>VXAL01009663.1:362032-549729 GCA_013399475.1 Chauna torquata | reverse complement strand
CTCCGCAGCACCACCACGCCTCCCCCGGAAAGAAGCTGGATCTGCACAGCAGATAAACCAATTTATATATATATAAAAATAGAATAAAAATAATTAAAAATTGTAAAGATCTTCCGTGGGAAGGAGACTGGGTGACACTGTGGAGATTATTGATTTCCTCTGGCACAGCAGAGGCATCTGCTTGGTAGGTGAGGATGTCCCAGCAGAGCAGCTCTACTTGGCTCACATACGTGGCCAACAGCTTGGATTCAGTTCACATGAGCTCAAGACATCTCACAACCGGCTCAATACTCAAGAAAAAACTTTCAGCAGAGCTGCTTCTCTGCAAGCCCTTTTTTTTTTTTTTTTTTCTTTCTTTCCCCTGGTTCTCCACAAAGAACGTGAATTCATCACAGGCCTCCAAGGCTGGGTATCCAAAACAAGAAATGTTCACAGCTCTTGATTGTTTCTGAAAATACTCATCAATGCCCATCCAGGGATACTTCTCAGCAAAGAAGCAGCCACAGTTTAATAGTTAATAAAACTATGGCAAAGTTTAACTGTAACTTCTGCTCAAAGCCAAGAGAAGCTCCAGCCAAGAGATTTGCTCTCGTGACCACATGGCAGCCATTTGATAGGTACTCCATCAGGACTAGAAATTGCTCCATTCCAGATTTAATAATTACGGATTGCACTTTTTATAAATTCTCTACTCTAAAAATAATTCTGGCCGAGACTAGCTTCTGTACGACATTAAGTGAAGGCAAAAGCTATTCCTGGACAAATCTTTAAGTAAGAGCTTTCTAATGCCTTTCAGTTGATGCTGACATAAAGCACACAACATCAGGCAGCTCAGCCATGTGCTATTTCACAGATGAATTGTTTCCATCGTGCACTACTCCTCCTGAAATAACACTCACAGACAACTGCCTCACCCATTGCTCTCTTGCAAAAGGAAGGAAATACCACTGGGCATTAGGCAAAGTTTTTAAGCAACTGTTTATTATCACCTTCTCGTTCATTCAGGATCTCCAGAGTCTGACACTGGACACACTTCTGCTACTCATGCAGGAAAACGAGACAGCATTTGTAGCAGCGACAGGCAGTGTTCCCGCGGCACAGGCTCTGCACACCCTGCTCTGGGCACGGCGCTGGCACCGCTTCCAGCCTGCCAATGCTACTGATGCCCAGGCGTTTAAATAGCAGCATTGCTCCCCGGGAGCAGACGGTTCCAATTGGCATCATTATCATTAACTGATCTTCCCTGCATTATGCCTGCCTTTTTTTCCAGCTGAAATCATGCTAGTTTTGAACAACTAAATTTGTAACTAAAGCAATGCACGTACATTTTCAAGTCACCTCACACAGCACTAACTCATTTTACATTAAAATAACCTGCTGCAAAGCTAAAGCTCCGTTTTAATTTCCTGGACAGTTGGGAACACGCCGGCTCTTGCCTTTGCATAACGCTTTTCCAAAGCGGGAGTTTTGATCTCTGCCGGTGAACGCAGACGCTTTGGGGACTGGCACCGTTCCCCTCATTTCCTACCATTTCCCCATGTAACGCAGCCACCTCTCTTCAGCTAGCAAACTTCCCTGCAGCCCGTCGCCGGCCGCAGCTGGCTGTCCATGTGCATGCATGCAAAATTGTCTAACACGCTGTATATCAAACTTCATCAAAGGGCCGCAGGACAAAGCAACAGCAGTTCCCCCCAACTTCCTTGCATTAAAAAGATTTTATAAAAGACCTTGATAAAACTAGTATTTCCTGCTTTTTGATGTGTGGGTAAGAGAACATTATCGTGATATCTGTGCAGTCTTACAGCCCACCTAGGAAAAGTGAGAACAGGTCCATCTTTAAATATTTAAAAGTGCCTTATAGCTGTCCTGATCCAGTGATAAAAAAAAAAAGATTTTTTACCTTTAAGGGTCAATATTCACTCTGCTAAATGAAAACACTCAGCCAGTTGACAACATCCAAGCTATTGTGAGTGCTAAGATCTCCCCAAAGCTATGCACTTCCAAACATGTTCATGGCTCGGATCAAGTGCTTCTTTATTGCACACAGATCCTCACACCACATTGTAGTCACCCGCCTGCATCGTAGCAGTACATTAAGTGAGAGGAATGACATCTTTACTTCTTCAGTCTCTCCTTCAAAGTGCGTCCTGCCATCAGAGCTGGCTGCATCCAGACTTGGATGGAGCTGAAGGGATTGTCTGTACTGACAACAGGGCCATCACATAAACTCGGTTCCTTCTATGCTGATGTAGCAGCTGGCTCCCGAGTTTTCGGCTGTCCCAAGGGCTGAGCACAGGCTGGCATGCTGGACCAGTTACCCATGCTGAGAGCCTTATCAGAACTGTCTGGCCAAGCACAAGGAACGGACACTCTCTGGATGCTTGGAGATAGGATGCTAGATGACTGAAGCAGATGCTTTTTATGAATCCCAGCTGTTTTACTGCCGATCTATTGGACTGGTTACTGAGGCTTCCTCAGGCACTGTTGTCCTTCACAAAGAGTGTGGATATTGTGAGATGAAGCACTTCTTCTAAAGGCTGGAAGAGTCAGCAAACATAGGCAATCCGCAGCTCCACGCAGATCCAACCTCCCTACTCCGACTTCCCAGACTGGAGAAAGGCTGATGGTCACTGAACTGCAACCGGGCCACAGCAAGACTGCACAGGGCATCAACCCTAGAAGCCAACTCCCACTGGAGGCAGATTTAGAGCTGAAATACTGCTTGGCTTCTCCTCTCTGCGGTGCTGCACCTTCAGATGGTGACCACATGGCTTCCATTAGCTCCTGCACCAGGGCTTCTTCAGCAAAGGGTGGTGATCAGAGAGCCTGGCTGTGCTCTCCATGGCAGGTGAAAGCTTTAGGAGGAACCTCTTTCCTTCACCATCTGACAGGCATGAAGATTTCTGGTCTTGTAGAAGAGACCACTGCCTTCAGAGGTCTACTCTATTAGAGGTCATCTCAGCAGACTCCTCTTGTCCTGTTACACTTTTGAGACTTGCTCATTTGCACAGGGTACTGCAGGCGATCTCTTAATCAAAAAGGTAGCTTAAAAAAATGCAAACACACGAGCCAAGCCATCAACACCACCCTGGGTTTTCCAGCCACCTCCAACTTCAGATCTGTATGGTTTCTTTCCCACAAGGCTGAAATTTTTAGCTATATGTAGCCTAACGAATCGCACTGTGCTGCTGTTGTCATGTCATCAATCCTCAACAGTTGTTCTGAACAGTTCCAGAGTCTCTGTCATAGCAGGACAACTGCAGCAGATAATGATCAGGGACTGTGTCCATGGCTCCAGCTGAGCAACACATGCTTCTCTGAGCGAGATGCAATTTTCCTAGGTGGAAAATTAATGCAAGGTATCTTTGCAGTCTACCATGTCAGTCCAAGACTCAGCCATTTGGATGACTGTGGTTGTCCTCCACATGGAGAACATGTGTCCAAAAAAGAAGGAGGTCTGACCCAAACAAACCATTTGCTCATACTCACAAGCCCACAAATTATAGAGAAATATGCTTCTTGAACAGAAGAGTATGCAAAGGTACAGACATAGCAGATGCACAAGGTCCCCAGTCTGAGATTTCACTGCCGACAACTGACCGCTGTACTTACTTGCTGCAATATTTCTGTAGTGCATGAGCCTGAACATCTTGAGTCCAAGACAGGTCAAATGCCACCACTGGGAACTTTTCAAATATCAGTCATGCTGGAAGAAATGGTGCCAGCTACAGTGGATGCTAATAGGCAGGCTCCATCAAGGAGGACAGCCAAGAGGAATCTGAATCATTTTTTCTTTAATCCCACCGCAATACAAACAGGCAGAAAAGCTGAAGTATCTGCCTCCGTAGGAAAATACCCTGACTTCCCCAGAAACCAAAAACTAGACTTCCTTTTTGTACTTCTCTGCCTTGCTCTTATCTTGCAATCAAACACCCGGGCCCTTCCTGCCAACTTCTGTAACACAGTTAAGGCTTTTTCAACACAGCAATATGCAGAAGGTAGAAATATAATGTCAAGGTAAAAATACAGTAGAAAACAGTGTCGAGCAAGCTGCCCAGTGGAGCAAGTATGCTGAACCACTGGGGAGGGAGGCTGCAAAGAGAGGGGAAGGCTTGTACAATGACTTCAGAAAGAAATTAAATTAATCAGTCATTTTTCTAGGAGCAAAAAGCAAACTACATGGAGAAAGAATAAAACCAAATTCAATTCTTAGTTATTTCAATCCTTTTAAAGTGTGGATTGCCAAACAAAGGTAGTTTTAAAAATAAAACAGCATGCGCTCGTTAAATCAACATGTCTCCTTCAAATGGACGAATGGGAAACAATGAGAATAACTGGGCAGATTCCTTGTTTTGGAGAACGAGAAGCCCACATTCAAAGCCACAACTGGAAACTCCGCGGGATGAGGGGGCGGAGGCTGCGGCACCTGGGACGTGCCACCAGCAACGTGCCACCGGGAGGCCACGGCAGCGTTTTTCGTCTCTCTGTACCTCGTTTCCCAGTAAAGCAGAAACACATGCTTCTGAGGCGTCGCAAATGGCGGTCAGGTCGTGGCCTCCTTCGAGGGCCAGGACGACGCGGCCTCCGGCCAGGCCCATCAGCTGCTTCGTCAGGTACCCGAAGCCTGTGAGGGGAAAGAGGAAATGCGAGAGAAGGGCAGAGGTTGTCACTGGAATCAGGCTCCTGGCGAAGGATCAAAGAGTTATAAAAAGGAATTACATCATATTAAAAAACCACAAGGGATCCGAGCGGACTGAACGCATAATATAAGCCAGGTTTGATTTTCATACGCTCGCTTCAGAATTCCAGCCACGCTTCCCCGGAACCGCACCCCGCCGCCACCGCGAGCGTCCCCGCTGGAGTTTATCCCAGGCGAGGGGCACCGAAGCCCCCCGGCAGCCCCTGGGCCCGACGCGGTGGCAGAGGCCGCCCAGGGAAGGGGAGGCGGAGGACGGAAGGAGGCTGCTTTCGCCCTGCTGCGTGAGACGCAAGAAGGAAAAGGCAATGTCGGAGAAGTTGTGCGGGAGGCACCGAGGGAGGAGGGCAAGGGGAAACCAGTGAAATTGCTGCCGGTGCTCTCGGTTGTGATAGCAGCATTGCAGTGCCCCAGAGATATTTGACATCCAGTCCTTAACAGACGTTTCTTCCCGTATATAATATGCTATAAAAATTCCTGGGGCAGCAGGACTTTGATCATACGACACACAATACATTTCTACCTTTTAAACAAAACAGAACCAAGCTGTGAGGATTTAAAAAACATGTCCTCAAACCAACCCTCCCCCTCAAAAAAAAAAAAAGACAACCCTGTGCATTTCTATGCTCGTCCATGCTCCCTGTTTTTTGTTTTGCAGTTATCTCATAACTCCTGCAAGTGCCTTTGAAAAATGACAAATTAACAGCCAGATAAAAGACTCGTGGCTGAGCCCGTAACAGGATAACTGCCTCATATGTTGCAAGAGTAGCAAAGCATGGGAAATGCAACACACAGGTAAACAAGACCTTTTCATTACAAAGTGTTTCTGGATATCTTAAATAACTTCTCTTGTAAGTTTATTTCACTTCACTCTTGTATAAAGTTTACTACAGGTTCAGCTACCTTATGAGGGTCTGAAGTTCACTGTACAGAACAAGTTTCCTGACTGAAACAAACTCTTAAAAAAATATCCTTTCACTTTTGCAAGAAAAACTGTCTTCTGGATTGTCCCAAATGACATGGTGTCAGATAAACCCAGTATTGCAAAAAATGCAGGTGGGGGTGAGTTGAGTGCGTCTCCCGTGAATGCAAAACATTACAGATGCAAAGCAAAATGGACATTCTTGTGGGCCCATATAATTGTTTCAAGGATAGAGAAAAAAAAATACTCAGCCCAAATTTTTAGTAAGGTATACTGGAGAAAGAAACGGATGTCTACCAGCATTCAGAGCAGGGTTTTATCTGTTTACATCTGGCATTGCCTCTTTCTGCAATTTTGCATTAAAACAACCATAACTTTTTCTAATTCAGCAGCTGTCTTCCACAGAGTTGTGACTACAAGTGAATTGGTAATTTCCTTGCCTAATTTACTTGCACTTAAAAATGAAATATGCAATGCTCCAAGACAACAAAGGCTTCAGCCAGTTTGAAAATATATACCATGTAGTGACAAAACAAATGAAAACGCAACAAAAAAGTCTGAAAAGTTTGCCATTGAAATGAGAGATTTGAAGGTAGACCCTCAAAAGATAAAATCTGGAAATATTGTACTTTAGTCCTCAGGACAGCAACAATTTACACCAGTTCCAGATTTTTGATGTTTTTAACCCACAACTTACATTTTGCTGATAGATTATATCCTCCAAGAGGTGTAGGATGGCCTTCCACCGCATCAAAACCAGATGACACCAGCACAACATCTGGGGCAAATTCATTGGCAATGGGCATTACTACCGTTCTGCAACAAAATTGAACAAGGGCAGACATGTTACTTTGGCTCTTGAACAAACAAAGGAACACTTAGACCATCGTGTACGACCCCCTTATAAAGCCTCACATTACTTCTCCACAGTAGCAAAGTCCACTTCCATTTTTCTTAGGAGATGAAAGCCTGGCTGGCAGAAAACCTTGCAATGCTATGCCACGCAGTACAGTTTTAAAGTCAATGTCCCGCTCTCATGTTATTTTTTTCAATGAGTTTTATTTTCCCACTAACAACCTCAAGTTTTGACTAGGGAAATAACTTGTCATACATTCTGTTTTCCATTTGTGATCATATCTTGCTTTACATATGTCAGGGCACTGAGGGCATAAGGAGAAAATAAGAGGGCATCTGGCACAGACTACAAAACCACCTGGAAAACCTGTCCTGCAGCAACTTTGGTGTGTGGCACTTGTCTCCTAGCTACAGCCATGTGCTCCTCCTAAATACCTCCATTAGTCTTTGGCAGCATCTGCAAAGCCATTTATTTTTTCCATGCTGCACTTTTCACTACCCATAATGAAAGGCTGGGGATGTCGCGGTGCACGCGAGCACTACTCTTCCCACTGCACCGTGCAGCTGTTGAGGGCATTGCAAAGCTTGGGTCCATGAGCTTGCTGCTCAACTGGTGCACCAAGAAACAAAAGAAAAGAAAGAGGGCAGCACTGGATGGTTATCACAGGCAGTGAACAGCTGCGTGGGCCAAAGGTTTAACATGCAAGTATCCCACCCAAATACACCCAACTCCAGTTCCCCATCCTCTGACATTTCGTTCTCTAAAAATAGACTAAATTGCTCAGCATCTGCAAACTACTGCTTGCTAAGGCCAGTATTCAAACAAAACAAGAGGTCCATCTGTGTGGTTTCTCAGCAAAATGCATTTTCACTTTGGTTTCCCTCTTCAATCTACTAAATTTCTGTTCAAAATCTACAAGAGGTTGCAAACACCCCATTTCCCATGTCAAGATGCCAACTAAGCAAAAAGGGGAAGTTCTGCAGAGAGCAAGTAATTGCTTCTTCGTCTAACAGCTCCAGCACAAACACAGCAGAACTGAAATTACAGCAATGAAAAAAGTCAAAGCAACAGAGCTTCTGAATAAACATGACAGACACACACCATCTTTCCTGATTAAGAAAGCCTGTAGCAAGCACTCTTAGATAAATACCTTCTCGTGCATTCAGTTTACACCAGGGTATGCACATCCGTGGGCTTGAAAATTGTTTTCAATTTTTTTGATTGGGCAATGATAACTGCAGGAAATGATGGAAAAGCAAGGAGGTGCACAGAGAGATGTAAATCTTTACCTCAAGGCCCTTTACATACAGTAATATTTTCCAAATTATGTTCTTTTTCCCTTATAACCAAGCCAATCTTACATGTATCTCTCCAGACCTTGCTATCTGCTGTATGACTAGGGAATCCTGAACAATGTTGTCCCTTGTGATACTGAAGACAGCAGTATTCTCTGTTTCCCTGTCCTAGGAATGGCTACCGGCAAGGTTAGCATTCTGAAGTATGAAATAAATTTATATAGCAAAACACAACCCTGTAAATATCTTTGTAGACATGATAACTTCACCTTTATTGACTACAGTGGTTATAGAACGCTCTGAAAAAACAGAAAAGATGCTTCTTTATTGAATGCAGTAGTTACAGGATGCTCTGAAAACCAGAAAGACCCCAGGAAGGTCTGTTTAGTGCTGAGATTGCTCAAGTGCTATCAAGGCACCTACTAAAACTCACATCCCTCATTACATCTGCATTAAACATCCACAAGACATCTGCTAGGGTCAGCAGCTCTGGTATTTGCCCCAAGACCGATCTGATCTCATGACATTTTACTCTCTGCAGAGTTTGTTTTTTAAGGAGTATTAACATCTGCCATGCAATGAGCTACTTTCAGTGTTAGTCAAACCCATCAAGTCGTTTCCAATGCCAACACTGAGCAGAGTCCCTGTGTGGGCAGGGACACTGCCTACATCGCAGGCCTGGTTGAGATGCTGAGACACCATGCAGCCCAAAAAACCCTTCAAACTTTAATTTTTTGCAATCTTCCTGCTTGCCAGTCTCAGTGCACAGAGACACGGAAACCTATGCAAAAAAGGGAACTTATTTTCTTTTCCTTGCTATGAAAATAAAACAAGTCTCTACTAGTGGCTAGAGGTCGCAGAGCTTTTTGGGCAGCGTTCACCTTCTCCGTACTGAGAAAGCTTTTAATTCTTACAAAATCTGAAAGAGGAATTTTAATTTTTTCCACAAATGACTTGATTGCCATATACATTTTGTCCTCAGGGAGATTATTATATAAGAAAGACAAAATAGTGCATTTTTCTGCTGATGGCTTTTCAGTCGACAAAGTCTGTTTAGTGAAATCCACAGACATTTTAAGTAGAAACCACCTCCTTGACAAAGGACTAAAGCAGCAGTTTCGAAGCAAGGGCACGTGGCAAAGGGTTTTCTTTCTGAGCTTTGAAGTACTGCTGAGCTATTTAATTTCTAACCCAAGTGGAACTGCTAAAATCATCAATTCTTCTCCAAAGCTAGATACAACGAGAGCTGCTAGAACCTCAGCTGCTGCGCGGCATCACCCTATGCCGGTGGTAGAGCAAACCCGAACCCATGGCCCAGAGCTGCGCGCGTGGGCTGTCAGCATCCAGCCACCAGCGCAGCCACGGAGCGATGATATTTTGCTGGCTGCGGCGCAGCTCACCCGCTGACGCCCGGCTCCGAACACGCCCGAAGGCGATGCGCGGCGCAATGCTCGTCTGAGAGCCCCTGTTCGGCGAGAGCAGGTCAGAGATACCCTCTAGCGGCACAGGCACCACACAGGCACCTCCGACTGCTGGAGGTGAAACCCGTCCGTGGAAATTTTAGGAGAGAAAAAGCAGCGCTTGCTGGTTAGAAGTAAATCAATCGGTACATAAGCCGTGTTGAGGATGGCCAGAGTGCAGGATGGGGCGACCGTAAGCGCAACAACGGGTTACCCCTGCACGCAGCTTCGTTTCTCAGCAATTATTAGCGGTGCTCCTTATGCTAAGTAAATTTCTATCTGGTCCCTCAAAATTTTAAGAAACGTGACTGGCAGGGTCCCCTGGCTCCCCATCCAAGAAGAGCCACGGGAACAGACGGACCACTAGTGCCCACCCTGGTCGGAGGCTGCCCAACACGCGGCTTTGTGCCCAGGGGGGCCGGGATCTGTGCGTGCCTAGAGGCTGCCGAGACCCACGGAAGCGCAAGATGGCATTGTCAGATCAAATAAGCTAGTGATGCTTTCGGTGCTGTGACTGTCACGCTCATCCAAACACAAGAGCACTGTCAAACCCAGACTGGAACCTTTTTCTTCATCCGACTCTCAAGGGCTGCTCTCTCTTCTGACTTCCTCCTATTTCCAATACTACACTATTACTCAAAAGCCCCAGCCCCAGTCCTATTTGATATTCGCCCGTACATAAGCAGCTGTATCTCTGGTCACCGAACTTTACCCTGGTCTGAATCAACGCATGGTCAGCGTGATGGTGTGGAGCACGGGGATGGGGCTTCGGAGGAGCTCCAGGCTTTGCCCAGGGCTGCAGCGCACCAAAGCCCTCCTGCCTCTGCGGTCCCTCCTTCTTCCCTCTTAATTGAAAAAAATGAGACTCACATGTGAAATTTTAGGACTGAAGCAACCAAAAGCCCAAATGAACCGCTTTCAAGTGAGGTATTTCTGAGATTTCATCTGTGGGCAGCGTTTCAGGTACATTTAACTCAGCCTTTCGGTTTTGAATTTTTCCTGTGCACAGAGGAAAATACCCTTTTTGCTCAGATCCTTCACAGTAAAGCTAAGTCCCCAAGAGAAAACAACAATTAAACTTCAAACAAGCATATGAGTTTGCCCTGATGATCATACTATAAAAAAAGCCACAGACTGAAATTACTCTCAAGAAGGTGAGCAAGTTTTCTCTGGAACTGGGTCTTTCAACAGATGGCTAAGGTGGCTGCAGAATTATTCACTGAGGAATGAAAGGGTTCACAAGGCTGAATCTTCATTTCAAGCCATGCCAATTTCTTTTAAAATACAAGGGTTATACCTTTAAATTTCCTAAATTTTGGGGGATTGTTTTGCTTGCTTAACATAAAGTAAATCCTTTCATTTGACTTTGAATATGGCTAAGCTGAACAGCTATACATTAATTAATACTGATGGCTGCAAACAGTAAAAACTGCTGATCATGTTCTGCAATTATTTTTAGGGAAAAATACATAATTTTATATATATTTTCCAGAGGACTGAATAATTCTTAGTCTATTACTGGCCAATTCACCAATTAAATGCTTAATAAATGACAGGCAGATTAAACAATTCTACAGACGATTTTTTTTAAATGCTCAATTGCAGCGAGCAAAGCAGTGAAACTTAGAAGGCTGAACACTTTCTGCAGAACCCTTTTTCCCACTGTTGGCCATATATAACCAAACATTGCTCCGAAGGCTAATCGGCCTCCTGAAGGCTCCAGTCTGTTTCTCAAAGCAGCCATCTCCACGGTCATTCACTATGTCAAAAGGGATTAGGAGTTTGGGGACGAAATAAGCATCAGAGAGCATGAAATCTAAAATGCAGAAACAACGATTCCAGGCAAAACACCACCAGCTTACCCCCCCGCCACTCACTTCTGAAATGTTTTATGGATCGAAGGAAAGAACAACCCCCCCTGCCAACTTGGCTCCCGAACCCGTTCAACGCTTGCTCGGATCTGTCCTCCTCCTCCTCCGAGGGACCTCTCAGGCTACAGTGCTGGCTTTGCTTCTGTTTTAGGTGTTTTAAATAAAAATAAAACTAACACAAAATCAAGCCCTACATGGAATTATAATTGTGTGAGAGACCGCTGTCAGGGTAGGAAAAAAATCCGATGAAACGACACAACTGCTAGAGTCATCAGGAAAGCTTTCTTACAGCAAATTCAGAGGAAAACGCCCGTGTATAACGCAATTTAATTTCACTAAGTAATTGTTGTTCTCGTGTAATAAGGAACCAGCCACAGTCTTCACATTTTTTCGGCAGGCCTCCTAGCTGGGTTTGCATACTATACTTTTATACAACCTTTGAAAATGTCATGAGAATTTATAGGAGCAAATATTATTTCTTGTATAACAAGTCAGGGAACAACAGACTCTGGATAAAAAAAAAAAAAAAGAATTTTACAACCGCTTGTTTCTATAACTACGGAATAACAGCAATGAATACCAGTAACATTTTGATGAGTTAGGGACATTTTAAATTATATGCCCTGCATTTTACGCATTAGAGTCTAATACATTTCTGCATAATCTGTGAGATCTGTATTGCCCACATACTTTGGTGGTGACTTCAGCCGTGGAACATTTGCGCAGTAAATGGTCAGCTAAATTATAATGTAATGCTGTCTAGGGCAGGCAGAGCCGAAGTTACGATAGTGTGGAGGAGCGCCAAGCTCTCAGCGAACTCCCAAATCATTTCTGTCAGACTGAACATCTATTAGTGACTGGGGCGACTCCACCCTGCTCCCCCCAAATATAGCAGCCGTGATTTCACCCCAACCTCGGAACGGGACAAAACGCGCGCGCTTCTGCAGCTGGTGATTTCAGTCCTCAGTTATGAAGACAATAAGCGACAAAGTGCAAGGCACGGCTGCTCTCCGCTTCGCATTTTTAACTCTTGTTCTCACTTTTGAAATGGCTCAGCAGTATTAATAAATATTAAGAGGTCACGCTACCCTGTCCAACACAACACTGTAGCACAAACATGGGGAAGCTAGTATTACTGGAAGAAATGATCAGCAGAAAGCCTTTGGGGCAAGTTACTGTTCTTTCTTTGGAAAGAGTAAAATGACACTGTCTTAAACAGGTTTTCAGTGCGGGGATGATAAGTTTAATTGGGATTTATTTACTCGTTCATCAGAAGACTAATTTATGAGGACAATTATCTCAGTTATTATTTCATTAGAGCACGTGCTTTTATCAAATCCATATACCTGATTATCCCTGAAATAGAAGAAAAAATGGAAAGCATGACGCTTATTTTCTTCCAATGTTTTTACACAGAAAGATGGCTTTCTTCCCGAAAAGCAGACAAGCATGTGAAGAGTTAAGGCTTAAAAGAGAAAAAGGAAAAAAAAAAAAAAGAGGGGAGAAAAAGAAAAAGTATATCAGTATCTTTGCCTAGCTCAAAGGATTTCCACTGATTCCTCTGCAGACTTCAAAGCCTCACAGTTTGGCATTTGGACTGGTTTGAATTAAAGCTCAGTTCTCCACTGTGAGTTTCCAAGTTCATGGTGAAAATGCCTGCTGCTTCTGGAGTTCATTATGGCCAATTTTCTTATCTTTTCTTCATCTTAGGTTTGATCCCCAGCAAATGCAACGTGGCATTCGATGGGGTGGAATAACAAGGTGCTGCCTTGAAGGCATGCATTGTCTCAAGGGGCTAACGCAAGAAAAGAAGAAAAAAAGGATATATGACCCATTCCCTTCACTTTCTAACTCTCAGGGGACTATAAATTGAAAACTTCAAAGCATAATTTTACATTAAAATCAATAGAAAGATTCAGAAAAAAATGTTTTTCAAAGAAGCTGGTTAAGATTTAAAAAGGTCACTTGATAATGTATTATCATGACCAAACTTGGCATAAGATTAAAAAAGCTTCCAATTTAACTTATTGACTGAAGGTGTGCACATGGGGCAGACTACGGGAGGTGCTACCTATGAGGATGAGTCACAAAGTACCTCGCTTCCCAGAACCCCGGCAAAATAAGGGCTGTGACTAGCTACAAAATATGTTCCCCAAATAGCTGCAGTCTCTGGGCAAAAAGACACCAGTGTCTCTTAAGGAATGGCTGGCAAAGGTCTCACTGCATAGACTTTTCTGAACAATTTTCCAGGAGCCTTGAAACTCAATTAATATTTAATAGCAAGTATGTCACTCAGTTGCGAGCTACAGGTTCTCTTTATAATGAAGAGATCAGTCTCTTTGACTGCTGGGATAAACAGACTTCCACTTTGGAGGAAAGTGCTGCTTTCCTGTAACAGGAATAAAACATCAAGACAAGTGACAGTTATTTGACTAGATGTTATTTTAAATTGTATACATTCTTTGAAGGCTTTTTAATGGCATGCTGAAGAGTAAAAGCTCTTTTTACTCACTATAACTGAATACAAATACATGGACAGTGAATAACAGAAAATAATGCTCCCAGATTTAATGCATGCAATGCTATTCCACGAAGCCGACATTCCATCTGGCTGTTGCCAGAAATTTGCATCTCACGTTTTGGCAAGTGTGCGTCCCCCTGAATTTATGCAGGGTGTTCGCCAGAAGTGCACTAAATCTGGTTTGAGGACAGAAAACCACTTCAACTGGTAATTGTTAAAAAAGATGCAAGCTGGGGAGGCAGCACCCACGGCATGTCGGGGGGACAGAGGGTGGAACAGGACAGTCTCAAAGAAAAATGAAGCCTATACATCTGGCAGGTCAGGGAATTATATTCCTTCTCCTGGAAAGAGTATCAGAAAGGAAAGCATAGTCTCACACTGGCCTCTGTTCACTAGTGCATTACTTACAGCTTCTCTTCTACTCAAAGATCTGTTGATTCATCTTGTTATTCTGTTGCTTCCATAGTTAATTTTAATACCTTCTTTTTCCCATTCTCTGTGGGTCTGGGAGGTAAACGCATCAGCCTAGGCTTGCAGCAAGCCCCCAAAACACCAATGGTGTAAAATCACCCTATGGAGGTATTTTGCCCCTCAGCTGCTTGAAGCAGTGAGGTGTTCAACCCCTGGTCTTGTGGAGCTCTCATGGTGATGCTGGTCAGAGAGACCACAAGCTGGGTGCGCACGGCAGCAGGTCAGCTAGCGCGCGCGCTTTTTGCTTGACAGACCTCTTCTGACGATGCTGACACGAGTAGGAAAATAAGGATCAGATAAAAAATTCCCTGCACATAACCCTGCGATCCTCAGGTATCATGTGCGAGCATGACAGTAAGACCACCAGGACATGAACAAGGGGGTCAACAAGCAGCTTCTTCCCCTGCTCCATGTGCAGACTCAAACAAGGACGGTTTTTCGGAGCGCACTTGAATATGCTTGTACAACCCAACGCAATGGTTTACATATGGCATTGATGTTACTGCTAATCAAGGAGGGTATCCCAGCAACACATTCACTCAGCTCCACAGCTTTGCTTACCTTCATTCACATTCTAGCAGTGAGTGATGAGTAACACTTATTCGATAGATGGTTATACTTTTACTCATAAAACACAACATGCTGCTTCTGGGGAGAAACCAGAACCCAGTAAGGAAAGCACAAAACCAACAGCTCAGGTGGTTCCATTTCCAGTTGGTTAGAACAGGCACTTTCAGTATTTTCGATGAGTAATAATAAAAAATAAGGCTTATCAAAACAAGCCCATGTCTCTTTGCTAGGTACGCTCGGGAGTGAGCTGGGGTGGGAGTCCCTCTTGCATGGGAGGGACCGCATGGCCAACTCGCCCAGAAGTCGGGTCCCATCGTGTACATTACAGTAATGATGTCTCAAGCCTTGGGACAGCTGCGCTCCAAAGTTTCAACTCATGGTAACTTATGAAAAAGTTATTTTGGGTTCCCCTCCCCATTGAGCTGGGTTCATCCACAGAAACACTCACCAAAAGAGCTTAAAAAGATTTCTAGCCAGCAACAGAAGAGTTCATTCACATCAGTAGACATTTTATATTCATACATCAACCAGTGCTAAGCAGTGAGTACGTCCCCTCAATGTCACGGACACACTTCTTATGGCCTGAAATATCCTATTTACTTAATTCAACTTTATTCTACACAGCACTCTCAAAGTAACTGCAACTAGATGAAAATCTTGTGTTTCTTAACTTATTAAGAGACACGCTCAAGATTAAGGAGGACTGTGCAAGATGAAAGAAACCCAGTTTAAGTGAAAAATATGCTTGTAAGAGGAAAACTTCAATATTACCTGAAAGCAGTTAAGTATTCTGTGTCTCCCATCGGTGGATCAAGGCCACCAGTAAAGGCCATGTTAACATTGAAACCAACTCCTGCTCCTGTGCCAACCTGAAAAAGGGAAACGGTACTCTTAGTTATACGTATGGAAACCGCCAACTCTGGCAACACCTCTCTGCTGTCTCATGATTCTTCCATTTGAATATGATTTTGATTCAATAGCTCGGTGGTAGCTAGGTTAATTTTTCCCTCTAGAGTGACCCAGTCCCCAAAACAAGGGTAAAAATAAAGCTCCTCCATGCTCGCAAATGCTACGATGCTTATGGGAGCTCAAGGCAGGTGGTGTTTGACTGCTGCTCACCCAAAAACCACCTCATCATTAAGTGGGTCCTTTTCCTCTTTTGTAGGAGGGTGCACTACATGCAATACCTTCCCTTAATTCATTTTCAGCTTTATTCAGAAGTAGAGCTTTATATTTTATTGTAGTTGCAACTAGGGGAAAAAAAAACACAGTTTTAATCGGAGCGAGCTCCCCCTCTGCTGGGGAAAAACATGATTCACAAAGAAGAGACTTCCACTGCTCGAGGGACACGTGGGCGCTAAATGTAAGCACATGCCCATCCTTGCCTGTATTGCAAATGCTCCCATCCTTCCATCCACTGCAAATAACCGAGAAAAGTGAGAACTGAAAAATAAACCAGGGGTTTCCAGTAACTCATTTGCTGAGAAGCAAGGCCATGCTTCCCCGATTCATTTCGAACCCTAAAAGTCTGCGTTCAGTGCCCTCGTCAAGCGGGACCTTGCAGATGCCCCAGCGCAGTGGCCGTGAGCGCCAGCTGTGTCCCTGGCGACAGCGAGGGAGCCCGGCAGCACCCCCTGCCAGCTCTGCACAGGGCTCTGCACTCCTACGCACAACGGTTTTGTTTAGGTCTCTGCATATGAAAAAAAAATTGTAAACTAACGGTGTAATACAATACAGCTAGATAATTCAGCTAGACGAAGCTGCAGGGCTTTTCTTTCACAGTCTTTGTATTGTTGCAAATAGTGCTGGTAATAAAAAAACACAGTGGGTGCATCTATCTAAGGTGGGTTATTTATCCCTCTTTAACTTTTTTTGTATTCTTTGTTTTACTTAGTCTGGAATGACACATCTAAAATTTACTAGGAATGGTAAATACACAGCAGGTATAGTGTTTCCTATATATAGTCTGGTGTTTCCTTACAATACTAGATATTTTGTAAATGAGAACAATAGCTTCTTAATTTAAAGGTCAGCAAAAAACCCCCCAAAAAATAGGTCTCACGTCTTTGTGCATCCTAAAGCAGAAATTAAGCCTGATGCAAAGAGCTGCTGCATATTCACTGAACAGTAGCAGACAAACAGGGGGATGAAGGAGTATCATGTTACATTCAAGTTTCTTTAGAAACCTAAATGGAAACATCAATGTTTGCTTCATGGGCAAATGTAAAATTGACAGTGTAAGAATTCTCGGAGTTTTCAGATGTAATCTAGAATGTCTCAGAGAACACAGAACTACGCATTTCATAGAATTTCCCTCTGATAAATCATAAATGAAGGATGGTAACGGAGTATTCCTTAGGCACGACTGATTTCAAACTCAAATTTACATCAAAACTACAGCTCAAAAGAACATACTGTACCTTACAGGCCAGGGAAGGTTTTATTGATTATATAATTCAAAGAGCAACTGTTTCTATGCTGCCTACCTGCAGCATCCTGCATTTTAGCTTTTTGGCTCGCTAGCCCCACAGCGCTCATTCGCCCTCTCGTGAACAAGGATGGATGCGTAACAGGAAGGTGTCCCTGTGCCCCAGGTCTGCAGCCGTCACTTGCCGGCTCCGACCCCTGAAGGACAATACTTCCTGCCAGCCTGGAGGGAAAGGAAGGACGTGATGGACGTGGGAGCATCCATCTGGAGCAGAAAGGGCTGCCACCTTCATTTGCCTGGCCCTTCTGCAGCAGCCTCCAAGGAAACCACCAAGAACTGGTGGATTTGGTCCAACAGCATTGGTGGCTAAAATCCCACCCTTGAGGCTGCAGGACGTGAACGCAGCAATGGCGGTGAGCAACGCCTCGGCAGGGCCAGGAGCAGGGGTGATGGGCTCCGGGGCGGTGCCAGGAAAGCTGAGCGCTGCGGCTCAGCACCGGTGGCACGGCCACGGACAACTTGTTCCTTGCACCTAAGAAACATCTTAAGCCCATTAAGGGGAAGGCTGGAAAAGTACGTGAAGTCCTGTTCTTCAGGGAAGAAAACGCTGTCTGGGAGAGCTGGCAAAGGGCTCTGGAACAGGTTGTCCCACCAGGACTGCACAGCCTAATTGCATTCACTCATTTCACCTCGTTTGTCAAGGCACATGCTCTCCTGCCAGCTCACGGGGCAGGACACCATGCCCACGGCTGTGGCAGGAGCTTCTCTCCAGCCCTACCCAGCACAGGGCCCCAAGATTTTTGGGGGCACCTGAACGACAACCCCAAGCAGGTCCTATTAGACATGGGTGTGTGCTACGCAGATCCATGCTCTTACCTCGTCGGGAGCACCACTGCCTGGAAAGAAGTTCCCATCATCATAGCGATGTAGTGAAATATAAAGAACATTAGGATCATTGTAGAAAGCTTGCTGAGTACCATTCCCGTGGTGTACATCCTTCGGGGACAGAGATTGCATTACATGAGGGAGGTTAGTGCCTTAGTAAAAATGTAGATTAAAGCCATCAATTTGGGATTCGGAGGGGATTTCTTTGGTGTTGAGCTTCATTTTCTGTGCTTCTCTGATCTAACTGAAGCAGTTTATTGCAAATGAGAGTAACCTGCTTTGCACAGCCGGCTTCAGGTTACATTTCCCATTTAACACACAAAAAAAATGGGAGTAAACACAATGTCAAGCATTTACCAAAACTCAGAACAGGATCAATTTACTTGGGTTGAGAGAACCAGATTCATATCCAATCTTGAGGGGTGTGGGGGACAGAAAGGTTGAATTCATTGCCCCAAGTTTACATCTTTAGTCAGTCTGTGGGGTGACCACTGATAAAAGTGCCCAGCAAAGTAGTGAGGTCTGGCTCAGCAATGTTAAATGACACAAACCCGTTGCCCAGTCCCTGCTGCATTGCTACTTGGTGCAGAAACACAGTCCGTAGCAGGATGGGTTTGCAAAACACTCCTCTTTCTGACATGAAAAACAGTTGGTGGGAAGTGAAGGAAAGGATGTCCATCCGGTAAGGCAAAAAAGACAAATACGTCCGTTTTAACGTGTGGGTCTTGCCCATGGGAGATTTGTTGCAATCTAATCAAAATTCTTGGCTGATACCCAGGAACTCAGATGTCTTCACAGCCACATAAATACATTTTAAAATCAATAAAATGTATCTGCCACATTTCTAAATCTATACATCACCATAGCAAAACAGCAAACAAGCTCTTTTTCAATTCTACTGCACTGCCTGCAGAATATTTCACTGTCTTGATGCAATTTAGAGAACACTTTTGACTGCCTGCCCACGTGCACGGAGGCTGCAATGGCCCAGAGGCAGGACACTGAGACCATCGAGACCAACAGCCAAGCCGTGCCGGACAGCCCATCCCTCTCAGTAACCAGTCCTCATGTCTCGAAAAGAAAGCTGGGATGGATCACAACAGCTAAGGCCAAAAACCTTACGGGGGAAAAAAAAAACCAGCAGTTTGTATTACCCATCCTTAAGACTGTGTTACAGGCTTGTTTTAGAAGGCAACTACTTATTAATTAAATAAAATTTTATTCTGAAAATTATGGACCCTTTAATAAGCATTTCTTTTACTTAAACATTTAAAAAAATACCAAACAAACAAACAAATTTTGGCTTATGGACTACGTTTTTTCATTGACTTATAAAGTCTGGGCTGGCCTCACAAGAAACTCAAAAAAGAAAAAAAAAAAATTAAAAATTTCCACCTGCTCTCCTGATGGGTAAGAACCGGTGTTTACTCACCCAGTCCACTATTAGGATTTTGCTAACGTTCAGTCTTTGCTGGAGCAGCTTGGCTGCAATTGCCACGGAGTTAAAATAGCAGAAGCCCCTGGAGGTGATGAGAGGAAGGAGAAAAGAGGAAAAGGCGAGGTGTTAAATATACGTCTCTTTGGTCCCAATGCATCTATCATCTGAGACATAAGACAGTAGGAAGAAATTTCTTCTGCTTTCATTCTGCTCTCCTCCCTGGAAGACGCATGTGTGCTCAATTAGAAACACAAAATAGCCACGCGGCAGCAGGTGTCTTGTGATCTCTCAGGAAATGCTTTCCCAAACTCACTGCAATGAGATGCTGCTCAGTGCCAGCCGCCCACGGGCGACCGTCAGACCTCCAGCACTCAGCTGTGAGAGATGGGGACCGGAGCAGATGGGGAGAGAACATGGCAAGGAGGAAAAAGAAGGGAGAGTACCAAGGGCTGGAGCGCTAAGATGCCACATGCATCGACTGGGAGGGAGCAGACTTGCTCACCGAGGCCTCAGAATGCTATGCTGAAGCACCTAGGGCATGAAACTTCAGCACGGTAAGGCAGATGCATGAGTCCACGTGAGGTATGCACGGGACCCTGATCTGAAAACAGTCCAGTGGCAAAAACCCTACTACAAACCCTGCTGTTTTAAACACATGCAAGATGCCTGACTTCAGCTTTTGCTTCACGAAGCCTTTGCACTCCGCCACTTTCCTCAGTCAGTGCTGTGACCCCAATACACAAATAGGTTTGCCATACTGTTAGTAACTGTGTATCCTTGCTTTCCTCACATGGGCGAGCTGTCAACATATAGCTTGAAACAATTCACAGGAGTAAATAAAAGCATCAGTGCTTTTCCAAAGCTTTTTCCATGACTGTAATGCTGATTCTTGCTAAAAATTATCCACCCAAAACCACAAAGCAGGATTTTGCCCTCTTCCAGAGAATTACTGGGAGCTTTGAATAGGATACTGTTTTGCATATCAATAAGCAAGAAATTCTGCAACAGTAAACTAACAAACAGCCTGTCTAATTTCAGGCTGTAGATCACACAACAGGCGAACACTGAAGCAAGATAATAAAGCACATACACATACTTACATGGGTGTGCTTTCTTCTGCATGGTGACCTGGAGGCCGAACAACAGCAAATCCGTTCTACACACAAAAATAAGAAAAGGAAGAAATGAGACAGGTAGGAAGGTTTATCTCACAAGGATGGATGCAGAGGTCACAGCCAGAAGCGCTAATTCTGCTTTGGAATTATGTAGTTGTCCTCGATGGTGTTCTCACAAGAGCATAGCAGTAGCCGATGCTCTCCCTTGTTCTGGAGTGGGAAGAAACCCACGCGAATTTTATGGAAACTGGCTGGTACAGCATTTCCTTCCACTCAGGAAAAAAAAAAAAAATTCTGCATGAGGTCACTGAACTGGCTGGCCCAGCTGAGGCCAACAAAAAGACTCTCAGATAACACCAGAATAGTGATTTCGCTTGCTGTTCTGGTTTCTTTCTCCCTTTTTATCGGTGCGTAAGAACATTCACCAGGACTCTGTTGTTCACTAGCTGATATCCTCAAAGATTTTTATGACTAAAGCCAGATGGTGCCATTAAAATGAAGCTAACTGGACCTCCTGCACAACACAGCCGTGAGATGAGCCCTGTTGATCCTGTACACAGCCCATTTCAAAGCAAAGTGTTATTTTCATACCAACCTTCAGTTCTCCCGTGGCTACTTTGAAAACAAGCTCAATGACACAGCCCACGGCCAGGCGAGCGGCACCAGACGAGTGAACTTCGTTCCAAATTGTGTCGCTGTCGACCTAATCGAGATACACAGGAACCACGGTTAGGGGCAGCGAGGACAGCCAGGAAAAGGAGACTCACGTTTTATTAAGGAGTTATTCAAACGTATTAAATGCGCGTATTTTTGCGGAACTGATCTCAGCAGCAGCGGGGCTGGGACTGCCGTCACCAGCTGTCACGTGGCGGCTGGCTGTGCTCTGCCCACACACGAGGACAGTTGTGATGACACTGACGACTATCTCATCGAAGGACACTCAAGAGATGACCATTCGCTATAGCTCTGCGATGCTGAAGGGTCAGTGATGTAACAGAGAAGCCAATTCAGCATCTCAAGCACTGTAAATCTGCAGGTGTCTCCTACCAACACTTCTACTACCACCACATCAGTATTTCTCCCCAGCTGCTGGAAGAAACTGAACCCAGATGAAAAAAAGAGGAATACAAAATCATTCCACAATCCTATTAAAAGAAGGACACAACAAGAATACAACATTTAAAAAAAGCCTGCCCAGCCTACGCCTGCCAGCAGCCGCCAGGGTAAGGTTCTGCTGACACTACTTTCCCTGGGGAAGCGTAACATCAAGCCTCTCTCATCAAAGCTAACAACAGACCTTCAGCATCTAGGTGCTGACTACAGACATTTACTTCTACGCCAAATATCTGACAGCACCAGCATCCTCTGTAGTCTCCCCCAGAAAATGTGCAAATAGGCCGAAGGCAAGGTAAGGCGCTCTTCAGACATTCTCTGTGTCGTTATTCTACAAGATCATGTTCTAATTTAAACAAAAAGTGAGAAGCGTTGGCTTTTACCACATTCATCCCAACAACTGTACAAAGACGAGATCGGTTTGCAGACACATGATGAAATGCCTGCTCAGTTTTTACTACAATTCAGCTGGAAGCTGCCGAGAGGAGGAGGGGGAAGGACGGCTCCGGGGGCCTGCTTCCAGGCTGGGGCACCGCTGGGAACGCTGCTCTGGATCTCCTCCCCAGCACCCCGGCCTGTTTGCATGCCGCGATGAAAGCAAAGCTTGTTTTCGTCTTGCCAGTCACAGCCTTTGCAAAATCCAGACTACTGGGACTGTCCCAGGACATCAGGATAGCTCTGCTGTACACTTATCCTATCCGTCATAGGATAAATGTAACGTTTCTCAATGTGAAGGATCGCCAGCTATTTTTCACATATTACTCTGTGTTGAGCGTATTTATGGAAACAATGGCAAAGGAGAAACGGATTATTTGTTTTGTCTGGCATTCAATCTGCTTACTGAGCTGCAGAGAGATGCAAGTCACCCCATACGACACAGCCACCTCCTTCGCGGCCGTGCTAAAGCCAGTGGAAATTGCTCCAGGCCTGTTATCGGGGATGGTTTCTGGCACCATCTGCCCTGAGATGGTTTTGAAGTCGCAGTAAACTACGAAAGCATCAGGAGAATACCAAAAAGCCATCTCTGTGCGGTGATGCTACCAACACGTGCACTGTCTCAGACTCCGGGGAAAGCCACTGCATTGACGGAAAAGCCCTACAGTAACTCTGCGGTGCCAGGGCTCCCCCCGACCCCCATAAACCTGGGCAGAAACATGGGAACAGCAGTACGACAGGGTTCGAGTTGTACACAACACTGCCGGGAGTCGTTAGCTTGCTTCCAATAGTACTGCACGCCTGCAGAAGACAGGACTGCTCTGGCCACGTCTCTCCAAAAGCCCCTGCTGGGTGAGAAGAGCAAGCTGCTTCTCCTCCCCACCGACAAGCACGCTAGTGCTCTGCGAGGGTCCATCTCTGGGCTCCTCATCAGCAGTCCCGTGAAATTGGTAAGAGACGGTCAAGTTGCTTTGCAATTAGGATGACATTGCTATGTTCCCTTGGGAGATCCAGCAGTCCTCCTTCCCAGATCCTCTCCTCCCATTGTCTGCGAGTGGGAGACACGCATAGCTTAAGCGACAGAGAATACCGATTTGACTTTTCCTAGGAAAATAACAGCCTCAGTGCCTTTAATATTAATTTTGGTTCTTGTTATCTCAGATAAGGATGAGGTTGGTAGGGCTCTGCTGCCTCACTTCCACAGTGCAAGGGCCACACCATGGAGACTCCCATTTTTTTTACCTGCAGACTTCACTCCAAGGAGATACGGCTGCACCGTGCAGTCTGGACTGAGCAAATCTAACCCATCTGTCTTAGCCTTGAAAGAAAATGCTGCAGGACACCAGTAGCTATGAGTTGCCCTCTCCCTCTTTGCCCTGTCACAGCAACTACCAGGCCCCTTCCATGGATGCAAAATTGCAGAGGGCCATGTTTATTCACTGTAAAGGCATCAGAGAAACAGAAATGCTGAAAAGCAGAATTCACACGTCCTGTGCACGGCTTTACCTAAGGACCCTCAGATCTCCTCAGATGCCTGTTTGTGCCAGCCTTCCCCATAAAGCATGCAAAAGTAACCGGTGTCTGAGCCAAACACCGCTAAGTTCAGGCCCTTTGATGCCTGCAGAAACCAGGCTCGTATTGGCAGCACTTCAAGAAGAACGAGGAGGGCAAGACAGAGTGGTTTTAAAGAGTTATTATTTCTGCAGAAAGAAATTAAATACTTAGAAAAAGTATTCCACCTGTGGTTTAGAAGCCAGTCTCAAGGACTCTGCCATGCCCCATACACTCAGCTACTCAGCAGGACTGGATCTAGAGAAGTCCCTTCCCACCCGCAAGCTCTCCACTGCCCCATCCCACGTGTACACATCTCCAAGATAAGGATTTAACACCCAGCCACCTTCCCCAGGACGGATATCTGGAGACTGCTGGGCCCCAGTCCAAGGCAGCACTTCATCATCTGTTTGACTGCAAGTGTTTGAACAGTCCCACTGAAGTCATCAGTACTCTGCAGCAGAGGGGCGTAGACTCTGCCATGGTGGAAAATGTTATTAATGTGGCCCTGAGCTGGACTGCTCTCCGGCTCTGAAGCTGCTGCTGTTTGGTGTTCGGGCTGCTGTTGACCCCTCCATCATTCCTGAATTCTGAAGTTCATTACAGGGAGACGCTATTTGGCTTTCCCAGCCTACGAGTCCTTTGATGTAGCTGCCATCACAGGAGTTGTTGCTGGGACAGCACATCAAGCCTTACCATCTGGAAGGACTTTACGGAGAGAGGAAGCATATTTCTTGCCTTTTGTTGATCCAAGAGCGTGTATTTCTCTTTTTCTCTCCCGAACTGGAGGATACAACTGCGTCAGAGATACAGAGCCTTCCACATCTGCTGCTGTTGGATGAGGAGTGGATAAGTACAGTTGTCTCCTTGACAATAATATCAGAGCCTTGCGTATTCCAACAAAGGAGCTGCCATTTCTGCTACATGGAAGAGCTGAGGACCTTCAGAGGTGGGGAGAGGGAATTCAGTTCTTGGGACCTGCTGCAGGCTCTTAAACATTTGCAGCATGTACGAATATTAGAAAATGATGAGGGAAGGTCAGTTTGATAGAGACACTCATCTAAGAGGAATGTCTAAGCTGTTCCTGTGTGAAACCTGAAAGAACTTGTCCTTCCTCATAAACGTGAAGTCTTTATTAATATACATGAGGTTCCTAAACGCACTGTGTACTAAACTATATACTGATAGGCAGCCATTTCAAAAATGAAATGAGGAGGGTCTTAAAAAAAAGTTTCATTATTTTAATCTTTTCTTTAGCCGAAGAGCTATGCAAATAACAAATTAAACACAGGGACAGGCAGAGACAAGTGACTCCGCAAAGTGAAGGGAACAAAGGAATTCTGCTCTTCTCTCATCACGGCTCATCACCACACTTCGGTGACAGCAGCACACACCGTTCATGCTGCCAGTGAGCTGTCTTTACCTAACTGCATCTCCTTAAGCACTGATTAAACCACTCACGCGTTTTTTTTTCTTCTAAGACTTGCTAGGAAGTATCTTCTCATTTATTTTTCATGGAAGTCCTTTTATTTGTCTCTGCCCTGCGATAATGTACTTTGCTGCATGCTGTACACTCACACAGGCAAACGTTTTTTACACACTCTAATCAAGACTTTACAATCGAAAATAGAAGAACAGATTCTGGAAGAGATTAAAAACATCAAGAATCACTAGATTTTTTTTTTTTAATAATGTGCACAGAAAAAAGAAAATATTATACAAGAAAACAAAAAAGAACTAAAAATGCTAGCTATCATAACATTAAGTCTTTGAGTGTTTTGAAGTATTTGGATGCAAGTATGCTGGAAACATTTTGTGGATTCTCAAAGCTCAAACTTACTTCTCTAAAATCTTCTTCTAATTATCCTGGATTATGTAATGCTCTGGTGCATGTAAGTCATAGATTAAGAAAAGTGCGTGTGCTGCAGAGAAGTGAAGGTAATGTCGCTAAGTAAAAATACTGTATATTGTACTTGCAGATGTTGCTAAAGATCAGTGGGAATAAATTATAGTTGTTTAAATCAGAGCTCACATCTGTTGATAGAAGTGCCTCTGTGCTTTCTTCTTTTTCTGCTATGAGCAGGATGTGTGCAGGTGGGAGGAGGTTTGTTAGTGTCAGCTACAACAATGTCAAGCCTCCTTGTATAAAACAAATCAACGAAGGAAAAAACCAAGAGTTTCCAACCACTGGGGAACAAATTTACCTTTTTCTCATTGATTCTGAGGCACTGTGACTTAGTTTTTAAAGAAAGATCGAAAGGTGTTATGTGATGAACTGATTTGCTCTAAACCTTTTCCTGCTTCTTCAAACAGCTTCTGTTGTGGCACTCACTAGAACAAAGAATGCATAGAAATTCAAATGTTCCCCGATCCTTTAAAACAGAACAGCAGGTGGCTGATCTACCTGTGTTCCCCAAGGGCAACCATGCAGGCAGTGCCCTGAACAAGGTGCCCGAGCTGGGCTGCAAGAGCTTGTGCATGAACCACAGACCTAACAAGGGGGCAAAGCAATGCTGTTGTGTCACTGGGGGACAGCCAGGACCTCTAACAGCTCTTCATGGGCTTTTCTCCCCCAAATTGTTCTACATCGCCTTTCAGGCCCATTTATTCTTTTAACCTTCATGACGTCCCTTATGGAAGAGAGTTGTGTTGTTTGTGTACACAAAAAGGACTTGGCTTCAAGCTTTCCATCTCATAAAATCATTTGACGTCCTCAGCTCTTGATTTATAAGAAACAGTAATGATTCAGCTTTCACCTGCTCCAGGCCAGGTCCCTTTCCTGCCCACAGGCATCAGTTTGCATCCAGCAACACTGAATTTCGTGTACTACTTTACTATTTAGTTTCTTGTTATCATGACACCATCAATATTTCTCTACACTCAACTTTTGTCTTGATAACCCTGAATAAATTTCATACCATCAGCAAAGTACATTTGCTTACAGCCCATCCCATGCTTTGCAACTTTTCAGTGGTCACACAGATTTGCGTGGAACTGTAATTCTGAACATTGTTTCCTACGTTCTAACCAGTGATGAATCCAAAAGAGGACCAGTCCCAACTTATTCCACAGTAGCTTGATTTTTGAAAACCTTTCTTTTTCTTTATGGCATCATGTTTGCCCCTGGCAAGCATTTGCCAGACTTGTATTGAGTTATCTGGGTAAAATCCTCCTAGAAAACTAAACTTCTGCTAAGATTCAAAAAAAACCTTCTCCTTCAAATCTGGGCTACAAACCTTTGGACCTAGGTAGTTCAGCAGATGTTCCACAGGTGCTCGGATCATCTTGTGCACCTGATGTTCCTTCACCAGTGAAACCAGCACAAAGTGAGTGGAGCCCACACAAACTTCTAACACTACCAGGGCTGCCTCTCCACAATCTTCTCAACTCCAAAGTAAACGATAAAACAAAGACCGATGACTGCTCAGCAGCAAGTAATGTTCTGCCAACCCGGTGATCTTGAATAAAGGAGAGTGTAAGTACAACTCTGATGCTCCTCATCCGTCAAAAGAGCTCTATGGCCACCTTGCAGCGTACGTGATGGCCTGCCAAACGGCAGCAGAATTGCCGAGCTCTCTTGCTAGAACAATTTAAAATAATTTAAATATACCATAACAAGCACTCAATCTCCCAGCAGTCTTCACATGGTGAAACTTCTCAGACTTATATTACACCTCCTCTCTCACTGAAATGCTTCATAACTGATGTTTTTTACCCTAGGCCTTGATGTCTTAAAATCTTTTTTTCTGATGTCTTCAAAAAATATTATATGCATCTCAAAAATGCTTCGTCATCCCCTTTGGTGCAGAAAATAATTTGTTTTTCATGTGCTACTGAAAGGCATGCTCTGTGGCCCCAGCTAAAATCCCACTATAGGGCTTCTTCCAGAATTTTCCCATAGCAAATCAAATCAAGAGCAAGTTGTCTCACAGAACTGGCACACCAACAAAGACTACAGTTTTCTCTGTATTTCTTCAATAAACACGCAACACTGCTAAGTCAGCTTCCTTGACAAATCTCACACTTCGAAAGACAGTAGAAAACAGGCTTGAAAGGACCTCGTGAGATCACTGTACGTACCTCCTACCGCAAAGGAGGTGGTCTACACTTAAACTCATCCACGGCACACACAACTGTGTAACACTTAATATGCTATAGCCTATTATTCTGTACCGTGGCCTCCTTTTCCCTATAAATATAAGGCTGCAGTGTATATACTAATCAGAAACGCATCCCAAAAAAGCACTGAAGAATGTGTTTTCCTGCATCACACATGAAAGCAGAAGCACATGAATAGCTGGCGATGTATTCCAACGGAACTGGGGAACAAAAACCAAGTAAAACAACCAAAATCCACTTTTACAAAAAAAATCTGACTAACACGTTGTTGATTACTAGGTAAATTACTAGTTGTAAACAGCTTTTCCTATAAAACACGAAAATACCTGCTGGGATTACTAAAACACTGCAGAAAAGTTGGCAAATGTTTTCTTTCATATTTAAGGGTCTGTGGAGACAACTGACCAGCAACGTAACTGCAAGCACTATCTTTATTACGAGCATATCAGTAATACCAGCACTGTGGCGTTTCCTGCCTTGATTTAGGATTTAATGCAAGACTTCTGGGACTGTGCTCGGCTCAGGCACTGTCTCTACTTGTTACCATTCAGTCTTCATTTGCAAATGATAATTTTTGCTTTGAATGGCATGCCTGACTGCAGGGCAGAGTAAATCCAAACCTTTTAAACTCTAGCCAAAAATTTGCCATGAATTAAGAGACTGCAGCATATTTACAATACAAAATAAAATATCTCTACGAGCGCTCAGTGGTGGCGGTATGAATAAACGCCGATTATTCTTTTTTTGACGGGATAATTTTCAAAGCAGCGATTTTGCAAAGACTCAGGAAGAAAACAATTTTGTTTCATTTCCATAACAGAATCCAGACCTCTAAATTCAACCTCACGAGCTACAATTATGCATAAGAACTACCACTGTGAATTTTCAAACACAATGCCTTTTATTGTCTCTTCTCATTCTTTTCCCTTTCTGTTTTCTGAGAGTTTCTGTAGTGTCACCCTACACAGAAACTTTGGAGCAGAAAGTCTGACTTGAAAGGAAAACTTTCAAGTTTTCAGGTTTAAAAACAAAATAAAACAAAACAAAAAACAACCAAACAAAAAATCCATCCCAAACCTTCAACATAAGGTATTTGTTTTTTCAGCCTTAAGGGAACAAACAAAAAAGTCTTCTTTTACTATATGAAATCTTGACAGATGAAGACTAATGTTCAGCTTTTCCGTGATGGATGGACAGATATTTTAGTCACCTCTTTCAGAACTCAGGCTTGATTGTCCTAGAGCACAAGAAATGAAAGATGCCAAATACTGAAGACTGCAATTCCCTCGTGCTGTGTAACCTGTGAGACTTTTCATTCTGGGACAATAATACAGCCCAGACACAAATACAATAACTTACTATTTACAGGAACTCCCCAAATACTGTCCTTCAGTATCACTATTTTATTAATATATTTTCCACCTGCACTATGAGGCATGCAGCTCTAAAGTACAAATACTGAAGATGAAACACCTACACAGGACAAGCAGCATGAAAAGCACATCTTGCTTTCTGTGTAGTTGCAGTGCATTTTTGGATTCAACAGTTGCTTTACAATTCAGTAACCTCTTGTCCATTAAACTTCACTGCCTGGGAAATGAGGTTTCTCCTCCCAAAAACCAGAGATGAAACATGCCTACGAATGTCACACACGCTTCAGTGCTCCAAAATAGTTTAAAATCTTCACGCTGCTTTTGAAGAAAGGCACGTGAGGCTGTCACTGCAACCCTGCACCCCAGGCAGACCCTGTTTATGGATAACATCTGGTTGCAATTACCTACTTGATGGAATGCAAAGAAACAATTTTTGTTACCGATGGGACTCAGAGAACAAACAGGACATTATTTACACATTAAAGAGAGTACTCACCCCAACACCACCACAAGGAAGCCTGACAAACATCGACGTTAGTGAACCTGTAGGAAAAAAAATATGTATCCAGTAAGTCAAAAAGTCAAAGCTTACCAGATTTTGGTCCAATTATATGGCAACGCTGCAAACTTTCTGAACAGAGTAACAGACCATGGTTTTCTTGCAATTTTCAGAAAACACACAGCCAATACCGTTATATTACAATGCACAGATAAACAATATACACACTTGGATGTGTTCAAAAGCCTCTCCAACATAAAAGCCCTACATAAATCACATATTTTTATGAAAGCTTTCTGTGCTGTCCTACGTTTCAGGCAATCATGCTGACTATAAATGATTGAGATGCTACCAACAACTGCTCAGCATGTCTGAGATGAACATTTTAATCACTTTCAACTGAAAGAGAATGGGAAATCATAAAAACATCCTAATTATCAGTCATCTGCACAGACGCTAGCTAGAAGACTTTGGAGCACATTAGCTTCATAAAAGACAAAGACAAAAAATAAACCGGTGGCAAGAAAACAGAACGTGTTTTGACTGAAAGAGCAAAACCAACACTAAGAATTTGGGAAAAATGGAGAAAACCATCTGCAGGACTATATTTGTAACTGTAAGGACTGTAACACCACTTCCTCAGCTTGTACATCAGCAATATTATTATCCATTCAAAATTCTGCAGACTTATAAACCGTACACTGGAAAAAGAACACGTTCTCTCATATTCATCACTACCCTATGTGCATGACTTGTACATGTGTCTACATGCAACAGGCAAATGGGGAGAAGAAAATATGCACATGCAGGCACTGTGAAGATCTGCAGTGCATTGCCTGAAATTCATTAGCTTTTTAAATTAGCTATTTAAAACTAATGAAAGCTAACAGTCAAATAAACTGTTTTTTTTTTTTTTTCCTCAACCAAACCAGGTTCCTGTTCTGGTCATGCCTATACTGAAAGAATACATTCTCTTCAATGCTAACTACCATCTTTGTAGAGCATGAATGAGTCATGATGGCAGACACACATTACTGAGGACCACGCTGGTGTCAAATGCATAGCAGACACGTTACCCCTTTGACTGAAAGAGGAGTTAATGCATCTGTAATATTAATCTGAGTGCCCAGCAAGATTCACTCTGTGATTAGATCCACATGAAAACTCTTAGATCATCCTGCCTTAGACCTCCTGTCACATCTTTCACTGCTAATCCACCTATTATTTCAATATTTATCTTCTTGACAACAATTTATGATTGCTATCCACAAATTAAAAGCAGCCTTATTTGCCTGCATTTAAACTTGTTCAACAGGTCCCAAAGCTTCTCACTGTCAAAAGAGAGACAGATTCATATTCTTCATCTTGAGACTTTCAAGGGCTTTAGCAACATTTCAAGAGGTAGAGTTAAGCAACCTGCCTTGAAAGCCACCACCTTTGAGCTCGCCTGATAAAACACAGCAAAGCAGATATTTGTAATGCTCAAGCTCCTCTGGGGAAGGTAACTTCAATGGCAGCAGTGGACGCCTGCTGCAGCAAGCCACCTCTCCCCCGCTGGTAAAGGGCACTCTTTGAGAAAGGAGTAAGACTCAGAAGTAACAGACTGCAGGACAACTGCAGAAGTAAAAGTAATCTGCAGAGCCATGGTATCCAAATGCATCGATACCTGCTTACAATTCTGAAAAATCTGAGCTATTCACCCCCTTCCCACATTCTTCTAAAGAGCTGTCAGATGGAGCAACATCCCTGTTATCATTTGCGGAAGCTTAAAAAAAAACAATCCTTGTTTTCATCTTTCAGGTTTACAAGTTCTTCCTTTTAGGCTGAGATTTCTCACGCTTTTTCTTGCTCACAGACATATCAAAGGCAAAGAGTTTACATGGAGTCAGTTACTCCACTGCAGTCATACACGTCAAGACACTCGGGTCTAACAAACCCACATTTGCATATGTGAGCCTCACGCAAAGCTTTGGTCTCAGACTTCAAACCTGCCATACATTTAGCCCACAAATATATTTAAAAGAACCCCACAAAGCTGTTTTGTAACTTTAAAAGCCTTTTAAACTTTCAACAAGAGAGGACAGCTGAAGATGGGGCTGCTTACAGGCTTGCACACCTCTATGCACAAATACACACACCAAGGCTTTTCAGGGAGGTTTTCCCAACACATCAGAGGCTGTTATCCTCGCTCAAGTCCAGCACTATGGAAGCCATCAAGTTAAGAAACCGTGTTGGTTTTTGGGATGGCATTGCCCTTCATGCCCTGCTCCCAAAGGCGAGCTTCTACCTGGATGCTACACGGATGTCCCCGCCAGGCTCGCTGCTGTCGTCATCTCAGCTATCTGCACTGTCCCTCTGGATGCTGGGTGTTGAGATGCCAACTTATTTTCTCCTGCCTGGCAGGATGACTGGCAGCCATGCTGAGCGGCGAAGCTTTCTGCTCAGGCCCTGAGCTTGGCACGAGTGTCAGTGCCAGCTGTGGCCAGGCAGCGCAGCACAGCAGTGGCCCTGTGTGACAGGGGGACACCTTGGCAGTGGGAAGAGGCAGATCAGCTGGACAAAGATGGTCACGCGAGCTGGTTGGGAGTCCCACTCCTAGCAGCTCAAGGCTAAAAAGTGCCACGTGGGTTTAGGAAACAAGCTCTAAGCTCAGCTAAGCACTACCAGAAATCCCTTCCTACTGCCGATCCTGAGGGCTTGACATCCTGCCAACACCTGTAGCCTCAAATAGTAACAACAACAAAAACAACAAAAAAAGAGCTGCTGGGCAGTGTTTTGGGCCATGGCTGGAGCCCCAGCTGTAACCCCAGCCAAGTTCTGGTCTTACATCCACAAACAGGTTAGTCTTAGACCTGATTTAGCAGGAATACTGCCCCTTGACAACTTGATCTTCCTTGCAAATTACATCTGAACATGCAACGTTTTGTACTAGAACACCTTCAGATATTAGAATTATTTTTCTTCACTAGAGGAATAAACTTAATCTCTAAAGACATTTTAAAATTACTATTTGAAAGACATGTGGGGGCACAGCAAACCTACAGAATACTCAAAGGTAGAGCAAGAGTTTGTCTTCCCTCAGGTTCTCTAAACAGGTTTGTTTCAGCAAAACCTGGGAATCCCCAAATCCAGTGCTAACCAAATGAACTGTTTTCTTCCCCAAATACACCTGTGGAACTACTGATACAGATTGTGCCAAGAGTTAAAAGAGAAAGGCAAAATACTTCAAGAGGATCTGACATTTGAATGAGCAGGAAACACTCGGTGTTACCTCAGTCCACCCTAACAGCATATCCTGCAAGGGTTATCAAACGCCTGATTTTCAACTGCTCCTGAAGGAGCGGGGTGAGGATGACCCACAGACCCCACGGCCCCAGGCAGGTGATGACCACTGCCAGGGTACGAACCCCATCTGATCCTGGTTGGTGAAGCCAACAGATCAGACGCTGGAGGACTGCCTGCATCCCGCCACGGGGAATCCGATCCACAGTGGATGGTCGGGGCAGGTCCTCACTTCAGCTCTGCTTCAGTGCTACAGTTCAAGAACTTGCAGTGAAATCAGTCAGCATGAAGGCGGTACAACTGCAAATGAGGAGCCTTCTCAGATTTACCAGGGAAGATTTACACCCTGTTTCTTTGGACTGGCGGATACGCCTTATGAAAGGCGAGAGTGTTACGCTACCAAGGATATGACATCATAATTTTTTAAAACTCTACATACTAATTGCACTGTCATTCAGCCAGAGAGGTCTACTTTTCAGTTCTCTGCGTTTTAAAGAGGTGGTAACTTAGCTATAAATATAGTACTAATTACATGTTTAAACAACTGGCTAATAGCTTTCCTCTTCGGGGATTTAATGTACATAGTGAATATGTTGCAAAAATCTTTCCAGCTCTTGCCATAACTATTGCAACATGCAGGCCATCAAGTTAATCCTCTTTTTATATCACTCAAAGTGAAGCTAATCCCAAAATAAACTTTCTAAACTTCTGGATTCCAGAACTGTCTTTTTGCTGATCCTCACGTGAGAACTTCCCAAACTGCTCCTCTGGCCTACCACCTACTGCTGCAAAAAGGAAAAAATCAAGGAAGGAGATGTCTCCGTGACGGTAAGGTGCTAAAATCAATGAGTGGAGTTGGTTATCTGAACAATCAGCCCCTAGACACTCTGCAGGGAAAAAGTCTGTATTCTATAGCACAGGCAGCCCTGTTTCAGGAAGATTCAGTCTCCAGTGAAAGGAATAAACAATCTTGTTCAAAATTAAACAAAACGTAGGACTATCTAAGAGGCCCCTGCATCTCTCTTGTGGATTAGCCATACAAACCTGACAGCTATTTGTTGTGCATGTGTGTTGTCTATGCAGCTGGTTGGTGCTGCAGATCCAGGTCCTCAGCAGGGTATTCCAGTTCCTACCAAGCAAAGGAGAACTCTCTAACATGCAAAGCAGAGTGTCCAAGGTACACAGACTAAATTATCTTTCCTTCTCAGACAGGGTCATTCTAGGTTTTGAAGACATCAGTGCAAGGAATTTGTAGCTATCTAAGGTTTAGAGATCTACCTGAAGAATGGGAGATGCATCTTGCACTACTCAAGACAGCGCTGAAAGTAGCGGGGGGAAGAATTGTCTCGGGAACTGCCCATAGTCGAGGCCAGCAAGAGCCCCACGTGCCCACCTTTCACACCACCAACACTAAGTGATTGCCAGAGTAGGGGCTATGGACAGTAGTGTGAATGCTGGAGCTCAGGAAGGGCAGCCCTCCCCACAGTGAACGATACCTAGAAGTTTCTTGCTGTCCAGTTTCTGTCTGTTCAGAGGGTTTGTGCCGTACAGCAGCGTATGGGCTTCCGAGTGAACTGTCTGCAGCTCTTCTAAAGTTGCTTTTCTTCCACGAATACACTGAAAGAGGAAAGAAAAGGGGTGATGAAATCCCTGTTTAAATGCTCAACTCTCATTACTGAACTTTTTTCTTTAACTTAGCGGATCATAAAGACAGTGAGCAAAAAACCTAAAGCTGGTTCTCGCATGAAAAAATCTTTTGTAAGGGAGATTTTGGTTTAATCCCTTATTTGAAATATTAGTTTGACATATAAAGTCATCTTAGGATTTTTTTTATGTTTGTTTTAAAAATATTTACCACAGAGCATTTGCTGAACTACAGAGGGATTGCTTGACTACTGATTATTCATGATTTCAGCTATAAACCATTACGAAGTGATTTACTGATGAAAATGTGGCCCTCCAAATGCTTCCCCCCCATCTCCACTGTGACTATTAGGATAACCTCAAAAATTCTCCCCAAAACGCCACTTTCCAAACACAACCTTTGAGAAATTAATGGTAAATTACAGACTTTCTGTTCTGAGACTGATCTTGGAAATCCTACAAGGTTAAATTTATTACAAATCGTTTTCTTATACTGTGATGCATCTTGAGCTGGAAATACCATAACATATATGCTCGTCCCTGCTTTTGTTGCTGGCTGAAACCAAGAAGGGAAGGTGCAACACTGAAGTCAAAACCCTAGCTTCATTGTAGATCATAGCAAAACTTTTACTGATGTCAGCAGGACCCAACTTCACTTTAAATTTTACAAAGTGGGGGGTCTTTTCGCCTCTTTTCATAGGGTTCCAGCATACTTTTGGGGTTTATCTTCTGTTGCCATCGTCCACTCGCGATGCAAAATGTGCTTGTAAGAACAAAGTGTTGTTTGGAGGTGCTAAATCTCGGGCAGTACAAGGTGGTCTCTAGCACACGAGCAAGGCAGGCAGACGGTGCCTGGGAGATACCAGGTATTCCACAGAAGGAAACTGACTCCTGACATTGGAAGAAACACCTCACCTTCTTAACCGGGAGCTTGTGACCGCCTCCAAAATGTTGGCAAGGGAAATAAGCAGCAAGCCGACGAGTGCTGAGGTTTGGGGTAAGTCAAGAGGTGGCCATCTGAGAGTGGGGAAGGAGTTACTTAGAAATAAGGACTGCTTTGCTTCCGAAACTTGCGTGCACTCCCACTTGACCCCACCACCAAAAAAACGTACTTTACAGGGCTTACAATTACTTCATGATTTTTTTGTTGTGATTTGGTCTAAAAGATCTAGAAGGAGATGTCATTTGGGGGTGTGGTTTATTTCCTACAGAAGGAACAACATGATTATTCCTCTCTGTAATAGTAAAATATAAGAAGTTGGACAGCAAGCATGTTGGAAGCTCTGAAAGCCTCTTGTGGAGATGCCAGGGCCACCTATCACGCAAGCCCCAGCAACGAGCATCACAGTGCTGGAGAGCACGAGGCCAGCACGTCCCTTGTCACACGGTGCGCACTGCGCAGCCCGTGCAGGAACGCATGCGCCTCCTGCGCAGCCCTCACTGTGGCTCAGTTGAAAAAGTGCTAGTTGCTTTTTTAAGACTTCAATGTCCCCGTGGAAGAATTTCCAATGAGAACCAAAAAATGGATAGCTTAAGGAAAAAAAAAAAAAGAAACCACATTCCTAAGAAGAACAGACTTTCAGATGCAAAACTTGTTCTAAAGCTAAGGTCAAGGAGTGCCTCTCACTCCTAGACACTCTGCAGAGCTGCTGCTGATCAGAAAGCACTGCCGTGCAACGCTCACTTTGCAGGAGAGAGCTAGACACGAGGTGCTGCAAGAACAGGCATCACTGCTTCAAAGGCACCGGCACTCGCAGCAAAGCTGCAGTGCTACCGCCCAGCACCGCAACAACACCCGTGAGGGGGCTGCACGCCGGGGGCACCGGGACCCCCACTGCACTGCAGAGCCCCTGTCACCAGCACCTCCACGTATGAAGCATGGTCTGCTTAACCAACTTTAGTGAACTGTGTCTCAAAACTTCAGCATAAGCCTCCATCATGTGTTTCAAAGCGCACAGGAAATCACTTTGTAAAATCATTTGAGCCATAAGGCAGCAGAAATCAAAGCACTGCAGGAGTGCTCGTGCACTCTGCCTTTCGTAATTTTGGCATTTCTGCTCTCCAGTTCCTCTTTCATTTTCTCTGTGCTCTGCTCCACCACCTAGCATTTCCTGAGGTTAATGATGAGGCAAAAATACAGCATCCCATTAAAGAGGCAATAATCACAAAAATGCTAGACCCAGAAGGGATGGAAATATCTGGCAAATCCCCCTTGAACTTTTATCCTGTCTTCCTTTTTTGTTCACGGTAAGTCTGTCTTGGTTACCCCTTACAGGCTTTTATAGCTTCCCTTTCACCCATATGCCACTTCTTTTCCTTTGAACGAGATGTACTGACCCATTTTCAGTTGCTACATTTAGTGGACATACAGAAATAGCATGTTGTATTTCTTGGCATTCCAGGGACGCACGAGGAGAAGGGCTGCCCGCTGAAATAACACGCCAGCTCCTCCGCGGACGCGAACAGCATCAGCTCCCCCGGCTGCCGAAGAGCTGCTCCCGTTTAACGTAGGTGGCCCCGCAAATCCATCCGAGCTCCGTGCTCATGAGCAGGGTACAGACACCACCCTCCTCCCACGTGACAGCCCTAACGGGACGGAAACTTTGAGTGGATGGAGAACTTTCTTCTGTGTTTCAAGCAAAATACATGCAAGGAAAAAGCTATCCCTTACTGGAACAAGCATCTATCACAAACGCCACAGCAAGCATTGCCTGGACGGGAAGGATTATGCCCATTTTTGTACCATTCTCACCTCCCAGCTCACATGCCAAAATGCCTCACATGCTCACATGTCCTCAGTTCTAATGTAAATGTACCCAGAAAACGAACTCAATCCACACCCAGAATAAAGGCAGAAAACAAAACATATCCTCGCTCCTGTTTCCAAAACCATCATGACTTGTAACTCAGCCTGCAGTCCATGCTCCTAATTTGAGCAGTTCTTCACTTTCTAAGAACTCCTAACCTCTTAAGTCATGATACCCTGATATCTTCGAGGCTTCGTAGTGCCTTAGGGCACGAGGAAATGGCCTCAAGTTGCACCAGGGGAGGTTCAGATTGGATATCAAGAAGAATTTCTTCATGGAAAGGGTGGTCAGGCATTGGAACGGGCTGCCCAGGGAAGTGGTGGAGTCCCCACTCCTGGAGATATTTAAGAGACGTGTGGACGTGGAGCTTAGGGACATGGCTTAGTGATGGACTCGGCAGTGTTAGATGATGGTTGGACTTGGTGATCTTAAGGGTCTTTCCCAACCTAAGTGATTCTGTGATTCTATCGAGCTTCCTCACCCTGTATTAGCACCCCTCTAGCCTAACCTACTTCCTGGCTGCTAGACCCACACTCTTCAGCTCAGGAGTTGGCTTCCCAACACCGATGAACTAATGGGCTCTTTATTCCACTTCCTTCGTGCCTCCTTCTGCATGAAACCTGGCCTTCACAACACCTCTCCTCTCACACTGTTTTATATCCTTCCTTCTTCATCTATTTCTTTGTAGCTAGCTTTTCTTCATTTCAAACCAAAAAATGCTACTCTCTTGGTTTGCATTTTATCCACCCTTTCACCCCATAACGTGAAATAGGAGAGGATACGAATCTTGAGAGACCGCAAGCCAGACCTTGTCCCAACCATGGCCTCCTCTCCGTGCCACAAAAAGCCATGAAAATGGCTACAAAGCTTCTTTCCGGAGACCCATTTCCCAGGCACTGCCAGCACCACCTCCTGCCCTCGGTGCTTTGTGATGGGAAACCTTTGGTGCACAGCGGCTCTGCGGAGACTTCACCGTGCCGACCACAGCTGATGCCCAGCAGCTCTGCAGCGTCAGAGGAGGGACAGATCCTGCCCTCAAGCTGGACGCCAGCACGATGCAGGGTAAGGAACGCCATGCGCTTCTCGGCTCTAACAGATGGCCCAGCCCAGGGTCTGTTTTTCATGTCTGTCTTCCGCAGCTGCAATTAACCCGAGGGCTTGAGCTAGCAGTCCTCGTACTTTAAACAACGCAGGATTGCTGCCAAGACATGCCTGGAGACGGACCCTGATTCAGGAACTCATTCTTCCCAATCCTGGTTGAGCAGTCCATGGATTTGATTATGTCCAAAACACATAGCAAAACCTATTGATTCCCTCATGCTTTTGATGAAGGCTGGGAGGATTATTCTATACAGTGATTGCGGGTTTTTGTCTGGGGGAGAGACTCTTTTATTGAGATTGCCTCAATTAGTATAATTGTTGCTTTTAAATTCTGAACATACACCACAGTAATTGCCATATTTTATAAAGCTAACTTAATTAAACAAGCAATACTTTAAACCGCAGCTGTCGTTAAGTTTGGACAACTGCTTTCACTCCAACAGGTCATCTTTAAACTTGTGCAACCCTGTCAGACTCTTACCTATCTCACCGCAAATCTGGCACACATTTTCCCCTCAGCTGGATGTAAAACGGTTTTTGGACAACTTTAGCAAATACATATCTGTTTCACTGTTGAAAGATGGGCGGGGGGTGGATGCGAAGCGATGTGCTTTTTCTGTTCTAAAAATATTCATGCCCCTTCTGGATCACTTCTATTGCCTCCAAGAGAAATGGTAGGAAGTCAGCACTTGGCAAGTTCTACAGGAGCCTCTGAGTTGCCTGATGAAAATGGGTTTTCACATTTATGAAATTTCAAAGTATTTTTCTGCAGTCGTGATAAAATATTTATCTGTGAGCCCTCTTCTGGCTTGGGGCATGTGTGCAACAGAACCACCAAAAGAAAATTTCCAGGAGACAGACACAGAGAATTGTTTGAGCTTGCATGAGAAAACAGAGCTGGAATCTATTTCCAGCATGTAGTTGTGCAGGGAACAAGAGCTGCTGAACTCTGTCTGGAAGAGGGATGGGGATCCTGGTGGAGTTGTCTGACCCCATACATTGTGTATAGGACTATTTACTATGCAGGGTGCTGTGTTTTTATCCGTGTCTAGCAAATACTCACAGCTAACAGAATCAAACTATACCCACATCCAGACCACAGCAAAGGACTGTTAAGGAAGCAAGAGGAAACATGAGGATAGGGAAATGTCAAAGTTCAAACTGTCCTTTTACAAACACAAGTTGTAATAAATGGATTAACTACATAATCACAAACAATTTTCACATCAGGCTCTTGGGCTTACTTAACTGGCTCATAATGTCTGAGGCACAGGACAACGTACCTGCAACAGTGAAGATAAAATGAGTGTGCACAGATGTGTCAGTCAGCAAGACCAGCTAAAAACTAATGTAGAATAGAACAGGAGCTCAGAAAAACAAAAAAAGTGCCACCTGGCAAATTTCTGAGTGCCATAATCCATGCGTTGCTGTTGACTTGCCGCAGACCTAATACTAATTCTGAAAATATTCACCTCTTTCAGGGTGCCTGTAAGTGCTGCTATGCAGGTTGAACAGTTATAATCCATAAAAAAATTGTAGACACATAACAGGCTGCATTGCTATTAAGTGTTACCGTCCTCATATTAACAGCTTTTTTAAAGTTTTGGAAATCACGCACACCCTGTTGGATCCTGTGAGGATAGAAGGGGAGTGCAGGGCACAGCAGCCCCTTCTGTCCTTCATTGAGCTTTCTGCACAGGCAACAGGGATTTGAAAAAATAATAGTAACTATTAGGTCAGGCTCAAAAATTCCTTCTAAATCAACCGTATCATGGAGTGTGTCCCACAGAATGAAGCTTTCTGCACGTTAAATCTACTGCATTCTTGTCCTTGTGGCAAGGAGACAAGCCCATCGTCCCAGGCAATGCCAACAGCTCACACACAGGCTCCAACCTAGCCGCAGAGATCACTCGCATCTAAAAAGCTATCCCTTTGCCATGCCAAGTGTACCTGATGTGAAGGTAATCTTCTCTGAAGGAAAACTGTTTTATATTGCCCTCCACCTGGTAGACAGGTTGCAACTGAGGAGCTTCAGAAAGTCTATGAAGGACAGGGAAGTGACCCAACGGCTTTGCACCACGGAAATGAATTACATCGGTCAAGGACAACAGAAGGTGAAAAACTGTCTGCAGCTCCAAAAAAAACCCTATCAAGAACAGAACATTGAAGTGATGAGGCAGGAAGGAGATGGAGAAAGAGGGAAAGGTTGCACCCACAAAGCCCATGAGACAAGATAAAGAAGGAAACTTTTATGCAGGTCTGGGCAGGAGTGGGAGACGGTGGGGGGTAAGGGAACAGGGAAGCTAACTAGAGGGAGAAGCAAGTGCAATTAGCACAGCTGGTAATCCTGAAATGGCAGGTCAAGAAAGTCCTCTGAGAAGGAAACACATGAATTGAGGTAGGAAGCTAACATTACATATTTGTCACTTTCAGAGAAAAGATGAGCCAAGATAAGGCTGAATTTCACCACTGCTCATAAGGGAAACAGAGGTGGAAATGAAGTGAAGATCAAAACCAACTCCTATGGTGACAGCAACCTAGAATAACAATTTAAGGAAAACAGCAGTTGCTTGGGATCATGCAATGAAGAACTTCATACATTAGAGAACAACTATAACACAAATCTAGGAGACAAGGCAATTAGCACTGCACGATTTAACTACTACATCTAAACAGAGGAGCTACACAGCAGAGGGGTGCTTGTTTTTTTGTCAGACAGCATACTCCCAAAATTCAACTAAATGGGTCTCCACAGACCGAAACAGTTTTGAAGTTCTTCCTTGCTCTCCTCAGGGATAAACAAGGGTACAACAGGGGAACTTTATCAAATGGCAATGCTGCCACCACGTGGATATATTTTCTGATTGCTCAGAAACTATTTCTAGCCAGATGCTGACATAACTCAAATTTACAGTGTGACTCAGTGCCCTCAGATGCTCAAAGAACTGATGGACAAACACTATTGTTAATTTATCATTACTATTAGCTATGAATAATAATAAATATTAATCACTAGTCTCTTTATGTTAGTAACTTTTCTCATAGTTTGCTTTGCTGTTAAAACATGCATGTCCCATAAAATTAATTTAAGCACCTGTGATGGAATAGTGTTTAGTTACATCCTCCTACCATCATTCCTTTTACAATATTTTCACTGTAGGTTGATCATTAATTATCAAAGAGTATTAAAAAAGTTATTAAACCACAGAAATACAAACTTCTTGCTCCACAGCTCCTGTTATGATTGGAGCGATATCAAATGACGTGGTTACTTCATTTTGTGCTCTTATTTTTGGCTGCTTCAAAATTCAGCACTTGACAGGGACTTAAGAGTTTACAGGGAACAGGGCCGAAAATTACATAAGCAGCTCTGCTGCAAACAGTACATTTCACATGAGGCAAGAGCATTCTCCAACGTTTCACAAAATTTTTAACAGTCATGCAATGAAATCAGATCACTAGAAAAGCACTCCTGACATGCAAACACACGAGCATAAACAGTCATCTAGGAATGGAATAGATTTAAGCCACATATGGCAAAACATTGCCAACAGCTGGGGCTATAAAAATCTAAAGCTGGAATGCAGCATAAAGTTTGCACATCCAGGTAGCAATCAGCAGCCTGAGTTGCAGGTTCGGTATATACGCTACCTTCCAACCCAGAAATCGTCCCCTAAAAGCTGCTTGCAATCCAGCAGCCAGATCAGGCAGGCAAACCCAAGAGCTCTTTCTCCCAGGCCCCCCACTCATCCCCCCCTCGCCGGTGCGTGGATTACCTCACACTTGCCACGGAGACCCGTCTCCTGCAGCCGGGACCAGATGCTCTGGATCCTCCCCGCGTGCTCCGGGTGGCTGTTTGTGTTTCCACAGGTACACTGATGTTTCAGCATCAAGGTGTCATAGACAAGGCCTGCAGCAGAGATTACAAAATTGCTCTCAGTTAAACAAACTATTTTGCCAGATATATTGAAATTTTTTTTTTTTGGTCTACCGCACTTTGTATTCAACTGAACGCTTCTAGACAAAGGCACCATGTGTTTCACCACGAGCCACAGAGCTCTAAGAAATGACAAGCCAAGACGCTGGGAAATGAGGTGGGCAGCTGCTTTGAAACAGATCCCTTCCTTTAGAAATCCTCAACAGATACAGAAAAAAAATGAGTCACCATCATCGCTGCAGGCCGAAGCTGTGAGAGTGACAGAAGGAGGTGACAAATGACAACATCGGTAATGAGTACAGGCGTGCCAGCGCAGGAACATGATCTAGAAGGGGGCTGACTTACAACTTGTCCACTGGGTACTTTTATAATTATTGCTAAAACGACTCTAGGGCTTGGGATTAAAAACCAAAAGGAGTAAGTCATTAGCAGGCACTATGTTTCATAAAATAGTTTGTGCCGAAGTCTTCGCATCAACATTATTTGACAACATACTAATTAAGTCTATTAGCACACACTTGGGCATAATTATTCAGCACGATATGTAGGTATTTAGCCATGTTGCTTTGTTTTAACGTGGGAGTCAGGCAGCTGAACCCCCTTGCATTACCAAGTATTTATGGCATGACAACAGTGTAGGAGACTGCTTCATGCTCCAGAGCTGCCCGGGTACATTTTTGGAACAGGGACTATGATTTCATAGCCAATGTTCCACTGAACAGAACCAGCAGTTCCTCCGCAGCTATGCACTCCTGGTGACAAAAGACCTTTTCTTCACTTAAGCAAAGAGACACAGTAAAATGTTTAAATCTACCCTTCCCTTCAGCAAGGAGCTCCAGGGAATAGAAGAAAACGGGGGTTTGAGGAGTAAGGTTTCTTGCAAGAAGTTCCTATCTGAAAGCACAACATAAAGTGGTAAATGAAAGGTCTTGAAGAAAATCCAAAGCCTCTGAATTAGCAGCAAAGGCAGGAGTTTTTCCCAGACCCCAGCACTGAAGGGTCTGTACTCCAACCAGTATTGCTCCCCCTAAATCCCACCAGAGCGTACCTATGCTGCGCCTGGCAGAGCGAAAGCAGCTTGCGGGGCTCACCTGAGCTGGCTTTCATGTAAACAGTTCAAGTACTGATAAACAGCACAATTTGCAACTGCGTGGAGTTCAAAGAGGCCTGTAAAAAAAAGACTCTGAGAAGACATGTGGACACGTAACCTGGAGCTGAGCTCCGTGCTGCTGCCTGTGCCCAAGCTAGCTAGTCTGACTTGAGCTGGAATCACACCTTTTCACTGAGCGTAGGCATGTTCTGCCATGAAAAATCTGGCCTTCTCCTCTGAAGCAAACCCTGGCACTGACACTCGCAGCTATTCTGCCTTAGGGAAGGTACCTGGCAGTTCCTCGCTTTGCTGTAGGTGAGTGCAGGGAAAAAAAACCAACGCATTCAGTTCTAGGAAGGGAACAGAGCGCTGGTTAATTGACTGACTTTGGGTTAGCCAAAGTTCAGTTCAGTAGGATTGTGCTGCAAAGCTCTGTAGAGGTCTCCTGTGTTTGAGTGGTCATCGGACTTCATCAGGAGCTGCTGGGCAAAGCCAAACAGTGTAAATGCCATCTGAGAAGAAGCTGGAGACCAACGGTAAGGCTGGCTGTCCATGAAAACTCCCCAGTTTATTTAAACTAGCGCAAGGTCTGTAGTTGCTCACGCATATTTTTCCTCTGAGATTAACTCGTTTTTGAAGGAAAGTCATCTTCAGGGGATGTCAGGCACTTTGACAAAGTATTTGTTACCAAAAAGGTCCCCATGTAGGCGTCTTCCTAGACCACATGGGACTGCATGAGGTTTGGATAAATTGCTGGTATTAAACAAAGGAAAGCAGTTCTGTCTATTCTGGCTTCCAGACATATCTATGGGGACTTCAATTACACCTTACAGATTTAAAGCAAACCGGTGCACGTGTATGTATTAAACATATACATTCGCACTCGACTAATAGCCTTGAATTTAAGCAAGAAGAAGTACAAGCAGCAAGTCATTCACAGGGTGGCTGCTGACCCAGCTGGGCGCACCCCTGGCTCCCTTCAGACCAGGAGCATCCTGCTGTTGGTGTCGGCAGGGCCAGGACGGCACCTCTCAGGGCACTGACATTTGCATGTGTATTCCCTTGCCAGAAACAGACTGTACCGCAGCACAGTATGAATACACCCATAACTCTTACCATTGTTCAGATTTTGGCAAAACAATAAAACGACAAGCCCAACTGGAATCCTGAATCTGAAACGTTCTTGCTAGCACTGCTCAAAGCGTACCTCACTACAAAGCAATTGTATGTAGGGATTTACCCGCAGCTTAAAAACTTTAAAATTAACTGTTTAGAATCAGAAATAAGTAAAAATACTGTCACGTGTAATCAGGAGTTCCTAATAACCAAAAATGAATAGCAGGAAAAGCAATTAAAAAAATACCAAAGTAAATCATTCCAGCAGTCAGGACAGCATACAGAGAAGCCTGCAACCAAATGCGAAAAGACGGTGCAAGCGAGGCATTCCGGGGTGGCCAAAGAGAAGGGCAATGGGAAAGCACATTGCATGGAGTACAGGCAAAGGAGTGCACCAGAGAATTCGCTAATACAAATGGGTAAACTGAAATATAATATAGGAAAGCTTAGAACAAGAAGCTGGAAAGGACATTCCAATCTGGAGATAAATCTGAAGCTAGTTCGTATCACGCCTTCATGAGTTTGAGGAAAAATTACACACTTCCGAGGAGTTACAAGGACTTTTTAAGAAGCCTTTTCTTGCTTGCCTCCTGGATCCCCAGACAATGCTTAATCCTGTTGCTCTGACAAATCGTTTCGCTGCTTGGGAGCTGGGCATAACTTGACAGTGAATTTTACTGATTGTACTGCAAAGCTGGAAGGGGTCTAACACTATTTAAACAGTCAGCATGAGAATCTGTGCTGCAATCTGTGTTTCTTTTTAAAGGTGTTTTTCCCAAGTCTCTAGGCTTTAAATAGTAACTCCTGTAATACTATCACGATGTAATGCTAGGTATGTAGGCAAAGCAACGTCTAGCCAGATTAAAAGTCTCTGTCTCGTTCCCTGTTTTGTGCCTGGGAAACACTGGTAGGGCAGAAGCCAACACAGATCAAACCAGAGATAAATACAAATGAAAATTTAGCTTTCTGCATTGACCTTACATTCTTCAGTTGCTCCCCTGACTTCCTACAGTGCAGCACATTTGCCAGTGACCTCCCAGTTTTTCTGGAGGATGTTTGGTGTCGACTCAGAACTAGGCAGTAGCATTTACCAGCTCATCTGACTTGGTGCCACCGAAGAGAGCTGCAATGATGACAGCAAACACAGGTACCTGTGGGCTTGATCCCCAGCCACACAAACCAGCACCTCCTCATCTGCGTCCGCAAATGCTGGAAAGCCGCAGGTGCCTTTAAAATGCATGCGTACATCTAAAACGGATTTTGGTAACTGAGCCTATTCGAGTTAAGGCAGACAAAGGGGTTAAAGAAAAGGTTTTCAAAACACATGGTGGTAGGATGCCTACTCATCCTTATTTCGTAAGTTAAGAGGCACTACAGTGTGGTTTATATAATTTGGTTGAGGTAATTTGGTTTCCCCGTTCCCGAAGATTCATTGATAACAGCAGTGTCTCGAGTTTTTCTGCACCGCAATCTCATGTCAATCAACTTTTTTTTTTTAAACAAACAAACAAACAAACAAACATTAAACCATTGGAAAGAAGGAAACTGTTCCAAGTTGCTTACTGTGGTTGGGGACACTCAGATGAAGACACACACACAAAGGAAAACTTGATAATATAAGCTTAAAATGCTAAACTACATTGGCCATTACAAGTTAAATTAAGTGATACTGGAAGAAACACTCTTTAAGACACAAGAACAATCTCATTTTTAAAGGTCAGCACTGTAGTATAACCAACTCGTCTTTCTCGGCAGAACAAACATATGATTTGAGGTTCAGATAATTATATTACTCTGCACAGGAGAGAATAAATGCCTTCATCAGAAATGAAAAATACTTTAATGCAGAACATCAGAATAATCTGTGGAACCATTTTTACAGGAGATCAGAGACTGGGTAATTGGAGCTATGCAAATTAATGGCCTAACCTGAGGAGTCTTTTATTCAAGTGTGTAGAACAGTGCATGCAGAAGGAGTCATTAAAGTCAAGGGGGCTACTTGTGCTAGCGAGGGCAAGTTCAAGGACTAGCTTTCTTCTATATTCTAGTATGAAGGAAAATTAAACGCCATGCTTCAGGACACAAAACTGACTGCTTGAAGAAGTCAGGAAGGGCACTGTTTTCACTTTCATGTGCAGTAATGCACATCATGTTTGAGAAGTGTATTATGTTGTTCTTTTCCTACATCTTTGAAGTCTCAGGTACCGGTCACTGACAGAGACAGGAAAATAAATTATACATAAAAAACAGAATTTCAAGTTGCCTGGTCCTAACTAGGTCCGGAGAAAGCGCTAGCCTTTGTTATATAGTATTCTGAACACAAATGTGATGAACTTTGTGTATTCCTTTGTCTGTTGGAAAATAACTGATCTCTTAGGAGCCACATTTGTGTCTAGAGAAATCATTACTGGCTTCATTAGGGCCATTGAACAAAGTTTGTTTTTTCCAGCCGCCTCACAAAATGATCAAAACAATTCAAATCTTAGTTTCTCTGAAATCCAAAGCAGATAACCGTGTTAGAATCAGTCTCCAAAGCAGCCGCTTATCAAACAGATGGACTCTCCCAGTGAAAAAGAAGCCCGATGCACTTCAGCACCACTTGCTTTGAAAAATACCCGTCTTTCATTTCCTGCCTTTCAAAGAAAAGCTCAATCCTAGTGATTAAGCTTTAGTATCCACCTCCAAAAACACAATCTCTGACACACTGTAGACTACTTCAAGAAAACAGAACCAACCCAACTCGTGCACACATGCTCAACATCTGAGATGTCTGCCTTTCATTTCTGTGCCTGCATGCCCAGAGTAGTAGACTCTTTTTTTCCTGCCACTGTAAGCAAATTGTGCTGGTTAATTAAACTGGTCCTTCATTTGGGTAAGAATGTATGTGAGGAATACAGTAACTCCACTTGTCTGAAAGACTTAATCTTGGGAAGTAAAAACGGAAGGAAAAAGAGATTCAAAAGCCTGAGCATGGAAAGGATTTACAGTTTGTTAAGTATAAAGAAAAATGGAAGTAGAATTTTATGCTCCCTCAAAATTGTCTTGCAACCATTTCCCATGAATCTGGCAAAGAAGAGTCTCACTTTTTAGGCTCTGCACCTTTACTAGTGCCAGTGAATGCCAAAAAACACTTTTTCCCTTGACAGCAGTTTATTGTGTTTTCCCTCCTCCATTCACCTAGCATAAATGTAGAGAACTGCATGAGATAGAAGGCAGTGGAAAAATCAAGCCCTTGCAGTCTGGACATAGATAAATGCCATGAAAAGGATGTTTAACAGGTGAAATACAGTAAGCATTTTTCATATCGTTACTCTGGATTAAGTAAATGTACGGTACTATATAACAGCAATGCAATATTCCACCTCTTATTTTAAGCCAATCTTTTTTTAACTCTTCCTGTAAGGAAAACAAATTATAACACTGTAAGAGCGTCTTTCCAAAGCAGCACTGTTCTCAAAATCTGCATTCTTACTGTTATATTCTTATGTAATTTTTCACGAAATTCAGAGGCATATATATGAGTAAAACGTACATCCGCTAGTAGGAAACGTTACTGTATGCTCAAAATCTTGCATATGATTGACAAGGCAACTTAAATATGGGAGGAGGAGAAGGGAAGAAAGAAAAGGAATGAATAATCCCTTAAAGTAGGGCCAGGCTTCCTTACTCGTTTTCAAAGCACAAAGGTTCAGGTCTAAGTGTATTAGATGCTCCAGTTTCATCTGGTTTGACTGTGAGCCAGAGGACTACCGTTCTTTGTATCCTTGGCAAAAGCCAAAAGCCAGAATAATCTTGATGCTGTAACTGGCTGCATTAGAAATGTAGTTTTGCTAAAATTCAATGTTTAAACATTAGCAGCAGATGGAGACTTGAAGGGCTGATTTGCAAAAATTAGGTACTGCCTGGACTTCTACAGAGATGATTGCATATGCTTCCCACCCTGCAACTAATAGCTGAAGAACAAAGTCAAATTTAACGCTTCACTATTACTATACCATCAGTATCTGAAAACAAATCTAATTCACAGTGCTGATTTTAAGGATGGAAAAAAGAGTGGGCTAAATAAGATTAAATGGATAAACCAAAGAGAAACAGAGAAACTAAAGCATGAGCTGCCCTTATTGTGGCATTTTTTTCTCCTTTGCTCAGGGCACACATCACATGGTAAAATGTTCATTCACAAAATAGAGCCTGACATTTTGGGAAGGTGGACTTCAAAGTAAGTCCGCCTAATCACCTAACATAGGACTTCAAAAGTTACACATAATTAACTTTCATCTGTTACTAAAGCTACTGAATAGACAGAAAGGGTTTTGGTGGAAAAAAGTTGGTTGCAGGCCCTCACTGATTTAGGAAGAACCATTATTCCTCACTTTTAACCTTTGTGGGGAGACTAACATCTTTTTTGCATTTCTGATTTTCACTAGACAAATGCAGAACTGCACTCATAATATTCATTCGAGACGAAGACCAAACAGGTAAGAAAACACTCTTCACTCTGTTTCTGCACACTGACAACTTGCAATAATCAGCTTGCCCCACTTTTCCTAACCTACAGGCACAGACTCCCAGGCAGAGATTGTGTTGCAGAAGGAGGGGTAGTCTGGCACAGAGCCCAGACTGGGTAACTTATGGCATGAGATAGCACAGGGACTGGAGAAGGTGCAGAAAATACAGCCGATAGATATTGCACTTGGCATGCTGTCCTTTTTCAATAACATTGCCTCTCTCCTCCTTGCATGTAAATCAGCCTTGTCACAGCATATGACTCGTCCTTTTTTTCTGGAGATACATAATTAAAGTACTATGCCATGTTTCTATTGATTTTTGCAGATTATTTTCTGTCTGGACTATATGGTGTCTGTCCCTCTGGGTAAGGAAAAAGCAGGACAACAGGGCATAAGACGAACGAATCCTGTTCTCAAAGACGACAGGACATCACAGAGTCCACAAACATAGCTGAGATTCAGACCCCAGACGGGTGGCCTTGCAGGGACACGGCAGAAAAACACAATGTAAAGCAAAACGGCTACCACAGCCCCGCTGATTCGGTTTCCAGTGCCCCAAAGTATTACCTGTTGTGAACCTTGGCTTAGTGGGTGGCTCCTGTACAGACATAGGGAAGGTGGCCGAGGCAGGCGAGGACTGTGCGCGCGACAGAGGCCGATGCCCTCCGAAGGAGACGGGCATGCCAGCTGCCTCCAGCGACGCCTGGTAGTTTCTCAGCTGGTGAATGCGCTGCTGCTCCAACAGGAGGGCTTGCTGTAGAGAAAAAAAGCAGGTAGCTACTGAACGCCTGCACGGTGCCCTCAAGGAAAGGATTTCAAGGATTTTTAAAGTTTGCGAGCTTGGACTCATTTCCCTGGTAGCCGAGCGCAAACATACGTGTGCAGCAAACGCAGATGCGCGCGTTTCTAGAGTGAAGGCAGGCAAGAGGCAGTGCAGCGTGTTCACCCCACAGCCCTGAAGCTGGTGCACGCCGGCAGAGCCATCAGCAGAAGCAGCCCTATCGTCCCCTCAAGCCGAGCCACCTCTGCCTCCCCTGTGCCCCCCCGCTGCTGCCTCTAACAGTGCGGTGCACCAGGCCTGGGAAGGAGCGCAGCTCAGCCAGGCCCCAGGCAGGAGGGGGAGTTTTCGGCCGAGCTGGTTCTCTAGCAGCTATGCCATCAGCTGGACAGGCTCTCGACCAGCAGGGATGGCTGTTCCAGCTCACTGTGCTCCAACTACAGCCTAACAAGGTTCCCTCTCCTCTCTGAGGCAAAGCGATTGCACAGGACATAATATTTTTAAGACTGCCTATGTGGGACTGTCTATCCAGGAGCAGGGCAGGGAGGCTGCACTTTCAGAGGCACGGTATCCCTGCAGTCCATCATTAGCAGCATGTCACGCTGCATTTATTTATTTACTCTTATTAAGGAAATGAGGCAATCACAATTCTTGTGACTGTATAAATGAAAGAAATGACTTTGCACAAGCATGGTTGGCAATGGCATTGATCCCTCAAGGCAGCGCCGTTATGAAGACAGCGCTACTCAATAAGGAACTGGAAATGTAGTCTCTGAGCTGCAGCCAGTGACGCTCACGTGGGAGCCGTGAGTCGGCCCTGCAGTGCTGGGGCGACGGCAGCAAGCAGCTAGATGCAAATGACTACACAGAGCAACCAATTTGCACCTGATTCACAGACATTGCAACTACAAGCCTGGCACAAGTCTGCCTTCCCTAGCCAAGGGCTGTGGATTTACTCTGAGAGCTACACCCTGGCATGGCTGCAGCAATCTGTTCTTGGCTGCAGATCCCACGCAGGGGTTACACAAGGCTCCAGGTACAGTCAGACGCTCAGTGCTAAGGGCTGCAGAGATGAGTAGAGCACTGGTGCCTTAAGAGAATCGCAACCTTCTCACTTTCATTACTGCTACCGCAAACGGCGTTTTCTGGGAGACTGCCACATAATTGGGAGATTATGATATGCTACGCTGTTATTGCATTTATTGCTTGTAATCCCCAAGCCTCTGGTGTTTGCTGTCAAAAGTGAGCACACCTGGGATCTCTGGGATCTGCAGTGCTGAAGAAGGAATCTCCTTCAACAAAACCACTTTGTCACCCATTCCCTTATCCAGCCCTTCTCTGGGACAGTCAATTTGTTTTACGACATCAGACTTAATAAAATCCTCTGCTAGTATTTAGTGCTCAAAAATGTTACGACACTTTGTCTTCCCAAAGAAACAAACAGAAAGAGGTTGATTGGCTGCAAACACACTGCCTGCATTTTGTGCAGATGATCAAGATTCTCTTCTCTGGGATTTTTGAATTGACATTGTGACTCTAGGGAAGGATGGCATTGATTTTACCTGCAGATTTCTTTCCGTACCAAATCCTCGAAAGGTGGTTTCCCGCTACCCTCTCCCCCTTAGAGTAGTATAAAGTGGTCACAAAACACCAAGTCCCAAATGGTCACTGTGATAATGTGGGGATTAACTTTGTAAAGTAAATGCACTGCTTCCTTGCAAGGCTTTTTCTCACCTCCGCCTGTCCCGGAGGCTCATAACAGCACCCTCATAAACACCAAGTCTTATCCTCTCTGGAGACCAAGGAGCCCGGTGCCAGGACCCCAAGCGTATTTTGAGCTCACCTGACGGAAGAGCAGCTCTTGCTCAGCCTGCCTCTGCCCAGACTCTAGCTCCTGCTGCGGCTCAGCTTCCTCCTCATCACTCTCGATGGGTTCTTGCTTCACTTGCACCATGTTGGTCAGCCCTGGGGCCTCCTTTTGGCTTGTGACTCTGTCGCTGTATGGCTCCTCCAAAAGGGCTTGGTGTTCTCGTAACTCTTCTTCTGTCTCCTCCGGGTGGCTTTCATGCTGGCGAGCTGGCTCGTTGGGTTTTGATATTATCTGAAAACACCCCAGAGGTTAACCGATAAATAAAATGTAACTCGTTACAGGTAAAGTTGACTGTGTTCTCCTCAAGGAATCAGCTTAATGAAAACAGAAATTGTGAATTACAGCTCCTCTCTTACAAACAAGGTCCAAAACAACAGTGCAAGGGAAATATCACGTTAGCCTCGGCATTCAGTGCTATCAAAGAAATACTCTGTCCCAAGTAATGATGGCCCCTTAATTTGCACTTGATCTTCCCCCCAAAGTAATCAGAACCTCTTATGCCTACACACCTATGGATGCTACTGAATTCACAAAGAGCAAAACACCCATCAATACATTTAGCAATTAAAATCCTGAAAAAAATAAGAGACAAACCCTCTCAGAGGGTTTCTGCTTCATTGTTTGCCCACCTTCTTCTGGAATCACCCCATGAATTTTATCTTTCAAGGGAGACGCCATCATAAAGATTCTTCCAAAACTTGCATTCTTACGAAGTTAGTTCAGAGGAAACTGAGAACACTAAACTTACAGCAACTGTACAGAAACAAACTGCAAGAAGAGCATCATTCTAACCAGACCTTCCTAACTGGAGGTAGTGAACTTCCCTGAAAGTGTATGCTAAAACAAAGGGAATAATATAATTTTCACTGTAATTCACACAAGCTCAAACTTTCTGAAAATATATCAGCGAGACAAAATTCCCAGTGCTTAGTCTCATACTGCTTATGATTTTTATTTGAAGCAAAAAAAACATGCGTACTGTTCTTAAATCCAGCAGAGGTAAATAAATCAATTTCCCTTCTTTAAAAGAGCTCAGACTGTACCCATTTCATATGCTCATAAAGAAACTGCTGAACTTTGAAAGCTGTCAGGGCAGAGCTTTAATAAGGATTAGGTCATTGGTATGAAAAGCAATATTGATTTTAAATCTAATAAAGCTAAATCAAAACACAGTTATTGAACACATGCAGAAGGAGTGACTACTTATAGGTAACTCACTCTTTGAAGAACGTTGGCTCAAACCTGAAACTAAGCCTTTTTCCCTAAATGTACAAAGAGAGGCTCTGCCATATAACTTAGGCAAATCTATACAAAGCAGGTTTAGGCATACAAAGGCCATACAAAGGATTAATTGCCTGCAAGTATCACACCAAGGACAACAAGAAATTGTTTATAACTACAGCAGAGGATGTCATAGATCTGGGGCTCAAAGCTTCTTTTAACATTGGAGTGTTGCAAGGACGAGGACGCAGGGCTACAGCTTTCTAGCACTTTGTGGATTACTGAGTTTTGGGTATCTCAGCTCCTGAAAGGAGCATGATACGCAGAAGGGCCTTATCTTGCCTAGCTTAAGACAAAACCCTGTAGGGTTCACATGAACTGCCAGTACAGATGGTGGGTACAGCACATCCCTCTTAGTTACAAGAGCCAATAATTTTGTACTGATCAATAACTGGTTGTGCAGCTGCTGCTGGCAAGAGTGTTTGAATTTCTGCAACCATGGGATGCTCTTTGAGAGTCGCCAGCTGCTTGAAAGAGATGGAATCCACCTAACTGGACAGATCTTTTTCAACAGGCTGGCCAACCTGTTAGTGACAGCTTTAAACTAAAAATGACAGGGGAGGGAGCAATTCCTCAACAAGCACCTACAACAGCTGAGGACACAGCAGTCAAGCTGTGGGCCCAGAGTGGTGGAAGAAAAAAGGATATAGCAATCTACAAAACAGAGCTGAAGTGGCATCCCTTTGAGTGCAGGCATGCGAAGAAGGAGATGCCTGCAGAACAGCCTGGTGAGGAAAGCTCTCAAGCCTGTCCTGGGGAATCAGCACGCTTGAATGCCTCTCCAAAGTGCCTCTGCAGTAGTGCATGCAGCATGAGGATCACACAGGAGCAGAAGTCTGTGTGCAGTTACAGGGCTATGACCTCCATTGGATCGTGGAGATGTGGTAGGACAACTCAATTGACTGGAGTGCTGTGATGGAGGACATAGGATTTTTAGGAAGGACCAGCCAGGAAGGTGAGGAGGGGGAGTTGCCCTTTATGTGAGAAAGGAGCAGGAATGCATGGAGCCCTGCACTTTGGTATGGGCCTGCAGTTAGTCAAGAGCCTATAGGTCAAGATAAGCAGGCAGACCAAGATGGGTGCTATTGTAATGGATAGACTGCTGTAGATCTCCTGATCACACAGAAGTAGATGAGGACTACTTCAAACAACTGGAAGAAGCCTCGTGTTCACAGGCCCTGGTCTTCATGGAGGACTTTAACCACTCTGCTACCACTCTGCTATCTGCTGGAAGGACAAGACAACAGGGTTCAGGCAATCTACGAGATTTCCTGAGTGCACTGATGACAAATTCCAGATACAGGTGATCAAGATGCCAACAAGGAAGGTGCCCTCCTGGATGTGTCACTTACAAAAAAGGAAAGACTTGTTGGGGATGTGAAAGTTGGAGGCAGTCTTGGCTGCAGTAACCATGGTGGATAGAGTTCAAGATCCAAAGAGAAGGAAACAGGGCAAAGAGCAGGACCACAGCCTGGGTTTCAGGAAAGCAGACTTTGGCCTCTTCAGGTATCTGCTTGGAAGAGTCCCATGGGGTATGGCCCTGGAGAGAAGAGAGCCCAGGAGAGCTGACTGATATTCAAGGATCACCTTCTACAGGCTAAAGAAAGATCCATTCCAAGAAGTAAAAAATCAAGAAAAGGCAGCAGAAGGCCTGCATGGGCAAACAAAGAGCTCCTAACTGAACCTGACACAGATAGGCCGTGTACAAGAGGTGGAAGCAGGATGGATGACCCGCAGAAGAAGAATAGTGTTGCTATCTGGTCTTGCATGGATGGTGTTAGGAAAGCTGGAGTTGAATCTGGCAAGGGATATGAAGGGAAACGATAAAGGCAAAAGGAAGACTAGGGAAAATGTGGGCCCACTGCTGAAGAGGACAAGGGACCTGGTGACAAATGACATGGGAAAGGCCACAGTACTTAATGCCTTCTTCACAAGTAAGACCGGCCTTCAGGAATCCCAGGCCCCTGAGATCAGAGGGAAAGTCTGGAGCAAGGAAGTCTTACACTCAGTGGAGGAGGACCAGGAAGCCTATCAGGCCTGATGGGTTTCACTCACAGATGACAGGACAAGAGGCAATGGGCAGAAATTAAAGCACATGAATTTCCTTCTGACCACAATAAAACAATTTTTTTTTTTTTTTTAATCATGAATGTGGTCAAACACTGGCACAGGTTGCCCAGAAAGGTTACGGAGTCTCCATCCTTGGAGATATTAAAAACCCAGATGGATACGGTCCTGGGCAAACTGTTCTAGCTGACCCTGATTGAGCTGGGAGGTTGGACAAGATGATCTCAAGAGGTCTCTGCAAACCTAAATGATTCTGTGACCAAAACTTCTCAAGAATTTTTGTGAGGTTCTTCCCCCATCCCCATCTCCCCAGTTTCATTACTAGTAACAGACATTGGATAGCTAAACTACATTAAGCTAAAGGTAGTTCTTCAATCAGTTTTCTTTAAGCTCACGTAGGCTTGATAAATATAATCTGGTTTAAAGATAATTAAATCATCATAAACCATCTTCTCCTATATTATTCTGCTTGGATCGCAGGTCTCAAGCTTTGAACTTGATATCTTTTGAACTTATGAACTATGCAAGGTGAGTAATTGCTGGGAAAATAACTTACAATGTCATTGTCAAATCTAATGGAAATGAGAAGCAGTGTAACTCCCTAGAAGTTTTAAATTATTCCAACTCCATAAACACATAAGAATTAAATGAAAAGCACATGTATAAAATGCTACAATGAAGGCAAAAGATCAAGTAGTCAATGACAAGGACATTTCAAACATTCAGTTTGCTGTCCTAACGGAAACTGAATCTCTTGGTATGTCACTTGTTCTAGCTGCTGCAACCCAATTTTTCTAAAAGGACAATTTTGCAAAGAAAGTGCTTTGTTTTGAACATATTGCATATAATTCATGATGATGGGCATCCCAGGTCCATTAACACTCCGTGAAAATCTTCTGGTTTTGTAATTCTATGAACATGTGCTGGTGTTAAAAACAAGGTAATTTAAGAAAATCTATGGTTATCTAAGTGCAAGGGAATGAATATAAAGTTAAGATAGCATTTAAAATACTCACATATACATCTGAAATAGTAAACAATTACACAGTGCACCATAAACAACTCCTTCCCTTACCCAGCTCTCTAGCATCCTTTGCAATGAGGTTATTCCTCTATTTTCAAGCACCGTCACCTCTGGCTATCACATACTGCCACCATAAAACACAGTGAAAGGACTGCATCTCTAGCCTTGGACAGCTATTTCAGTACAGAAGTAACTACACATCTCAATTCACAAGCATTACTAAAAGACTAGATACCAGCTGGCCACATTTCTTATTTGCCTCTGAAACACAAAGAACATAAAGAAAAAAAAAAATCATAGCAATGCCAGGTCCCAATACAAGGAAATCCAAAGAATCACTCATTTTTTCCATGGAATGCTTCATAAAGAAAAATAAAAGGGTGCTTTTCTTTGCTAGTAAAATTTCAGATCAGTTGGCATTTGTCTACTAGATATTGTATGTCTATTGCTTCATGATACCTTCCTGTAATCATACATTCTTAGTACATTGAGAACTTTGAAGATACTACAACATGTGCCAAAATGTCTGTTTACACATCACAGAGTAATGAAGAGTCACCAACAGAAAAATGAGAAGGTCCTAGAAGGATAAAATCAACACATTCTCTTTTTATGCACGAGTGCCACAGAGACCTGTTCGGTTCTGAAACGCAGCTGAAGAGTTCCTTGGGAAGCAGGTGCAGGGCTGAAGAACTTCCATGAAACTGTATATCAAAGCTTCTGTCCGGACATCTCTGATTAAACTGTGCACCTCTGAATCTTTCTCCTAAGATGACAAGCAATTACAGAAGAAATTTCTGGTCCTGCACAAAGACAAAGCTTCTTCAGCAATGAAAGGCTGACAGAGATGAAAGTTGGGCATGACTTTAGATAAAACTTGAGTTAGATCTACTCTCAAGATCTCTTCCAGTTTAGGAGTCCAACACAGAAATCTGGTATTTCTCCAGTGTTGCTCCTCAAGGTAACGGTTACTGAAAGTATTGAACAAGTTTGAATCACTGAGGGAACTGCTTTCAAAAACAAGATTACTAACAGTCTTTTGGGAGAGGGCATATCTGCCAAAGGGCACACATCAGTCATGTCCTTCAGAAAATTCAGTGTTGCTGGACAGACTGGTGTGCAAAGGACATGGGCTGGAGGCTGAAAGCGCCACACACACCTCTGAACTTCAGGATAAATCATCACATTTCCATACAACTCATCCAGGGTTATTTACAGGTAGTGCAAGCTCAAACAGACCATGCTTGACAGCACGCCAAAAGCCCATTTCACTTTGCCAGATAAGTACAGCTGGTCAAAACTTTGTGTAGATAGGAATATGCTGAAAGGCAGGTCAGACAACACTACTGTTGAGAACTATCCAGTCTATATCCTTGGAAGAGCACAGCATGCCCAGCGGGGTGGAGTGACCTCCCCCTGTTCAGGGAATGGGGCGGAAGTGCAGTTGTTACCAGCCAGCCTCAGCCTCTCCTGTGCTGGTAACGTCGACCATGCAGAGTCCTGCTCCCCCTGGAAGCAGCATTGTGGGACACAACCATTGGTGAGTGGCATGGAGAGTCCCACTAACCAGAGGTAGAGAGAAGCCAGGAAAGTGAGGGAGAACAAGAGACTCTGTGCTGTCCTATGCAGAACCAAGAGGAAACCTCCCTTTCCTCCCTCTGCAGATCAAAGAGGGAGTACTCAGGGAAGAACAAACAACTCTGGAGAGCTGAAGAAACAGCTTTGGTAAAAATGAGAAAAAATAGAGGTTGAGGAGACAATAAAGGCTCAGCTCACAAGCATCCTGAGACAGACAGCCAACAAAATGTCGCTCTTGAGTCAAGGATATGGCGAGGAATTGAGAAGTGAGAGGCAGGCGGTGCGGAGCAGGTACGCTGGCAGGGATGCTCAGGTGAAAGGAAAGCACTATTGGCGAGGCATAAGGCAGAGTGCACCCTGCAGGGGAGCAGGCGTAGAGACAAGCATCTGGAGAAGAAAACATATTGCTGAGGGCTTGAATTAATCACTCAGAAAAAGTAACACAAGCCCTGCTCTTCTGGCTGTCTAGGACGACTCTTTCCATGTGAGGTACCCCTTGCAGAATGGGGAAATTTTAATTTTTAACTTTCATAGGCTAAAGAGAAACAAGAGATGGTAAGGAATGATAGGGAGAGGCAGAATTGGGCATAGGCCACGCAGGGAGTTGGCAGAGCGTTCTGCAGCAGCTGAAGCCTAGATAAATCTTTTTTTTCTTTTTTTTTCCTGAAGTGATGAGACAGCCGGAAAACATAACTGTCTGAAGCAGCCTACCTGCTGGAAGGACCACGAGCCTGCTCGCCTCCGTGCCTAGATGAGAGAGAACGATCGAACTGTAACGAATCAAAGAACAGGGACTGCATGGAGGGGAAAAGGAGGGGGAGCAAGAAGAAAATGCTTAGGCATCAGCAGAAGTTTACTTTTTCCTCCCCTCTCCCAAATAATTGGAATTATGGACTTGATTATATCAGGTATGCGTCTACATATCTCCAGATCTGCAGCAACAAACACCCTACAGAACAATGGCTCCTGGCAAAACCACTTAATAGCATGTATGAAGTAATAAGTGCAAAGATACACAAAGCACATGAATCCCAAGTGCCTCCTGTCTTGCTGAACTACATTTAATATTCGACTGTCAGACGTAGCATGAACACTGAACGAGGTTTGCTGGAGATCTTTTCAATACTCATTATATCCAAAGATATGTTTGGGTGCCTCAAGCCACCTGGAGCCATGGCACCGCTTCAAGAAGATGAAAACATTTTGTTACTTTATCAATCAGCCTGAAAGTAAAGAGAAGGGGGGGGCGGGGGGGAAACTGAGTGATAAATGAGTAAAGACTGCACCAAAATAGGTTTCTCTTAAATTGTTCAAAAGGCAATAGCCCCATTTGAATGTTGTGCAATGCGACCTACACTGTATTTTTCCAATATTGCAAATTAAACATTATATATTAAAAACTACTCCAGGAGTCACTTGAGGCTAAATAGTTAATGTGTTCCAAAAAAGAAAAAATCAGGAAACAGCAAGGTTAAATTCTAGGTGTTAATAAAAATGTATCCACCCAACACTGCTGCACCACCGACAAGTCAAGGCACTGTAGTCTGGCATATATACATTGCCATATATATGCCACAGCAGGAGAAACACCACTCTTTCCAGAGTGTGCTAAAAGGGGGGTTTACCCAGAAGAACCATAATTTGACCACAGAAGCTCAGTGTTAATCTGTTTAACAGTACAATTCAGGACTAAAGGGGAGATTATCTGATCTATGAAGGCTTCTTGAATTATACATGCAATGGACTAAAGCCAAAACATGCATCTTCGCTACATAAAGGTAAAAAGTTGAGTTTTCTTGCACAGGATTTATGGAAATCTCACTTGCATATTTCTCTTTAGAAAGAGAATTGCTGCTTCAAGACCTATCATGCTGAAAAACTATTCTTTTAACTCAAAACACCCAGAGAATGCTGCCCAACTTCCCCTGGCTCCAGAAGGCCATCATGACCAAAGTACCCCCTGAATGCCAACCTTCAATGCCACAGAGATCCACGAGCAAAAAGCTGCTCCTCTCTCTCACATAAAAAAGACTAAAATTTGCATCTTAAAAGAGACTGAAGTCTGCAGAGAAATTATCGTCGCTGAAGATGAAACGATGCCGAGACTGCCACACATATTTATTGTACAGCAAAACAACAATTTCCCTCACCCCCAGCAAAACTCCTCCACCCACGGGAAAAAAACCAGCATTCCCAAGGCTTGAATGTTAAACACGCGAAAAAGGTGGGAAACATGAGTGTGTGTTGCTAGTGCAATTTAAGGTCATCTCTCCCGTGCACCTGCGTTAATGTATAGCTTTGTTTTTCAGGACTGTTTAGTATTTACTCTTTCTGGGCTCATGCCTCATTCAGATCAAAGGTTGCACAGAGCTCAATTAACAAGAAGTGATCCAGTATCTTACCCAGAATCTTATTTACTGGATCAACCCCTGGCTCTGAAGAAGGAGTTGCTGATTTCTATGTACGGTTTTGTAGCGTGATCATCGCACAAGCATGCTGCGAATCTTACCGTATCTGCACTGGCGAGGAGTCGGTGGCAGGAAGGGAGTGGAGCTGCTCCATGCCACCCGACATGCAGCTGAGGCACAGACTGTGGTCAAAGCACGCACTGCAAAAACTTCATTTGACCGTCTCATGTTTTAGATGTGCAAGCACACCTCTGCAGCTAGCAGCCCTGTTTCGGCACGTGTCCCGCAAAGGGCATTCAGAAAATGAGGGATACGCGGAGGCCGAGTGCAAGCGTGCAAACGGCCTGCTGGCTGCTGGGCCGCTCTGCAGTGCACGCCTCTGCGGCGGGGAGAGCCAGCTCTGCGCCGGTGTTCGGCTGCTGCAGCCCCAAGGCCCCATCTTCACCCTCTCCAGCAACCCACTTGTTGCTCCTTATGTGCCCTACAGTTTCTGCAACAGATGAGGCAGCAAGCCATCGACGAGTGGCCTTGTTCCCACACTTCTCCTGCGTGCCGAGTTCCGGCCTTGTAAAAGAAATACCACCTGATGATGAAAATCTGCATCAAAAATGATGCAAAAAGACTTGCATGGCAATCTTAACTACTCCCATTTCCTAGCTTAAGCACTCAGCTTTGCAACCTCAAAAATGCTCTTTTCATTCATGCGTGTCTCTTTTGTCTCCATCTGTGGGAAGACTTTTTTTTTTTGGTGTGCATGTGCTTTTATTTTTCCCTCCTCAAAGCAAACGCAAATGTCACCACCAGGTGACAACATAAACACCGGGTGAGCAGGGCTGTGACCCTCATTTTCCACAGAGAGCTCCTCACATTCCTTCTTCACTTTTCTCCCCATTTGCCAAATTTCAAGTTACTGCTCCAAAGCCTCAGGCACCAAGACTTTACAGCAGAATCCCCTTGATGATTATTCTTATTATTAACTAAGACGAAAACAACATATTTTCCTTAGCCGCCTTCTTGGAAACAACAAGACTTGTTTTGGCTGCAACCTTCTCAAAAATATAATCTGATGTAGACACCTAACAGGGAAAGTTTAAGGCCAAAATCTTAAAGTCAGGAAAAATCACAAGCAATTGAAAACAGTCTTGTATTATTTACAGGAAATATAACGCAACCTTAACAGACAGTGCTGTCAGTTCTGCTAATAATTAAAAGGCAGCAATATATTACATTATTTTTAGTTGTGCCCTCACTCTCCTACACACAAGGGTCTTAAAATATCCGCGTGTCTGGGAAAAGTCTTCTTCCATGTCAGCACTTGGATGCTATCCCACGGGATAAATTTGCCACACACATACAGAGCTAGCACCGAAACGCTTTTAACTCATTGCTTATATAAATCAAACACATGGAAATTGCCCCTGTGCATTCGGTTTAATTGCACTCCCCCCGCCCGTCTCTCCCGTAGATGCGATACATCACAGCGCTCACAAAGCTGAAATTCAGACTCCTGGAATTGCACACACTCTGCAGCTTCTGGGAGGTCTAAGCGAAAGCCTGAATGAGTTCGGTAGGTACGTCACAGTGAAGTCTTTGGACACTTACAAGTGCTGGCAATGGAAATCCTTAAAACTAAAACAAACAAACCGCTGAACTGAAATTTATTTCCCAACAAAGAAACCCTACCTAGCGCCCCGAGCCTGACGATCCTGGTTTTAACCTTCACTACACAAAGCGTGTTTGGAGGGAGGTAAGCGAAATTTCTATGGCAACTGCAGCTCCCGCCACCCCGGTGTGCGGGGCTGAATGAAGTCCAGGGCTGGCACACGCGGTGCACGGTGGCCACGGTCCAGAAGTACATGATTGACGTCAGCAACTTGTGTAATCATCCTGCCCTCGCTCTAGTCCGTAAACAAAGTTTTGGGGGGTGGGGGGGGTCTTTCTTTAAATTGTCTCTTTCTCCTTACTGGAAAGTTGTTTTATTTTATTTTTTTTTCATCCAGCTCTCAGTAGTTATATTTTCTCATATGACTGGAACAGTGAAAATATTTGGAGAAACCTCCACCATAAATTAAACTGCAGCAATCTGAAAGGCACGCCTGCTATCTCACTTGTCCTCTGCAGCCTGAAGCCTACTACTGGACTTGTTTCTTAAAAGAAAGTCACCACTGGAAATAGAACAGTACAAACCAAAGAGCCAGAAAAATATCACACTGATTATGATCTATTTCACTTTTCCCTTACAGTCTTTTTACAAGTCCATCAACAGACTTTGCCTCCTGAAATCCTGGGACAAAACCTCAGCGGGGGGTCAATTGGCATAGATCCATCCATACCACTTGTGATCTGATCCCTTGCCCTTAAAAGGTGAGTTTTACCTTCTGATGGGCTAGAACATCAGGAGAGCTTTTGTCTTTTTTAATGCATGCTTAAGCAATCACCTCAAAGCAGCTCTGTTTCAGCTTCAGCCATAATATTGGGATACCCAAGCAGATTGTTTTGGCTGCACAGCAACTGTGAGACCAGCGCACTGATGAACAGTGTTCTGCAATGTTCACCTGATGTTCTCTAAGTGATTTATAGAAAACGAGATAATAAACATAGCGCTTTCTTTCTTCAAAGCAATTTTTGAATCACATCTAATTAATCTTCAAAACAACCTCCGCAGGATGCACAGCAATACTGTCCTCATTTTCAGGAGAAGAAATGGATAGAAACCTCTAATGCTTTACATGGAGCCACAGTTAAGAGAATCTGGACTGGAGATGGGAACAGCTTTTCTCTTTCCAAAGGTAATTTCAGTGAAAAATGCCTCAGTGTATCTGAATATCTTCACTTTCAGTTATTTTCTAGTGTTGTCATGCCTGAGATCTCCCACTTTTTCTCTCTCAAATTCATATTACTGCTCCTTTTCCCATTCAAACTGAACTTATCCACCACAGATATTTTCCCCATATTCCCTGAGAGCATTTAATGTTCTCTGCTACAAAACTGACGAAGATTCAGATGTGGATAAATGGCAGCAATGACAACTTTAAAAAGTATTACTAGAAAGCCAGAAGTTTGAATTGCTCTGCCTTTCCACTACCTGCAACAGAGGTATTGATCCTCGCCGTGGTGATGCATGTCCCCGTCCTTGCTGTTATATTTCTCAAAATCATGAAAAAGTGGTTCAGGGATGAAGGCCAATTGGTTATGGAGTTAGAGACCACATACATTACAGCACAAGAAACTATGAAACAGTGTTGGCTAAAGATGGTGTTGATGCCGTATGAGAAAGAAAGACTTTACAAGCGTCATGCCTACCTTGTTGATGTGCAGTTGCTGTTGCTGGAATTGCTGTTTGTGTTTCTCCAAGAACTGCTGGTGCTGCTGCTGGATCACTAACTGCTGGAGGGCCTGGGCATTCTGGGGAAGGGGAGCAGACTGCGTGCGCCCCAGCGGGCGATGCTGCCGGAGTTTGTGTATTGAAGGGGAGACCCGTTCTCCACCAACCAGAGACTGTGCATGGAGGGGCAGTCCTGAAAGATACCAGTCTGAAGATAATATGGAGGAAAAAACAGCAGAGAAGAAAGAAAGGAAGAAGAAAGGAAGGGAGAAAACGGCTGTTGAGTAACGCTGATGGTGACAATGACATATAACGCTAAAACCAGCCACCTCGCCATTTACAGCTGAAGCATCCTTAAAAAAGAACAGATTAATTAATGACCATCGGATGGAATAGTACTTTTTTCTTTTTAATTCTTTGTTTGCTTGTTTTCTCAGAGCCCCTAGGGAATATTTCGTTTCTTAAATTCAGAAATACCTTATGGACTCTTCCATCGCTCAGTGGATGACCTGAATTAGGATCACGGTGGTAGCTTTAAGGAGAAGTTAAAGTCTAATGGCTTGCCTTGGTACAGCAAATAATCCCGGGTTCATTTCTAGGACAGCACCAGTCCATACTGCCACCCTGCAGCATCCAGCAGGTATACCTTGCAGGATGCTCACCAGATGTGCTGAAGGACGACGGCTGATGACAAAGTCGGTTTTGTCTCCAGATCATGTAGGGAAGCATGGCTGCCCTTGGCTGTGCTATACCTACTCTGTAGAAATAACTAGCGATGTAAACTTCCACATGATATACCCCTGACCATGTCTGCCTTGGAAAAACATTAATGCACTTCAGGAATATGAGAGCCACGAGGCTTCATTATGTCTTTAGAAAGAAGGTAAGTCACAGGACAAGGTGTCAGAAAGATTCACTTCCATCACTGTCCTGTATATTCATGCCAGTAACTTAACAAAAACATAAGGCTATTTGGGGATGACATGCATTACTCACATGCCCTTGGCAGTTGAGGTCTCTTGGATGACTACCATGTGAAATACCTATCTGAGCTCTGGTAAGGGCATGTCTGCAGGAACTGTCTTCTCTTTTTAGCTGTTCTTGGGTAAGCCCGTTCTTGCTCTGCTCTCTTAAGACATACATTCGCATACTTCTTGCAAAGCTGGGACGTGAAGACATGCAACACAAAGACAAACCCAAGGGCGGAGGAGTTGAGGATAAGCCTTTACCTTTCCAGTTACACCTTGGGATAGAAAGTCATCACCACTGTAAACTGCTGTCTCCCTAATGAGGACAAGGCTGCACATACTTTTGTGAAAAAAGTTCTCTTTTGCTTTACCTCATTGTACAAAACATAGTAAAAACTGCTCAAGTGGTCAGTAACATTCAAAAATGACACCCAGTTCTAGGGTTGGAGAAGTTGTTTCTTCCCCCTTTTACTTGGTGGTCTTTAGCTGAAAAAAGAAAAGCGGCACAGAAGTCTGCAGGCAGCTGAACGCAGCAGTTCAGAAACACCTGGAAGTTCCTGGTCCAGGACATTGCCTCCTTGTCCCACTAATTCACAGAACTGCCCTACATAGAGGAACCCAATTCACTTAAAAGCCTCTCTTCTTGGGGCAATCTACTGAATTTCTTCCACCCTTTACTTTTCTGAAAAGAATCATGTAAAAGGGTAACTTATTTTATAAATGTGTGTGTGTGTACATACAGACATAAACATACTTGTGTGTGTGTATATGAATATATGAATAATTTGCAAAGCTGTGGTCCATTTTCCTTACAGCAGAGTTCAAATTAGACGGCAGAGGAATGGATCCCACATGTCTCTACAGAATATCTTGGAAGACTACTTGCCTCCAAGTGGATGACCAAAGTCTCCCTGTGAAGGCTTTCCAGGGAGACACATTGTTCCTACTCCATGTACACACGTCAATGTGAGGGATGTTATCCAGAGTGACCTGTCGCAAGAGCAATGCCAGATCTAAGGAATTCTCCTCTAGTGGGGGACACAGTCATACTGCTTAGATTTTATTTTCACTTTCTACTCCAGGTGAACCATTGAGCTCCAGCTAAAATCCAGAAGCTAGCTTTGCAAAAACAGTTCCCAGCTCACAAAATCAGCAAACCTCTGTCCAGCAGGGACTCTTAAGTTTCCCAAAACTCCCATGTCTAACTGCACAGAAACAGCACGCCATCATGCTGGATTATTTTGCAGCAGTCAGGAGACTATCTTCAGAGCTGAAGGCTACCAACAGAATACTAATAAACTCCACTTTGCTTCTGAGGAAACTGTAAGTACTGACTGTAGTCTGGCAACCAGTCCACTTAGGGCTTTTGAGACCGTGCGTTAGCTTGCTCTGTTTCAGTTGCTGCATCTGGAACGCGTGCTTCTTGTTGTTGCTCTGCTGTATAGAGAACATTTCTCCTTAGTGTTGGTTTGTAACAAGTTGTACTTGCTCTGAGAACACCACACGTAGCAGGTGGACTAGAAGGAATACACTTGGAAGCACAGACAGTACGCTGTAAACGGATGGAAGCTTTGAGAGAGGTGGAATAGGAAACAGAACATCACTCCCTACGTGTGCTTTAATGCAAACTCCAGCATGAACAGAGAAGAAAGTTTTGGTAATATGATAAGAGAGGAAATCTTCCCCAACGACTCTTCATCAACAGCCTTTGAACAAAGGGCAACTGGTGAAAAGACATGTCATGTCTTTGGGTAACCTCATCATGCCACAACCATGACAGAAGAAGGCAGTAGGAAACTACATAAAGGTTCAAGGAATCTGTACACACCACTCTCATGGCTCTGAGAGTGCTGGTTAAACACCACACTTCTGTGCTTCAGATTCCCATATGTACATGCTTATAAGCTTATCACAACCCCACAGATATTCCTGGAATTTGAACATAAAACCAGACATGAGCAGAACCAGATGGCAGTGCTGTAATGTTTCAGCAATCGACATCTCCTGAGAATTTCGTAGAATCACAGAGTGGTTTGGGCTGGAAGCGACCTCAAAGCCCACCTGGTTCCAGCCCCTGCCATGGGCACAACACCTCCCAGCACCCAGGCTGCCCACAGCCCCATCCAGCCTGCCCTTGGGCACTGCCAGGGATGGGGCACCCTCAGCTCCTCTGGGCAGCCTGTGCCAGGGCCTCACCACCCAAGAAATTTTCCATTAGAAATGGATTGAAAGAAATAAAGATCAGTATGTCTATAATTTAGGCAGAACATTCTTTGTCCCAGCACTACGCACTGTAAAACAGAAATGTGTCCTACTGGGGAATATGGCTTTGAATCAACCCTATTTATAGAAATATGCCTTCCCACAGGTACTTAATTCTGAAAACATGACACAGGGAGTGATTCAAAGCAATTAACATACTGCAAATGTAACATATACAAACAAATACAATCTGTTTGAATGCAGTTGATTTTGCCATGTTTTTGCCATTTATAATAATGATGAAAAGCCAGTATTTTAATCTGTGATTTTGTAAATGTGTGCCTCTGTTATACATGGAATAGAAACCATCAGCGATAAACAGAAAGGGTAATCAAAAGACACAACATTTTCGTTGCCACTTTAATCTAAAGTGGTTAGAACTCTAACAGTATAAAGTTGTTACATCCATAAGTAAAGCCTAAGTTTGCAGGTAAATACTATTTATTTTCAATTCACCAAAATGACATGGCAGCTTCCTCCTACCTCTGGATAATGTGGTCAACCTCTGATTTTGCAAACGTTGCAACTATCCAAGGTATCAGTGATCACATCCTACAAGTTTATATGTTAAACCTACAGAATGTATAGACGATGTGGTATCTCTTTGGTACAAGAGACTGACTTTACAAAAACAAACAACGTGTGTCAATTGCTCTCTTTCCCAGCAGGGATGGCGTATCAGGCTTTGCACATTATCTGCCGCACACTCACCTGTGACTAAGGGAGTTTGTGCAGTTGGCTGTTCCAGTAAGACCATGTGTTGCAGAAGAGGGTTATGTGCGGTTCCCCCATCTCTTTCCAACGTTGTAGTGCTCAAGTAGGGAGTGAGGTGGGTGCCAGGAAATAAAGAGATCCGTTGCTGTAAGGCTGGGATAGTAAGTCTCTCAGCATCCTGCTGTGCTGATCCTCCCTGCAAATGCACAGGTGGTGTCACGGTGGGTTAAGAGATAAATCAGTGCAAGCCACAATTCAAGACTGCACTCCCCATCACTTACACTGGAAGGGCCAGTTGCAGGCAGTCCTAGCGTGATGTTGGGCAAAGAAGGAGATGTGTAGAGTGGAAGCTGTGTTACTGAGCCTTCACGATTCACAAGTCTGTGAGCCAGGCTGGTCTGAAAACAAAATGAAGAACATTGTCCCAGTGAGACAGCATCCGCAGATAGGAGGGAGGACACTGTACACTGGCTGTGAGGACACGTCAGAAACATACAGAGCGGGAAACTGCACTTCTGACATTGGAAATACTGAAAGAGGGAGGTAAGCTGTGCTTCGGATCCAGCCTAAACCAGCGCAGATGAGATTCATCTGCAGAGCTGCCCTGAACACCGCTGCTGTGACCGCAGAGCCCTCTGATTTCTCACTGCCTCACGCAGAGGTGACAAGACCAGGATAAACAACACAGGGATGGCCTCGCTCTGCAACTGCCGCCAGCATCGCTGCCCTACAGAGAGACCTTTCACTCTTTATTGGATCTTGCTTGGAGATTAAAGATCACCTGTGTGTCCTCACCAGTACTCTGCTTCCGCTCAGTCGTCATGCAGGGCCACTGCAAAAAGCTTTTGGAAAGATTTAACAGCTCACTTGTCCTTCTAAAGTATTTGCCCTTTTAAAGCTAAAACAGATTACCTTAAAAAAGAAGAAAGGCATTACAATGGCTGTTGTTTTCTTTAGCAAATCACAGACAATTTATGCTATTTACTAGTGTGCTTTAGCTTAAATCAGACTTCAAAATTTTATCAAAAAGCCTTAAGGTTGCATTTATGTAGCTATTTCCTGATTTTCAGGATGAAATGTGAGATTTACTGAATTACCTTATGGCCATTTAAAGGAGGAACACTTAAGTAAAAATACCTAATTTCAAAATGAGATTGATTTGAAATACTTGGTAGAAAACCCATTATAAAAATTACATTATTTTAAACTGCCTGATTTTTCTCTTAAGAAATGAGTGTTCTGATCATACCAAATTCTCTGATAGGTGATTTTCCAACTTAAATAAAATAGCATTTAGATTTCAGAAAAACTTTCTACGGAATTTTACGGTTTTAACTCAGGTGCTACCGGGAAAAAAAAGGGATAATGATTAATCCAATATTATACTATGGAACAATGTATATCAATGTAGCAGAGATCTGAATAACGACTTTATACATTTCAGACCTAAACTTACAGTCTTGTGAGTCAATGCGACTTTGCAGGTTACTCCCTTGGTTGCAGGACTGGGCCAGCTCTGGATAACAAAAACCCGTTTTTCTCCCTCAGAGAATCTAAGGTGAAACTTGGTGAGTAACACCACCACAGCAACCACCCAGCAAAAAAAAAACACTAACATAAGAGAACAACTACTGAAAAACAATCTACACACAACGATCTCCAGAAGCAATCCTGCCTCCTTGATTTACAGAAATTTAAGTGGGCCAGCTGACAGCTTTAACCGGACCCCCAGCTCTGCGACCTGGGGCTAGTGCTACCTGCGCGAGAAGAGCAAAGCCTTCCCATGACCGTGTTATGACCTTCGTTAGACACCGGGCTGTGCTTTCAAATGCGCTCTTCGATGTGCCATGAACCTGCTCGTTCTCCCAGTATCCAGCCGTGTCTAAATTCTATACGTTCAGCAAAGTCACTTAGTTTTCATATGACACTGTGCGAAATTTCATCTGCAAAGCGAATTTTTTTATTTCTCTTTGTCTTCTTGTGCTTTCAATTAACGTCAGTCAAGCTTACTGAAAATATATTAAAGAGTAAATCTGTTTTTTAAGATCTCAGTTCGAAATTTGCTGGAGGAAATTGGAAAAGAGCATTTTGCTGTTGAATGGTACCTGCTAAGGGCATATGATTGTGCATACCCACACGCTTCTTTTTCCAAGTAATTTTGAACACTACTGGCAATTTTGCTTTAATTTAAATAACACAAACTGTTAACATGCCACATTGAGAATAAGATAGCTATTGCCAGCAGAGTAATGAAATATTTTACCGATATCATAAATGAAACAAAACGACATCCATTTTCTCTTTGAACAATCAATACAGCGTAGTTGTGCCTCAAACTAACTCCTGGGGATTTGTTTTAAAAATAATGATGAGAAAAACACCGCAGCTTGACACTATCAGCATATGATATTTAGCACCATTATCATCACTTTAAATATACAGAACCCATCTACGGATTGTACACAAACATTTTTAGAATTGCACAGAAGAGAACAATTTCAGCATGTACAATTTTTGCCTGTAATTGAGTACTTTTTAAAGACTTGTATCAACTGCAATGGCAATGAATATCATGTACCTTTCCAAGACAGAAAAAACCTTTAGATTTAAAGACTGTTTAAAAATAGATATTGCCTATTTTAAAGGAAGCAGAGAGCTCTAGTCTTTCCTCACTGAAGGAAAGCACTTAAACTTAAATAATGATGTACAATACCATGTTCCAACATATCTGAAGTGGTTTCAAGAGGTGATCTAGCAAACCATCAAGCAGAGAGACATATTTCTCATTCAAAAATAGAAAATTAAGCTAAGCATGAAACACTTAAGGTTGGCAACATTAACTTTTCAGAAACATTTAAATATATATGATATGCAAAAGTGGAAACATGCGAAAAGCCTGGTCAACTGGTATCAAAGAAATCTTAAACACCTGGGCTACCAGATAATACTTCTTATACCAGAGAAGATGTGAAAGAAATCAAAACCCCCACCATGCCCAGTTTTTCCCAAATAAACCTCTATAGGCAAAAGGTTCAGCTAGTATCACGCAACACAAAATGCAGAGCCATTTTCCCCAAAACTAACGCAAAGCACTAAGACATTTAGCTAAGCCATTCAAGTATGCCTGAAATGCTGGGAGGAGAGCAATTTGTGCAATGGGTTATCGATGTTCTGTTTGCCGTCGCATAGCGATTTATGTTTTATTCTGTTCTGTGATGGCAACAATCCAATATACTTTACGCAGTCCTGGGCAGCTCTAAAATTAAAACTCAACAATCGCTTGTATATTTTCCTTATTTTCCAGAAATTATAAAAAGGTGAAAAAACTCTATACATTCCTTCCAGGGATACTACACCTACATTTTCTTCCTCCTTTTTGTATATTTTTCTTGGAAATGGTGCATCAAATGTTGCTTTTTAAAAAAAATTTTAGATCAAGGTGCTTCCTTCCTCACATTCAGTGGCATTACTGTGGATTAGCCACTGCAGTACAGTCGCAAAAGAGGTAAAGGGAAGGTGGTTGTCTTCAATACTTCTGGTGACAACTCCCAGATACGCATTTTGGCAGTACATAGATTTTCTTCCAAATTGTCTGCGCCCCTCATTCCTCAGCCTAACTTACAAAATTGCTGCATTACTTGCAGTTGATGAAAACGGTTTTCTTATAGCTTGTGTCTGCGTCCATATTATTAGGTATTGGGGGCCTAGTCACAGATGATTAGCTCAAATTATATATCTGAAAAATAAAACGGTTAAGGAGAATACTATGTCTTCATATACACCTTCAGGAGCTAGCGCTGACTTGCAGGAAGGTGCCTGTTCTGTTTTTATCACAAGAAATCATCAAATCCTGTAGTTTTTCCATTATTAGTGCTTGGAGGTTTGCAGTTTGCAAAGTATAGGTACGATTGACAGCTCCTAAGCGCTAGTACTCCTGGGGTTAGCAGGAACACACTAGCAGGATGTGTCCCCAGCTCAGCCAGTCTTAAGCTCTGCAAATCTGATAAACAACCCCACTCATAACACCTTTTCCCAGATCTGCTCCAAATTAGTAAACAGACAACGTGCATCTCAAGAAACACGTTTCTTCAGAACAGCTTCAGTTCCCAGTATCAAGTGAAGACCCTAACTTACACTGTTTCAGTCTTTACAATAACTGACTTAATCCTTTAAGGTCTACAATTGAGTAGATGGAGATATGTGTCGGGTAAGCTGGCAGGGGAGAGGGTGGAGCAGAAGGCATATTCCCTACATTAAATGCTGCTACGCTACATTAGAAATAAAAATAAAGTGAAAACCTGCACAAACCCAGAAAGCAAAAAGGGCCTACATTTCTGCTGTAAGAAGTCCTTTTCAACTCTAAATGACAATCTGGGGAAAACAAGCCCAAGCTTGTTTTTACAGTCCCGATGTGAAGACAGATACTATATTCATGGGGGGAACAGCTAATGGTAAGCTGGATAAAAAGAAACGCACCAGTGACGTGACACAACCACCCTGGCTTTCTACAGTTAAGGCTCTTACTGGGAGCCAGTTAACACGGCCCACACCCCAAAATCTGCCTTTAGGAAAAGGTGGGCTTCAGTAACCCTGAACACAGGAGCTGCTGTGGTGAATCAACCTCCTCTTTACCCAGCCCATACCCTACCCTTGACAACCTTATCAGATGCCTCAAGTGATGGTAAGAGCTGATGTGATTATAAACTAGCACATGGTGTCCGGCACCACGCTCCCAAATCCTAAGCGGGGAGGAAAAGGTTAAATCTGTTTCCTGTAATCCAGCTCTGGTTTGGCCATACTTATACTAACCCACTGCACACAAATTCACCCTATACACAATATATGAGAACAGATGCCCAAAATTTTAAAATCCTTGGTTTTGAGCAGGAAATACTCTTGATGTTTTAAAACGTCAAATCACTTTATTTTCACTCTCTACTCATGATAAAATCACTACAGGTTACCACAAGCAGCTTGTGAGCTGGCTCAAGCAAGATTTAATATACAGGCAATGCTTCCTGTCAGCCCAGCTTGGGAGGTAAATTCCCCAAGTCCTCTCCAAGTCATGATCTGGGGTTTTTAGTGTGCTGCACACCGGTTCATACGCCTAAATGCCTAAACCTCTGTGCAAACTGATTAGAAACCCAAGTGTTAAACTTAGAGGAAGGAAGGGCTCTGTACCTCTGCTTGAATACTCGTGACTGATCCTGTAATTCCATTCTCAGCGCTTATGTTATTGGAGCTGTTGTTTGGAGAGCTGGGACCAGATCCAGGAGCACTGTTGCATGCAGAGTCTAAAACACATCCAAAACCAACTTTTAGCATTACAAGCAATCTCTGAGATGGTATTTAGACAGATAACAAACCCTCAAGTTTTGTTTTGGAGGAAGGCAACCCTCCTCCCCATCCCTTTGAAATTTTCACAGGGCTCTTAAAATACTGACAAATACACTTTCAGACAGCCTGTCCAAGTGCCTACTTACCTTATTTATGTCTTCACCTTATGGGGGATTTCTCTTATGGTGTATTAATAACCTTAAATACAACTGGGAGATGATAAAAGACATGGAAAGCTTACAGAGGCCAAAGTGGAGTACGTCAGATTGTCCTGTTTCATTTTTCTGGAGTGCTTCTCTAACTCTTGTTAGCCTATAATCCTAACGACTCCCTCTCACCACGAGTTGTTGTTCGAGCTGGAAGTCCAATGCAAGGACGTTTTACCATGCAGTCCCTCAGGTGCACCTGGATTTACCGCACACACGCTGCCAGTGCCGAGCCTTCACCCTGAGCTGGCACGGGAGCCAACCTCCACTTTCATTAAGAGGCACTGAGATTTTCCAGAGCAGGCCAGTGGGAAAGGCAAATGAAATCACTTCAAGAGTTTTAAAAGCTGCTTGAGTGACATGGGAATGGACAACTGGCCATAGCCATGGCCGAGCACGTTTCACAAAAAATCAGGCAAAACTACAGAGGGGTCCAAGAGAGACTACAAGACACTGCCTTCTTTTTTGGCAAGTCTTCTCCGCTTTGGGAACGGAGCACCTTCTCATTGGAAAGACCCAATGCAGATTTAATGCCCCTAAATAATTCTGTTATCACCTGAACACTCACAAAATCCTCTCAGCTTTGTATGTTTTATCAACACGTTCCCTGTGAACTCACTAACCAGAACCACAGAGATGGCCAGCTTGAAATCAAAGCCTCCCCATTACTGAGGCAGAAATAACAACAAACAGAAACAGCATATGAAATTGCAACAGCCAGAAAACTTCCCTCAGAAGGTCTCTCACCTGGTGCATGGCATAGCTTCCAGTGTTTCTCCTTTTACTTTGGAAGGCAAATAACATTAATTTTTTTTTTCTTTCCTCCTCCCCAAGCACAGCAATTGCCCAGCACCAGAAGAATCTCCCACCAGCTGCAATGGTTCAGGCTGCAGCAGTCTCCTAATTGTTCTAGGATGCCCCACTAGAAATAGAAGCCAATTGTTACAATTCCGGGGATTTTTTTAAATCATTTCTTTTGTGGAATTATTCTGTATATCGTGTTTTGCTATTTGATCATCGCAAGGACCTCCAGCAAAGCACCAAAGTTTAAAAAGAATTTTTTTTTAATTTTTCGAAAAAAAGCCTTGTTGCCTTTTATTGGCTCTGCATTTGGGGAAGCTTCTCGTTATGAAGAAAACTCAGCAGTGAGTAGCATCCAGCTGAGCACCTAATACTGAACTTCTCCACGGAAAGCAACTTCAGGGAGTCTAGATGTTTTGGAGAAATATTCTGACTGCACGGAAGATATGTGCTTTTCTGTGGTACATCATTAACTACAACATATTAGATCTCATGTATACTACCCAGTTATAGGAAAAGTACCTGGCACATTCAAACTGTGAATCTAAGAAGATGTGCTCTTCAGGGATTAAAAGTGATTTCTCATCCCTAGAGAGGGACTGTTAAAAGTCCCCTCTTACTATAACTGCTCCAACAAACATTCAAACCCTCTTCATTCCTACCCACGCGCAAAGAACCAGCTACAAGCACAAGCACAGGTCACCTCCTGCTCATCTTTGCTCAGATATTTTTCTAGCTAGGCTCCAGGCTGACTTCTTGAACCAGGTCCATGCTCAGTGAGAAGCAGGAGCTTCCACTGCCATTGCTGGGATCAAGCAGTCAGACATTAAGGCCTAATTTATCCTAAAAGCCACGTGACATATAGCAATATATGAGGATTAAAATAAATTTGATTTTCAGATCTGATATAAATTATGCATAGCTGTTGAAATCCATTTCCTCTGCAAACAGAGAGGCTCTGACACAGAGCACAACATAGCTGCCCCAGGATGTCCCGAAACCACCGGGCTCTCTAAGACAGCTCACTTTGAGTCTGTGTCAACGACGACAGTATGCTTTCAAACTAAGATGAAAGTCTGAAAAAGCAGTCACGTAGTGGTACTTACACAGACACATCCCTAGATGGTGCTAAGAATTAACTTTGTGGTGATCTATATAATCCAGTTTACTCTGATCCCTCCTTACAAACTTCATTCCCAGAAGAATACTATTTTTCAACAAGAAACTGCTAAATACATAGTCAAAAACATCAGCTACATATATTAAATAAAAAAAGCCTTACTTGTTTTAAAACTTCAACATAATTACTTAACAAGGAACTACAGCAATCTGCCCAAGGCCTAAAACATACCAGGCTTATAAAGCATTTACTGCTGGAGGAAGACAGTTAGGAGTTACAGGCTCCCCATGGATATTAGTAGAATCATCTTTCAGAAATTTTATTTCTCAACAACCTGTTGCTGAAGATTGTAGAAATGCTCAGGAAAAAATAGCATTCTGGTGGCGTATCCGCATTTGTCTATGTATGTCGTAAAAGTAGCTACAAAAAAAATCTCACTGAGTTGGCAATGCTGTCCCAACAAATGGGTACTCAAGGACTTGCATTGCTGGCACACACCTGCATCACCCACTGGTGAACCCCACCAACAGCACCAAGGTTTCTCCAACATTAAGAGGCACACAAGAGATCCCAAACGCAAAATTAACCACATGCAGGAATTGCTTTTGGAAAGGGACGCTTCATTGAGTTTGAGGCTGGCAGCACAGCTTTTGTTGCCTACCCAACATACCTGTGACATCCAGCGGGCGCTTCTTAAGAGCAGTAACCACTGGACCATCTTTTCTGCGCAAGAGGGGGCTGCTCCGTCTTTCAGCAACTTTTTGCTTTAGTCTGGATCGTAATTTCAGATTGGGTTCAGATGCTGAACAGAAATAGAAAAAGCAAACAGTGTTTTAGTTAATATTATTTCAGTAGGTTTTTTACTCAATGCAAAGGCTGAATTACAGTTCAGCATTTGCAAAAGCCTAAACAAAATTAGTCACTTGATACCGTATATTTGGAACAAAGACTTCTCAATATAATGAACAGGTTCCAGCCTATGTAATATCTGAATTCACTGATAATGAAAGTCAGTAACATTTTAATTAAAAATAATAATCATCCTCCAGTGTTGTCTCTCCAATGACTGTGAACTCATTTAGACTGGACCAGAGAACACCATTCCCATTCCCCAGCTTCCTGCCACTGCCCAACTTTCTTCCAAGCCAGTGGTAGAACCTAACTTACGAGATCTAAAAATCAGCACAGGAATCGGTGAGACAGCTGAGACGCTGCTGCTTGGTCGGCATGGAGCATCGCTGTGGGGCTGGGACGCTATCTGCGATGTGTTGCTGAAACAGGCAGTCCCACACCCTTGGAGTCATCTGACCATAGTGTGAGCTGGCTCAGGGAGGTGCGCCAGGAAAGAGGGGGGAAAAAACGCAAATCAAACCCCGCAACAAAAAAAGGTGAACGTTTTCTCACTGGTTCAGCTCCCTGGAGCACCTCACCTTGGGATCTGATTAGCGCCAGTGTCAACTCATGAAAAAGGGCATGAGAGTGTGGCCAATGCCAAAGCCAAGGCCAGGGAGGAGAAGGTTTGTTTATTTGAGGAGATACTTGGTTACATCATCACGGCTACAAAGTTAAACCGTATCTAAAAATGCATCAAATGCTTCAAAAGTTCAGGGCTGCCAAGAGCAGGTGTGCATCTATTTCCTGAGAGCACAGTCTGACTTGCTTTGTGTACTCATACAGCTGAAATATCCTCTTAAATAAAAACTTCTGTGGTACCGAAATCCTTAGACTTCATTTCTGCAAAAGTGAAAGCAGAACTCCTGGGATCCTCTAATATCTCTGGGTTAATGACAACTGGCAACACTGAACACGTTCGCACTGCACAGCTTATCAAGTTTTTATAAAGGTAATGAAGCCTTAAGTCAAGATTCCTCCTGCAAGATGATTTTGTCTGTAAACTTTGTGATCTCTTGAGTATACATGAAATATCTGCTTTGGTGCTTGAGGGCTCCTGACAGTTATGAGATTTGTGAACTGGCCCAATCTTTTCCATTCCTCAATCTCTTAACAACTCTGCGGCTTAATCCCTTTGAACCGGCAAATCCTGTGCTCTCACCATTAACTACTGATACAGCTCTCTACACTCCAGGGCCAATAATCTACATTTCTTTAGAAGACTTAAAATGGGGTTTACAAACTGATTTGAATTAACTAAGTCTGGCTACAGATATATTTCCCTACAGTTGGCTTTGACCACTAGGTCATGTAAAAGATCAAGACCAACCATGTTAATTGCAGGGCTCAAAAATCAGAAGCTGATGAATTCAAGATCAAATGCTTAAAGTTAAGCCATCAAAACAGTTCTTTGATGAAACTTTTGGAAGGGGAAAAAAAAGAGCTCTTCATGACTGTTTTGGACAGAAAAATGCCAGCAAGAGATAAAGGAAGCACTAAAAAAAAGTGTCAGACTCATCAAGATGATGCTTAAAATGCAGTATGAAGTGCATTAGCAAAGGGGAGAATCATCTTATAGGACATTTGCATATAAAATGGCAGGGGGCTGAATGCAAATCTGTCATTTGCTTGGAGGACAAAATTAGAAGAAAAGTGGACTAGTTAAAATACAAGCATATGCTCTGACTACCTCCTTTATGAAATTCTCTTCAAAACAGAAGTTGCCTTAATATTTTTAAAGCAGTCTCTGGACATGAGAACGTTCAGTACCTCAGGCTGCACACTTTAATTCATTAAGTTGCTGTAAGTATTAGTAACTATCTATATGCTCTGGTCAAGATCTTAAAGGATAAATAGGAATGTGTCACAGCTAGATGCCGATCCATTCAATTTTAGATACATTTGCACTGCCAGCCAGCAAATGAAATATAAGCCTATGCCACAGCTGTTGAAAGGATCTGTCTTCTGACAAAGAAAAACATGACAATATAAATTGTACTTCAGTGCAAATTTCATTCATACGCAATTTATATCCTGCATGGTGTTCATCTGACGTATGCATTCTGTTGGGAGCAGACAAGTAATTGTATGGCTTTCAAGCACAGAGAATGAATTGATTGCAAACACCTTAAAAATCACCAGGAAGGACAGATCTGGGGATCACAGATTACCTAGCACTACCAGATATGTAGTATCCCCATACATACAGACACAATAAGAAATCCTTCCATATAACAGGAAGGGAATGAACATAGAGAATTACAAACTTAAAAGACAAAACAGCTCAAGAAGAAGTTATGGCCAAAGTGGCATACGATAATTGGTCAGACAGAAGTATTTTCAGGCTGAAGTATTCTGTATACTCCTCCTTCACTTCTGTAGCTGGCGGATCAAGTTTTGAAACACCAAAATATCTGTTCAAAGAACTACACATTACACACCCTGCCTTTGTTCCATGATAGAACTGCAAGATTTCCCCCAAATACAATCCCAAATCAACATGTCATCAAGACCTCAGAGAGCATAATCCCTACATGCCTTTAATTGGGTGTCATACAACCCAAAGGAGGGGAATTAAAACTCAACACCAGCAGCGCAGAACAGCCTCAAGTTCAAAGAATTTACATATATCATATCATAATAAAACATTTGGTTTCCAATAGAGGCCTTTCTGAAACTCAGAACAATAATTTTGGCTTATTCACATGGTTTTTAAACTACTATATAATAAAAAGTTTTTAAACTGAAGAGAGCTATCCTTCAAAAGTATAAAGTATGAATTTGACACATACAAGTATCAATACCAGACAGTCAACACAAGTTCAATTTTCTCTCAGGAACACCAATTCCACTGAAAACCTCTCGATACTCGTCGTGTCAGGCCACACGTCCAAACAAAGTGTTGCTACCCATGACTGCTAACTAGAGTAATTTAGAGAAGTGTAAACTGAAATACAAAACTTGCTGGTCTTCTACAACATAAGGTGGTGCAGCGTTTTAAACAAATGCTGTGAATTTATTAAAAAATCAGTCTGATTCCTGTTTAGCAAAGAAATGAAGCACATGCCCAAGTCTGAGTCAGCTTCAGCGAAGCCAGTGGGATTTCTTAAGCAGTGACATATTTAATTTGGCCTATAATAAGGATTTATTCAACAAATATTTTGTTTTTCTCCAAGTGAGTAAATTAATAACTAGAACATAAGCCAAAAGCTTCCCTAGTTTTCACAGGCTCAAACCCAAGTTACCCCTCTTTTACTTCATTTATTGCAGCAGGACCCATGTAATCCAATTCTTCAACATTTATGTCATTCTCATTGTTTTCTTCCTGGAACTGTATCCACTAAGCCGCTGAACTAATCTGACATTAAGTCTGTGCAAGTTAAAAACACAAAATCCTGGGCAGAGTTTGCTCTGTTCCCATTACCCATCCACATCTATGAAAAAAGCAAACAATGCACCATGAAAACTCTAATTCCAGTCCTTGCATATCTTAATTTGGGGAGCTGGAGACAGAGAAAGGATATTATTCTTCTGCCATTTTTTAAAAACTACATACTAAGCCTCACCAGCCGGGCAAAGACCAACACAACTACCTTGTCACTTCTCTAGAGTCCAGGTTACCCCATGGCTAAAGAAAGAAGAGGAAGAGAGAAACCTGTCTGAAACAGGCCTTTTGCACAACCCAGAATTTTAATAAAGATAAATAATCTTTTGTTTAAGCAGGAGAGACCACAGGTTCTGCAATTTAGCATTTGCTCCCTGCTGTGTGCCCTCTTTCCTCCCCTGTCTGGCTCTACCCCAGACCCTCACTGCTGCTTCTCCGTGTGCACATCGTGGATTCTCCTCTCCAAAAATACTGGATCCTGGCCTAGTCAGGAGGAGAAGAACACGGTCCTCGACAAACGTACTCAGGGGAAACAGGTACCACAGGGCACAAACAGCAGTAGAAAATTCCCAAACTAGAAAGGAAAATGAGAAGACCTAGTCTTCTGCAGAAATAAACTATTTTTCCTGTGCTAGGTACCATGTTAGACAGCATGACCTGAAATAATACATCTTGGAACACAGATACAACATTAGAAAGGGCTAGATAAAGATATTTGCTGGCTTTTCGTTCTTTTTCTCCTAACTCTGTGCTGGCATGAGCACTGTTTAAGAGCTCTGTGGAAAGGTTATTTTGTGTATCTATGGAAGACTGTGTCCTTAAAATGAAAACTTATTAAAGGCTAATACTTGGCATTTTTCACGCTGAAGTTTAGTAACCTCAGCATCTAAGCAGTAGAAAGGAGGCTCTAACACCCATTAAACTGAGCACACAACGTTCACACTTTTTACAGCTTCACTATCACATTTGCTTGCCTGACTACAAAAACATGCAAAACGGCAGCGTAACAGAGCACCACTAAGGTTTCCATCGCGAATAGCCAAAACTGGACTAGAAAAACAAACACGTGGAAATGCCACATCTTGTCTCTGCATTTAGCCTTGGAAAGGGGAAGAAAGACAGCAACTCTGCAGTGGTCAAAGTATTATCTGTGAGGAAAGATATGAGACACGGAAGGGGATAAGGAATAGAAAGAAAGGAGAGAATGAAGTTCTCCAAACAAGTTTCTCCAGTAAGGTGTTTAAAACAGCACTGTGCTCTGCAGAAGGGAAAGAGAAAAACATGGAATTCCTGCGCAGCCACAAACAAGCTGCAGTGCCTGTAGTAGACGGGGCTACTGGCTGCCTCGGCACGAGGGCAGGGAGCAGCTCCAAAATCCAGGGAGATCACACTGAGTGACCCATGGTGGCGACAGCTTTTGGGGATAATCTCCTTGTATATTCTCCCCCACCCCCAAAAAAAAACCTTGCAGGCGTTTTTAAACTCAAGAACCGCACTGAATTTTACCAAAATGTGACTTGTTAATATCTGAAAGCCGAAGGTGGGACAAAGTGTGCAGCGTTGCCCCCGCCACCCCTCATCGGTGGCTCTCGGCCCACCTCGGCGCTCGTTTTTGAGCTGCGATCAGATTTGCTTCTCCTTCCTGCTCCAGGCAGTGTCCCAAAGGCCAAGTCCCTCAGCTCTGGCCAGAACAAACCTCGTCATGCACATACACTTCCTCCAGAGGTGCTTCCAAGGAAAGCCCCAGTTTTCCCCCTTTGGATCCCCAGCAGTCGTGCTAGAAGTGCACCCGAGTTGTTTCAGCAGAGCTCCTGAGCAAGGAGAGGGGTGGCCCCTCCTGCCGCTTCTCGGCAAACCTCGGCGCTGCGCGGGAGCGCCCACGGAGCACGGCTCGCAGCCGCTGGCTGCGTCCACAACTACCGCTTCTACCAAGGAAAGAGAGAGGAGAGGATTCCCTAGCGTGTATCTACATGTGACTGTCAGAAGAAACATAGGGAATAAAGAAAGCATTTGCTGGTCCTCCAGCTGTACGTTGGTTTGCTCTGTTCTCTGAAACGTCGATGGTCTGGTCTGAAGAGCTATTCTGTAGCATCACAGCAACAAGTGATTTTTGTCTTTATTAAGTTATTTTTGGATTAGAGAGACTGACGTTCTCCACTTGGAGCAGGAAACGATATTTACGACAATACCGATTTCTCATGCAGGTCAATGCCTCCACTCAGCAGAGCATGCCCTGGGGCAGCGCGTGGGTCTGTGGGACGCAGCGAGCTGCCCGGGGAAGCCGGACCTATGACCACATTAGCAGGGAGGACAATGTGGGTGGGAAAGCAAAGATGCTCTCAAACTTGAGTGACGCTCCATGCTGTACAAAGCTCAAAGATTTTCTCCAAATTATACTCCCACACGACACCGGGATTTCAGCCTACTCTATTTTTCTCTAAACAATCTTTGTCATAAAACAAACCACTTAAAACATTCCAGTAATCGGAACCAACTCAGAGGGGTATTGTGCCTTTCTTGATAAATGAGGTATTTTAATTATTGACAAATCCTTTCATTTTCCCTTTTATTTCTTTTAAATACAAGTTCAGAACAATTTCACCTGCTTAGCCACAAACACTGCTCAAACAACCCCATGCTTCTGCAACACTGCAAGGAAATCAACAACATCACGGGATGCTGGATGCCGTCCCCCCTTAGGCTTCTCTCTTTTGTACGGAAGCAAAGGGCACTAGTAAACTGGAGGTGGTTAGTTCCAGCCCGTGGGCTCCCCGTCGCGAGGCCGCGAGCACTGGTCTGTGCTGCCTGGCGGGGACGTGCCACACTGCGGCTCCACGGCCGGCCTGGGATGGGCACTGGGCGATCGGGAACCTGCAGCCTAGGCACGCCGCACCACCGCCCGCCTAAGTGCGAGCCGGGGCCTAGGAAAAGTCGTTGTTCACAACCTGCTCATGCTTGACCCAGCCAGAACATCGGCCTTTTCTATTTCTTTTAGGAGGCCGGTGGGCTGAAAGCTGAGGCGGTTGCTGGGATCATCAGCACGGGCAAAGCGTTTGTCAGATCCCCTCTGCAGTAGGTCCCAAACGCTGACAAAATTCAGGAAACCAAGAGGCCATCGCAGCCCTCCAACCGGCAGATGTGCCAGAGTCTGCCCCTCTGTGCTACCTGCAGGGAAGCATGAGGAGCAGTTTCCATTTTGCTGCCTTGCTCTGCTCCTTGAGGGATGTCGTTGCAGCAAAGGAGTGCACAAGCCACAGTCTAATGATGCCAAACTAAAAACTTCTTGGAGCTTTTCTGCCAGTTCTTAGCTGAGTGGGCTGTGGAGGTTAAGGACAGCTTGCTTCTACCACAAGCCCTAAGACACAGTACTTGACCTATAACCAGTTCTCCTGTGTCTGTCACAACTTGAGCAGAAGGCAAGAGACATTGCTGGGAATGGAGGTTTTTGGGTAGGATACTTGTTTTTTTTCCTGGTCCCTGGGGAAAAGTAGCTGAAAGAGGAGTCTGTGACACTTTCCAGTTGTCATTTCTCCCCAAGTACATACCACACGCATGCACACGCTCATTTACTATCTAGCCAGGAAATTCAGAGACAGATACTTGCCAAAGATGTCTTTGTAAGCTCCCAGTCTGGCATTAAATTCAGACTAGCTTTGGAAATAGTGGAAATTCACACCCTGAGACGCTATCCCACGGTTCTGCAGTGAAAACATATTTGGGACCACAGGAATCCTTTGCCTCCTTAAAATCTTCATGCCCATCCATGTCCTGATCTTCACCTCCCCAGTGCAGCCGGCTGGGACACCAGAGGTAAAGGAAAAGGCAGGACCCAGAGCCTGCGATGCTTCGCAAAACTGAGACGGTGGCTGCAAGAGCCCTAGGCCAAGTAGCCCCAGGACCTGAGCCACATACACCAAACAAACAGCTGCCCCTTGCTCTTGGTGGCTGCAGGACGTCTTCTTGTAGCCAATGAACTACAGTGGCTTGGCAAGTACCAGGGCATTGATAAGCACAGACAAAAAGGACAAAATGAAAAAGAGCACATTTTTGGTAACATCAGCTTCATCAAAAATCCTGACTCCCCTGATGGATTAGGTCTGCCAGGAGAAAGGTTTAAAGACCAACAGCCAGCTCAGGGCAAAGGAAGCAAGCAGCAGAAAAGGCGCCTGGGTACGGGGAGGACCGAAGGAAAGTGGCTGTCTTGGGAAAGGTTTGCTTTATCCAACAGCAGGAGCAAAACCACAGCAAGATCTGAGCATGCTTCACAGCCCGCACGAGTGATTCCTACAGATGCAGCCATGTTTACGCTTACAGCTTCGGAAAGCATCTTTTACAAGTGGCTCAAATAAACGGGCTGTTTTCCTCACTTTGGGGTCAGGTTTCAATACAGATACACAGACAGGGAAATGTCTCCAGTTCAGGTATCCCAGCGAGCTGAATGCGTGTTGGCCAGGCGATTCTAGCAGGTGCTGAGTGTGGCAAAACTACTGATTTCAATGACAACTAACTGAAATGCTATGGCTTTCATTAGAAATCCTGATTAGCTGTCAAGTCCCAATGAACTTGAGGAATCCTGACCCTACCTCTTTGCAGGAGCAAGTGGGAAAGCTAGTGTCTGATAGGACACAGTCCAGCCCTGCACAGGATGTTTAAAAACAAACAAACAAAAAACCCTACACAAGCAAGAGGAAAAGCATGTTAAAAAGTTAAACAATTCTTTTCAGTCTTTTACAAATCGCGATGCTGTTGGTCATTTCAGTTTTCTAATGAAGAGCATGTTTTAACACAACCACTGCTCAAATTCTAAAAAGCAGGGAACACCACAACGAACCTTGTCCCTGGGGAGAAAATAAGGCTACCATATTCTTAGAAATGCAAAACTGAGAAGCTGCATTAAAAATAACTTCAGCAACTTCATGAAGCTGTTGACAAACAACTCTAGAGGTTATCAAACAAGCTACAAACGACTGCCCAGACCCAGGCCCTAAAATAGCTGTGAAAAGATTCTCCAGAGGTTTTCTTAGAGGGTCCCAGTGTATGACACAGTGAAGCCTCATTAAATGTGGAAGACCCCAACCTTGACTTGGGAGCAGAAAAGGTCTCTTGTATTTTCCCCTCTCAACAGTTGTTGAGAAAATGCATACACTAAAGGAAGTGTGTGTATGTGTGTGTGTGTGTTTATATATATATAGAAGGAAACTACATGAATGTGGAAATAAGAAGTCCTTGTATTAAGTTATTTAAAGCAAAAGGAGAAAAACCATGAACAGCACCAACGGAGGTCTTCTCAGTTCAGCGAAAAAAGGGAGGGCCCCAAAGACTTTAGATAGAAGGAACTAAATGAAATGCATCCCGCAGCCAAAGAACAGGATTCAAGCAATTCGTAACTGCACCAGTCAGCAGCCTAGTAGTACAACAATTTCATGCAGAAACCGAACAGCCAAGGAACTGGAACATAATTTGGTAAAACAAATTGGACAGGGTAGGATTTCAAGGGACAGGATGCATCAGGAGCACGTTGCAAGTGTTTACTGTTTCACATGTTGAATGTTTTCAAGCACTCTTAAGACATTATTCATGCACACATCTACTTTTACACAAGTGAGCGTGGGCAGCTAACCATGTCTCTTACGCAACACTCACGCTAGAGTGTTAGACTAGTAAGTTATTGCCAAGTGTGTGCAGAGGGATAGGTATAATCTGTTCCACACCACGATGCTTTAAACAATCAGAGAGTAAAGAAAGGTAGTATTTTTAAAACCCAGTACAATTATACATTTATTCTTTCTGAACAATTTCTCAACATGCAGGACATGCTGCCAACTCTGAAAATGCACCCTGGAAGAAATGATTGCTCAAACTGCCTTCCTGCAGTGCCCCGAGTCCCCCCGTCCCTAGCAATGATATTGGTTGGATTCCAGTCCCGGTAATCAGAACGGTATTGTGATGGACTCTGTTATTTTAACTGCAAATATTTAATCTAATTTAATAAAATTGGACTACATGATATGGCGGTTTTAAATTACAAACACAAAGCCAGAGTTTTGACTGGTGCCAAAAATCTGAAAAGCTCACTCGTAATAAAGAACTTTATTTAGGATGGGCTCCAGCCTTTCCTGCCTTTTGTTTACACCAGACTGTTCAGGAGTCTTTCTTCTCCAAGCAACTTAACATTCTTGGCAATGGGATTTCTGCAGGATATCATTGTGCCAGAGACTGAAGTGCTATTGCATTGAAAGGAAAATAAAAGAAAATAAAAAAAAGTCTCCCCTGAACCTTGCAAGTGAACTTGTATGTGTCGCATACCAATCCCCAAAAGATTAACGCTAATGCCCACAAAGAAGAAGCATCAGTGTTCTGGAAAAATGCAATCAGCTAAATACCTTCCTGTTTTAAAATAACAATGATTTTTAATAATGCTATTAGATATATTTATCATCCTTGATTCACCCTGTCTGACAGGGCTTTTATCAGCCAGAGTCTTATTCGGAACTCAGTCTGGGAAACAGAAAAGGGGCACGATGTGCAGACACTTTTTCCTTTTCCTGCAGAAATCTACTGCTACAACATTTGCAGTGAGAAGGGTAACCTATCCTCAAACTAAGACTGACAAGAAAGGGCCCCTGAAGTGATGAGAAAGACTTTTTTGATCAAAAACCGTTTATGTTGTGGGGGTGCTAACACACACTCCCTGGAAATGGAGCACCTGGTTTCAAAAGGAATAGGAAAGAGAGCTAAAAAGTCCTTGGAATCATGCTGTCCATGCGCCCTACACAATAGGTATGATGCCAAAGGACACCTCCTTGTGTGGAAATGCTGTGATTTCCCAGAGGAGACTGAAAGCCTTCAGCAGAGCAGAAGAGAACCACAGCACTGGCTGCTAGCAGCCAAGGACTGCCTTTCTTCTTCCAGGCAGACGTGTATGCAAAGCACATCTTTGTGCTTTGACGGCTTCAGAACTGAAGGAAATGTCTTTCAAGGGCAGTCCTCCACCAGCACTCACCTTCCCTACAAAAGGCCAAGTGCTGAAGCCCAGACAGCGTCACTTTGGCTGGCCCAGGCACTGATGATGCAGCAGCATCTGCTGCACCTATTGTGATGTTTGGTCTGTCATTATCTAGAAGTGGAGATTAGAGGATGCCCTACCCTTCAGCAAATCCTGTTTTCTAAACTTTGCCTTTGGAGTCCTCCAGAAAGCGTTCGCTTTCTTGTCAGCAGTTCCAACTGCCCCAAACAAAGGCACAGGATGTGCACAGGATGAATTCTCATCCTGGGAAGGGCTTGCCAATTTTTAACTGATTCTTGTGCTGCTGAAGTGTCTGGCACCTGCCACCCAGCCCACCGTGCCTGGTGATGGGTAAGACCATCCACTGCACGGTAGCCAGGAATTCTTCCACAGATCCGTCCAGCAGGACAGGCACTATGGTCCGGAATGAGAAGTTCCCAAAAAGGTCTTGCAAGGCACAGAACTGGCAGGCAGGAGGCACAGGGCAGTAGTGCAGAGGTGTATTTTTTTCTTGTTAGATGGCGAAAAAATAAAAATAAAAAATCTTCACAGCAACTTGCAAAGATAATGAGAATCGTGTTGAAACATTCACTATGTGTAAGACCTGCTCTACTTTTAACTATTAGGAGAATAAATGTTGTCAGAACACCTACATCCCTCCCAGGAGGAAATGGAGGGGCAGCCAGTTCTTTGGAACTAATTTAGGGCAACCAGTTTGAGCAAAGACTGTAGTAAAACCATGGGGAGATTTGGTCAACATTCCATCACCATCCCTTACCACAAGGACGACGCACTTTTTGAGTACCAGTGCTCAACCCTGTACATTTGAACATCCACACAGCATTCCTGAGAAACAGCTAGGCAGCACATGCAGAGTGTGTGTAGTTAAATCACACCCCTGCTTTCCTCTTAACTCTATTCCATCCTCCAAGGAAAGGTTTCTCCTATTCTGAAGCAATTTCCAACACACAGCACTGTCTGCACCATCCATGCGAGTAGCAGCGCTCCCCAGATTAGAGTGAGCTCCTCGAAGCTCGGCTGTTCCCCGAAGGAAGCTGTCGAGGATCACAAGCTTGCAAGGTTAGAAGCTGAGGCTGTGTTGGCTTAGGCATGTGATATGGAGTTGAGGACCACAGCCAACCAAAACAAACTGGTTTACATAATATATAGCTGAGAAATAACTGACCTGCTTAGCCACCACGCAGAGAAAAACCTAACTGAGAAATAACTGTCTAGGTGTGAACCAAAACCCTTGCAGGAAATCCCTACGCTTTGACTGGCAGAAACATTTTTATTTATTTTAAGTATAAACTTGTATATAAAATGCAAATCCCAGAAGAAATGAACTTTTCTTGGTACTTTTCTCACTCAGCAAAACATACTTCGACTTCAGACACGCAGATCTCTGTATTAGTTTTGACTTTGTGAAAACATCTCACAAACTTTGACACACAACGAAGCTGTCTTCTGCATGTAGCTTTGCAAGTCTGCACACCCAAAGCAATCCCAGGCTCCCTCTAACACTGCTCACTCAGTGACAGCTGAAAGGGGGAGAGGCGGAGCAGGGTGGAGTGAGTGCTTCTTAAATAAATCACTCCATGAAATACAGCTTTTTGGTAATGTAGTCTTTTTGGGGGGGGGGAAATATAAGGGCAACGTGTCACAGCAAAGACAGTAGGTAACACAGAAAATCATCGTGAGCGTTACCTGTTTTTCTGAGTGGGAAGTCATCTTTGGAATCGTACATCCCCAGGACAGGGTGATTGTAGGTGCCAGAGACGCCACTTTGGGGTGGGGAACTCTGGTCCAGAGAGCTGTGTTGTGTCTTCCTGCACAGAAGGAAAGAGAAAGAGAAGAGAGAAACTTTACACAAGCGAAACACAAAGGGAACGAACACAGCTTCACCTTCTCTGCTCCATTGTGAACAACACAAAGGAAAATCTCTTGGTACTAGCTTTCTCATTCTAGGCACTCATGCTAAAAAGAAACTAAAAGATCACTTAAAGTCTAATATACAGGGAGGTAACTAAACATATGCTTAATTTTCAAGATAGGAATTACCCCGTTGAGCAAGGCTCAACTCATGTTGGTATTTAACCATAATTTTAAGCACGTACTTGGGCTGGGTTTTGATAAGTCATACCCTTTAAGCTAAGCACAGGTGTCGTTACTCCCCTCAATCACAGCACGAATGAACAATTTCCCTTCACTGAATAAAACCAAGAGACAGCCTAAGGATGAAACAAAACCAAAGGATGAGCAGATTAGGGGCCAAATGTACAAGCTGGCTAACAGCAGCCATGCTGCATAGGTGGTCTTCTGCCTCTTGCTTCGCTGTATCCTGACCCAAGCACTTAGCAGTGATGGGGCCAAAGTACTCAGCACCTTTCCAGATTAACTTCTAGAGCCTGATAATTTATAGCTTTGTTTGAGCAGGCTGCTGGAAGTAAATCACATGCTGTTTGCTAAGGATATTGAATAATGAATGAGTTTTCTAAACCTCCTACCAGTTCGTTGGCTGCATCTTTCCTACTTAATGACTTGTGTCCAGCTTTGCCATTTCTCAGGAGCTCTTTGAACCCCGATCGGCACAGACTTCTGGAAATCTCCAGACTTTTCATGTTAGTAGAGTAGCTACATCACCAGAATAATTGATTTAGCAATACAAGTGACAGCCATACAGCTATCAAACCATCTTACATTTTAAGTTCAAAGAAACAGAACTTAAACCCTGTTTTACTTCTTTAAATGATTAACCAATATAGGACAACACAAAGCAAGCACTTCACCAAAAGAAGTGAAGACTTTTATATTGCTTAACAACCAGGCATTCTTGGAGACCTTGATTAAAATATCCTTCTAGAAAAAGTTCTTTAAGGAATGAAAATGAGCCATTCCCATTTGAAAATTACACCAATTCATCCAATTCCTTGAGCAGTACATTCTGAAAGCGGAAATCAGAAGTAAGTTGTTTGATGAGATGCATTGTATCAATTCCACTGTAAGTTCTACCCTTCAAAATGTAAGGGACTAAAAAAACTACCAGGAAACTACTTATAGTTTTCTGCATGATTGTTACAAAAACCTCTGAGAAGTTTATTCAAATATCTACATCAAAATCCTCATACCAACAGTTATTACCAAGCTGTATGATTCACTGTGGTTTCTGAATCCTCCCCTCTTTATATTCCAAACTTCTCTGTACATACAGGCTAAATAATTTTTTGTGTTCTCACTCTGTTGTATTTTACATTAGCATTCACACACATCTACATATGTACTTTTTTACATTCACACCAGTAAATGCCCACATGCACGCACAGTTTAATCATCACCTGAAATCAAAACAGAACCAAACTGAAAAATATTTGAAACCCGCCTGAAAACAGAAGCCGCTTTCTCTGCCCAGATCTGCTCATACCATAGGAAGGCTGCACAGAGAGATGTTTCACAAACAGGAAGCCCAGGCTCTGCAAGCCAAGAGCCCTCAAACCCACCATGTCACACAATGGCATTTCTGCTCTTGCCTATACAAGCAATTGACTTCTCTTTTCTTTTCTCTCTTTTTTTTTTAATCATGACTTAAGCTGAACAATCATGTACATTGAAGCTATTTTCATCACTTTGTTAGGGAATGCGCGGGAACTCAAAGGGCCTGTTTAGATGTACTTTGGAGTTGCTGAATGACAGATATTTAACTCTGCAAACATGAATATATTATATTGCTTGAGGACAGGGATCCAACAACCTACACTGCTTCGAGCAAAATGCACTGGTCTGCGTGCCCGTTCAAGAATTTCAGAGGTCTTGAAAGAGATGAAATTGTACACTAAAGCGAGTTTGCAGGCATTCCTGAAAGTACATACCTTCACATAACACATTCCCTGTTCTTTGGGCCGAGAGGTCCTTCAAAAACCCATGCACACAGCAAAGCATGTGCGATACTTCAAATACATTCATGCAATGTAAACTGAATATATATTCAAACCTATGTATCTGTGCTAGAATGCTTTGTGTACAGAGAATGCCGACATCTATGTACACTGGAATAATTTAATGTGTAATTATCTCTCTCTATCTTCTTAACACGCAAATACTCATCTAAACTCCCTTTCATGATTGTTACTGCATTGAGTGGCTACTTCCCAAGCGCATTTCTGAAAACTTCCTAGGGAAATAATAGCCCTGCTTGCTAAGCCTGAGGTGCTCTATGTTCCTGCTAAGCTACTCTTACTTATGTTAAGTATCTTCAAGAGCAAAACCTCCTGCGAGCAGGGTTGTCCAGCAGATTCAGAATCCACAGGAGGGACAGTCTGACAATGAAATTCAAAAGAACCTCTTCTTTTGTTGCCTATCATTAACATAATCTGAAAATTATAGTCCGCAAAGCAATTTTAAACAATTGCATATAGAGTGGGGCTGCATATATTAAACAGAGTTTACAAAGTGGCTTGAATAGCATAGAGCTGAAGGCTGAGCAAGACCTCTGTGAAAGCCTCCAAGAAATAGTATGGAGCACTGCATCTTCCTTTCGTTGAGGAGATCCTCTGGACCACGACTATATTCTGCAAAACCTCTACAACTGGTTGCTTTTCATCTCAAGGGCTGATCTGCACGTCTGTGTGCAACAATGTCCTTTAACATTTGCTATTAACTAGAAAATATTCACTGACTACAAACACTCAATGGCCCTGCAGCGGCAACAGAGTGTTGAGTGAAGTTCAAGGACACGTAAGACACTGAAGGTAAAAGCATCTGCACATCTCAGTGGACAACCGACGCCAGGCCCAGCGGGCCAGGGGAACAGCAGCTCTTTCACATGTGCATGGAATGTATTTCATGTCAAAGCCATTGACGCAGAATTGTTGTGGTGTTCAATACCCTTAAGAGATCTGTTGTTTTCAAGTAATGCTTTTAAATATTTTTAGAGGAATTCGCAAACCTTAATAATACCAAAGGAAGTGCTTAAAAGCAGGCGTGTCATTTAAGAGACTATTTCAGCATCTGTTACCATTTAATTGGTTTGCCTGCTCACAGTAGGAGCATCAAGTCTATCTTCTGCAAGCCTCGTTTGCGTGTGTTAAATCCAAACACCACCCAATTAAATCACATTAGAAGTATGTGCGTAAATATCTCTGTAACTGAATTGGTAACCTATGAGATGATATACAAATAAATACTAATACGTAATTAATTTAAAGGATTTCTCTCTTTTTTTTTTTTAATAGAAGAGAAACTAAAAAGCTTCAGCTTGTGCCTTAACAACCGAAGGGCTGCATCTGAAAACCCTCTGCTGCAGTTCCACAGCCTTGCTGCCCTCTGCCCTCCTCAAAGGCTGGGCAAAACGAGCTCACATCTGCCTGTAACTTATCACTGAAACATGCCCTTAGAAAGATTTGTGAGGCCTCTGAGGCACTTTCTTCCCTCTCCATGTCTTGTGTTAGAAACCAAAATACTGTTCCTCTCCCCACCATGAAATAGATGGAAAGAAGATGAGGGGATGACAAGCCTGTGAGAAACAGGATGGCCCCTTGTGCAGCAGTTTGTATGCTGTCTCTATGTGTCATGCCTCTGGAGCACCACAGGAAAGGGATCTTCAGATTAACAGGCCACAATAAACCTGACAGAATATATCCGTATTCTGAAGGGTCTCTGCATTAGCTTAAAGCGAGGTGGGAAACAGACTGACACCTGAAACACAACTTGGCTAAATAACCTCCCGCAACACAGCTGGCCCTGTAATGTGCACGATGTTACAGAACGCTGGTCTTTGATTCATCTCTGAATGCTGGATTCTGGGTGAAAAGCAGTTAACTGAAAACTGCGCAAAACATAAGGAATTCAGACTGCTCCCAAATTTATTTTTCCCTTTTCTAATAGATTAAATTCATCAATGATGACAATTCTACGTGATGTTTCTCTGAGGCCAAAAGGTCAAAGATTCTGGAAGAAAGCATTTGTTTACTATCCTCAATTCTAATTTAATATCATTTTTGCATTAAAAGTTAGGCATTTTAAGCAACTGGAAAAAAAAACAGAGAACACAGTGCCTCAGAGAGTCTTCAACTGCTTTTATTAAAATCCCCAAATTTCTTGGTGAGTCTCAATTAAGAACAGTGGAAAATCAGTTATCTAAAAAAATTATTTATGTTGTCTTGATTGAAATTCACTCTCTCCTATTTCTTCTAATATCTTTGACACCAACTTCGTAGCCCTTAGACACTGCCTCTGCATAAACTACCAACATTTCACTACTTTAACCAGTGCCATAACCATATAATTTTCAAGTCTCAGATGAGATTATCACAGATGTATTAAAATTGCTCAATCTCACCCTGACGGAATAATGTTGGAATCTTTCTGCCAACTACACTTCAGCATTTCTGTACTGGCTCATAGCTGGGATATCTTTCAATTTTAATTTCAGCTTTGTTTCTTGCATTTGGAAACATCGTCTGTCTATGACCTCGTCCTCCCCATATACATGGTTATTGCTTAAGGCTTAAAGTACTATCAGATAATCAACTCAAACACAACTTTCACAGCAAAAGTTTCTTGGCTTTTCTCATTCAAAATTTCATGAATTTTATGGTCAGTAAAGACAACATCCTAAACACTTTTTTTAAAATATAGATATTTACAATGTTTTCGTAGTGACTGTTTTCAAATCACCTCAATTTTTCAGATTTTCTTTCATACAATGAAGAAGTGAATTTCTGGAACTGAAACTTGTACCTCATTTGTAACGCCACCCATGACATCGGTTATATTTGCTATTTGGTGCGTTAGAACTAACCAAAGAACTTATTCTTTGTTTCCATGTCATTAACAACATCGCCCGCTATCTTCTCACTCCACATTACATTTGGGTTTTCTTGGAGACCCATAGTTGAACATTTTCAGTAGAAAACGTAGATGTTGGGGCAATTATGATAACAGCAGAGATAGGGTGCACTTCATGTTTTCAGCAGTTTACAGGGAAGAGACAAGTAAACTAAACTTCCAGATTTGAGAGATTAAGATGAGAAGTAAGCATTAAAAGCTTTATAAAGGCAATGCTAGCTCAACTATCCTGAGCTGCAACTGACTAAACATAAAACCTAATTTCCCCATTTTCTTAAATTTCAAGTTTTATAACACCTGAAGGGACCAAATCCTAGGTGAAAAACTACACAACTTATAAAGGTTGATCTTGATGGTACAACATGCTAGTTTGAATAATCATGGAATAAAGATGACATCAAAGACTCCCTACTCACAAAAATACCGTGACATCACAGAAGATATGAAAACTATTCACACTGAAACCCTTGGAAAAATGCATTTTGGTCATTTACAGTGAAGTCAAACCCTAGTTGTATCATTGCTATTGTTGATCAGTAAACACATCAGGTCTATTCCCCACACCTCCAGCAATTGTGAAAAAAGGTGGCACCGGCTGAATCATAAAGATAAGCCCAGTACCACTTACCCATACCAGAAGCGAGGATCACTGGATATACAGTGGTTGAGATTCCGGTGTGCCAAAGCCTTCTTCTTATTTAAGACAAATTCTTGTAATTTCATCTTGACTTCTGTGCTTGCCACTGCACCTGAAACGTCAAAAACAAAAATAAAAAGGGTTATTTAATCAATTGACTTTGGACAAAAACTGAAGCAAATAAAAAATCATGTACTTTAGGAATTAAAATTTTTAAAAATGATTCAAAATTAAATCTTTGATTTTCAGCCCAACAGAAGAACTTTTATTTCAAAGAGAAGAACAAAGTGCCTCCACTAAGGAGCTCTCTTTTTCCCCCTCTGGCTTTGCATATAATCACAACTTATGTTTGAAAACGGAGATTTAATCAGAGATTTATCATTTTTCTATAAAAGATTTCTGAAGAGGATTTTTACACTTGCATAGAAGTACACTTAGAATAAAGCACTCGTACTAGGTATTCCAGCTTTCTTTTAATCAAAGGTATTTAAGAAAAAAGGTCTTGCGTACACTCAAGTTTTTAAATGTCACATCTGCAAGCAGAAAGGGAATGAAACGAATGTCTCATATGTAGATTTTGTCTTGAAAAATCTTGTAAATAAGGACCTCTTTGTTCAAAAGTATCTGTGTACAATAAGACCTACATAATATTCCAATTCATTTACAAGTGTGCAATCTATTTCTTCAAATAGAAAATCTAACATTTAAAGAAAAAGTCAGTAATTTTGTAGTGTAGAGTTAAAATGTCAACTGTGTAATTTCTAATCATTATTTCCTCCACAATAGAGACCAGTCTGTTTTACTGTGATGATGGATTAAAATTATCATTCAGTTGACAGAACAGATTCGCAGGCAGAGTTCCTGATGGAGTAATGCATAGAAAGTTTGGCAAGCAGAACATGCGGAAAATGATGGTTCATCTATACCACAGGGTAAACCAAGAATTCCAAAGGAAAATAACTGGGCTACAAGAAAATGAAAAGGCCAGGAAAAGCTTCTGCTCTACTGGGAGTAGAAAACTCAAAAATACAACAGGGTGATCTTTTGTCTCCTGGATTCTATTCAACAATGTGGTGCCATTTGACAGACTGGGGAAACATTTTTTTATATCTCCACAATAGAAGTAAACTGCAATAATTCTATAAAGCACTGCCTGAAGACGTAATATTGCTCAAACACTGAAGCAGAGTTGAAAAGCTTGAAAATTTGCTTTTTTGGAGCCCCGCATTTATCACTAGTTCTACAAAATGTAGGTTTGGCTTGCACCCCAGCAGGAAGTTCAACTGAGGAGCTGGAGATAAATTCATACGAGTATAGTGAGCCACATGGCTAGACCAGAATAGGTGACAAATTCATGTATAAAGGCCTTATCTCTCCAAAAAGTGTCATCTTTGATCTATTAACATCTGAAAAATAATCAAATATGGCTGGGTTCTATTGGTTTTGGATAAATCTGACATTATTTAGAAGATATGAAGCCAAACATTTTTGGATCTCAGTTTGCAAAAGCTTCCCTGGCACGTCTTCCTTAACTAGAAGCTGAAGGGCCCCACATATGCTGAACAGGATAAAAACATGTAGGCCTTCTCTTCCCTGGGCAATGCTGGAGCCACGAACAAAGCTGTCATGCGAGAAGTTCTGACCATTACTCACCTCTTGACCCTTGAGAGTTGAAAGTTTTAAACAAAAATATCTAATTCGCTTTTAACATGCTATGTACGCAGTGATACGATACAGGCAGAAGTACTCTGCAATACCCAGTGAAGACATTAAAGAGGAGGAAGCCGAAGGCAGAAAGGCACAACCTGGCACGTACGCAATGGGATACACCATGCACGGGTATAGGCAAAGAGGGCACAAGGCAGACGTCAGAAGCCTGTATGTATGGAATAAATCCACAGGCAGGAAGCAAGACATTGAACCCTAGCAGAAGTGAGAGACCACGGTAGAGTAAAAGACAGATGAGAGGGAAGGAACTGCTGAGCAAAATCTCAATGAGGCAGCCCTGGCTGGGGCAGCAGCTGTCCACAGCAGGAGAACCAAGCTGAAAAGCAGGCACATGCGCCTCAGAGGGCCCAAGCACCTCAGAGGAGCAGGGAGCAAAGAGCAGATCAACTGATAAAGACTGCAAACAGGACAGAGCCATGATGAGCAAAGTACTACAGACAGGAGGGGTCTAAATCAAGAGCCAAAGGACTGAGCCAGGCTGCAACCACAGGGAAAAAAACAGGTTACATACTGTCCCAGAATCCAACGATAACTGAATACAGATAAGGCATGGGCAGTGAAAAGAGAATAAAGGAGGTCAGAAGCAGGACCAAGCTCCCGCAAGGAGGAGGAGGTTGCACAATATAAGAACAGAGGAGCAGAACAAATGGAAATTAATGAGAGAAAGCCCTTAATGATAGAGTGGGCTGATCACAGCCAGCCCGCTTGCAGGAGAAAGCCTAAGACAAGCCACAGTCAAAGGCTGCCTGAGCAGCAAGGGATTGAATGGTCCATGCCCAGAAGGAGGGAGATGGGAAGACAGACTGTCTGGAAACACTGATGCACAAGACTGGTTCCAGGTTCAATCGTAGCAGTGGAAAGACAGGACGACCAACTATCACTCCTTATCCTGCACAAAAAGCACCTTTAGTTTCATACAGATTTTCCATCTTAGAAGTCATGCTTCTGATCAAAAGCTTTATGATAACAGATTTCAGTTCAGAAGGGACAGGTGAAGTATCCTGAGATGAGAAAGCAAGGAACTGGTATTATGTTAATCTAACCCTATTTGTGATTTGCCTTTTAAAAGGTACAAAGCAGCATATTTTGGCTTACAGGGATGGAATGATGGAGAATAAGCTATACTCTTCATCTATTACGTACTCATCGTATTTCAGATTTGGAAAATTTTAACTGTTACGCTTAGCAAAATTTTCTGATGTGAGAAAAATAAGTATTCTTAAGAGCTTAGCTGCTATAATGATTATACACTATAGTACTTCTTAAATAAAAGTATTTTAAAAATAAAACTGTAGCCATGGGAACAGGATCTTCAATTTAGCATCCCCAAGTTCTGTTCTTTCCTCTACACCTATGTTTCATCCAAAAGGTGCTTCAGATGAGTTTGTCATTTTATAGAGACTCGGTCATTTTTGTATATGGCAAATTATCTTAATGAGAATTGTCACATAACAGTTTTGCAGAGAGGCCCACCAAAACTTTGTTACGGTATCAACAGTTTATGAGAACAGCAGGGGAAGTGGATGAGAGCTATAAGCACTTTCAGTTCAAACTGACTGCCTTTACTTTGGAAAACAACACAAGCAGCCAGAGGACAAAGGAAAGTATCGCACGTGGCAGCCAGCTGCACACCGGAGTAGCCAACCTGCACTATCATCACCTTTACTCACTCCTGAAAGTTAAACTGCTTCTTTTAAGGAAATTCTGATCCTTTGCTTTTTCTCCCAATAGTTAAAGGAAACAAACAAAATCCAACACTAACAAACACACACACTGGACCTCCTATGAACTGCTGTGATAAGATATTGGGGTAGGTCTGCAAGTTCCTTCATTTGAATGTAGCTTAAACAAAGTCTGCCCTTGCAAGATGCATACACAGGGAGTGGGGAATTAACCTTCTGAAAATATTTTCAGCCTCCTAGACCCCAGTCCCTTCCTGCTGGAAAAGTTGTTCTTGGAGCTTTATCTTGTTACTGGTCCCCAAACAGTATGGCACCTCCTGGTACCCTTTAGCCCTCTATGCTGCTTCCATTACAGGCTTCCTTATGTCTTTGGAATGAAGACCTAACGAGTTGATAGTACAACTTTGCAAGGTATTTTTCTTCCCATTCACTTCTAAAAGAAAACGGAACAAGCAACCAGAGTGTCTTTGATAAGGGGGTTTGTGAGGCCATAATCATTGCACTGAATCTTGTGAAGTGCATAATAACACATGGGAAAGCCAACCACAATCTGCACCTCATGAAAGAAGTACTTTCTGAATGAAAACACTTTAAAGCTAAAAACTGAGAACTCGCCTACATCTTAAAAGAGTGAAATTAAGAAAAGTAAAGAAAAAGAAAAGCAGTGTGCATCTGGTGTATTTTATGGTTTTAATATTCTGCCTCCATTAGGAATGCTGCCAAAAATACTTCAGAAAATGTTAAATCAAATAAAGAGATGATACGCTTCCTTTTGAAAAATGCTAAAACGGCATTTAGTAAGACAAAAATGAAGATAAAGCATAGAAATAAATTTCTCTTTTACTCTCAATACCTCCTAACCGTTTACATAAGCTCCTGTGCAGCCAAGCTCTGTAGAAAGGCTATCATGAAGGTTTCTTCAGCTTTATAAAGCTGTTTTATGGCTTCCATTCATCTACTCTACCTGTCATCACTGAAGCAAGCGAGCTTTTGCTACTTACTCTCTTTCCCTTTCTCTTTGTTTTTCAGCTGTTGAAGTTTCTGCTCTCGGTGCTGCTTCTCCAGCTCCTGCTCCTGTCGATGCTGCTCCAATTTCCTCTGGTGCTCCAGCAGCTCCTGCTGATGCTTCATTGCCAGCATCTCCTGCTGCTGCTGTGGAGAAGGGACGAGGGAAAAGGAGCAAATTAACAGTCAGACTTCCCGGTGCTAAAACAGAAATTACCATCAGGTGACAATAATGCTGCTTAGTTCATAGAAACAGGAAAGATAGCATTTTTGTTGCGTAGAGGCTCCCACACTGACTCATGGGCACGTCGTGTAGCCTCATTTCTAGTTCAGGACGGCACTTAATGATGTCCTGCTCCACTGCCCTGAAACCTGGCGCCCGTGGATCCTGCCCTAACCCTGCACAAAGCACTGCACAGCTTTGCTGGACAAGCCTTGGGCTTGGCTGAGTTGCCTCAGCTTTTTTCTCTGCTATTTCAGCTACACCTTTGCTTTCTCTCCATTGGGTATTTTAAGTAAAACCTCATTACGACACCTTAACTATGCATACTTACTGGAGGGATATCACTGAGCGCATCAAGTCATGCGCTTGAACCAAAATATGCCATCATCAGTGCCTGCTTTGCAAGACCAGTTCAGTTCCCTTGCGCATACGCTTTTCTGAATAAGCCTTTAATTATATGACTTTGCACACTGGCTTCTCCAAAGGTCCCTCTCTCTCTCAGTGTATGCAGAAGAGCTCCCATGGACTGAGGCAACTCTTTCAGTGCCACTTTTTAACCTCGTCAAACGCTGGTCACTTCCCGTCTGCTGCGCAAACCTCACACCCCAAGCTAAATGCAAAAGGACTGGCTTACTTGTGGGCACGGTCACCACCCATTTCCATGCTTAATTATAAGAGAATTGCTTCGTTATAAAAGAATCTTTCAATAGCCTCTCAAGGAAGGATTCACCCCAGCCCTCTCAACTCGCACACATCCATGGGAAGAACCGAGATACAGGCTGCCTAATTAAGGACAGGATGTGCAAAGCTTTCATCAGATGGGGTGTTCAAGAGTTGAAGCACCAAAGACTGCTTTACCACAGTGGTGTTTTTCCACAAGGCCTTCACGCAGCAAGCAATCAACAAAATAGGTAACCAGTATCTGGCACTCACTGTTTTTTTTTTTTAACTGAGAAGAAAAACTGATTTTGAAAAGTCAGTTTTTGACACCTACCTTCTTATAAACATAGTGAAGGACACAGCATTTGGTGGGGAGGGAATGACGCGAGGCAGTTAGGAGGCTTGAGAAGAGGTGCCAGCTGCACTTCCAACATGCTTTCTCCCCCAGATTTGCCAGCTGACCCTCCAGGCCTGTAATTAGCTTCACCCTGCCACAGATACAGACGACCACTGCCCCCGTCCACCCCCGCAGTCCCCCCTTGGGTCTCCAAATCCGGGCACCTGGCAGATGTGCGCGCGTCACCAGCCTCCTGGGAAACCTGGGGTGGTCCTCCCCAGCCCGGAGCATCCTTCTCAGGCCCGAGGGTGTTTTCCCAGGAGATGGGAGGCAGCAAGTGGAACCACGGGGCCCTAGCGCGGTGCCTGTCGGAGAACATCCCACGCTCCGACAGCCGGCCAGGAGCGAGCTGTGTTGCAGAAAAGTGGATGACAAATGACAAGTCTCAGAAGCTCGGAGAGGCGCAAATGGATCTCCATGGGGCTTGTGAAAGGCACTTCCCCCAGCGCAGAGCTTCCCCCATGAAAAACCTCGAGTTCCACTGAAAATTGCTTTTTTCTTAAGAAAGAGCTAAAACTAAGATTTCAGATACCACCACCTTATCCTAAGAAAGGTCACTACTCTTCCTTTACCACTTCCTGGCTTCGTTTGCACCCTCTCCAGCAAGACCCACGCCTAAGCCAGCTCCCTGGGCTGCTCAGATTACCCCTGCAAATCCCTCCGGATGCAGGAGCACGCCTGCTGCCCGGCGCGGGCGCCCCGGCTGCGTTATGCTCGCCCGCACTCTTTACGTTGGCAGCTTATAAATTAGCGGATTGATTTTAAGCTGGCAGTGTTAACCTTCAAAACCTTTAACGCTGCATACGCTCTGGCCATCGATGAGACTTCTCCAAGCGTGGACTTAATAGGTGTCTGTGCTCTGATGCCACCCACTGATCGAGGATCACGAAATCCTGTAGGTGGAAAGGGACCGGGCCAGTTAAGACAGGGAACCTGCTCCCCACAAGCTTGTGTCTCACTCCATCCTTCTTCAAGCCCTGACAACATATGTGCATGCGTATGCAAGACTTCCACCCCATAAACACTGATTTTTCCTTCTCCTTTTTTCACATTTTCTATTTATGCTTTTGACAGCAATTTTCTCATTTTAATTTGTGGTATTCTGCATTTGTACTATCAAGTGTTTCAGCCGCGGCTATGCTGTACATAAAATTATACAATTCTATATAAAGATGCAAAAAAAAATAATGTAAGTGGTGCTCCACAATCTGCCTGGCTATCTGCTGGAAAATCCTGATCGAGGAGTCCCTGCTGCTGCTGGCTCCAAGCAGGCAGACTGTTGTAAAACACCCAACCCAAGCTAGCAGAATTTGCAGCGATTGCACCTATGCTTCCCTTCCTAATTCTACTGAATTTTATGTAAACAAAAAAATCACTCTAAGAATCTACAAAAGTAAAAAAACAAAAACAAAACAAAAAAAAAAAACAAAAAAAAAACCAAACAAAAACACACACAAAAAAAAAACACAGAGAAAACTAGTTATTTTTGTTTTATAATTAAGCAGCAGCTTCCACTAACACATCTCCATTTGGAGGAAGACTATCTTTTCAGACTTCCAACAAGTCCACCACATGGTGGGCTTTTATAACCTAGCCATAGAAAGTATGCAAATGAACAATATTTAATGCACAATATGTTAAAACAGGTTTTGTTATTTTTATGAAATCAGGAGCCTTTTCTCTCCATCTGCAGTCTCCTAAGCTTTGCATGCTATGCCTCCCGCATTGGTTTACATACATCACGATGCTTTAGAAGGAACTGTGCTTCCATCGACATCTGTAGTGAAACGTAAATGAAAAAAACAATTTGTATCTGGATGGCTTATAGAAATTTAATTAGAGATGTATTGTTTCGGCCAATTTTGACCACAGTTTCCACAAAGACTCTTCTTAATATAGTTTTCAAACCTTTTCAAAGTTGAAAAAAAGAAAAAAAATAATTAAGCAACCTCTCTGATTGTATCAATGAAAACTGAAATTTGTTGTCGTCTGTTGAAGCCTCAGAAAATGACTACAGGAAACCCACTGTGGGGCTCCGTCTGAACTGTGATGTTTTCTTACAGCACAAATATTTCTCCACAATTATGGCTGAAAACAAACTACCCAGACACTATTGACAGGAAATACAGGGCGTGCTGGCGCTGGCGATGTTGCCGCCCAGACCGCGCTCAGGTTTCACACCCACTCCGAGGACCATACATACGGATTTGCGATGCTAACCCAAGGTGAGGCTTGCATTGCTCATCCGTGCTGATGCTGTTATCCATGTCATTATATTAAAGCCAGGGGGAATAGAACCATCACACAGAATCGCACTATGTTTCGGTGCAAAAAAGCCCTTCTTAGCTTTAAAACCATAAGCTTTAAGAACTCTCTTGATGCTAGACGGTCCCCCAATTTCCCTTTTGTATTTTGAGGGTTTGCAATTTAATTTTCTGATTAAAAAAATGGCTCTATCTGCTGTTGCTTTGTGAAAAACACCCATAAACAGCAAGAGAACCCACTAAGGACTGACTAAACAGGAGAAACAGGAAATCGGGTAACAGAAAGCTGCCCTATGCACAAAATAAACTGAAACTTCAGAAAAATATGAGCTTCTCTGTTTCAGTTAAAGCAATCAAGGCAAATTTTAACAGGTAGCAAACATTCAGAGCTGTGTGTGGTTAACTGGCAAACAGTTTTGTCCCCCCTTCCGCACCACACACTCAACTTCTTCTGACAAGATAATGCCCACACGTTCTGGGCTTGGCCTGGCCTTCACCCTTCACTCGATTATCTCAGTGGAAAAACAGCCTACAGATATCTAAAGGCGAAATGCTTCAGAGCTGCATTTCAGCAGGACACAATCTCCCACGCTTGGGTCTTTTGGAAATTGCCTGAGTTGGGAAATTATAAGCATCTCTTGAGCTGCTATTCATGGCATACCAAGAGATGCTTAGGTGGCTCTGATAAGGACTATTAATTACTGCGCGCGATCTTGCTCACATGCCACATACTGCATTAGGTCTCTCGCTGGCAAATGAATCAATGCCGACTCCGCAACGCTTGTGTGTTAATTGCGCGTAGTTGAAGTGGTGTGTTTTTCTGAACTGTAATGAAATTCAAATATTTGTGAAATACAAAGTGATATGCCAAGGGAAATCCCTTGCATTCAGACTAATTCAACTATCAGTTTGAGGAGTATGCCACGTGACAAACATGTACACTGAATTAGTGAGTGCAGCTAGGAACATCTGAATAAGGTGCTTTTGCCAAACTAAATATTTGTAAATATTTATAACTATGGGGATTCCTGCATATGTTTAATGTCACTGCTTCCACTATTTATGAAAACTGCACAAATGTTCAACTGTACCTGTAGTTAGTGTTTCTGGTGCTCCTTTAGCATATATTAATATTAATAAATGTAATAGGGAAAATGCAGAGCACTTCCAGCTATTTATCAATTTTCAGCTAGCCGTAAGGACTCAGCAGTGCATGGATTTTGCCATCACATTCCTCAATTGTCTTCAGTTCTCAAGCATGTCTACCTGGAACACAAACTCACACCTTATCAGTAAGCACATTGTAAACTTTCACTGCACAAAGAAACCTCTTTTTAAGCTATCTGGAGCTAAAACAGTTTCTTTAGTCATTACAACAGAGGTGGCAAGGTAGTGCTCTGAAAAATTCCAGCAGCCTCAGCCCAGAAGAAAGCCAATGCTCTCCTGGGAAGCGCAGCGTGCTGACAACAAAAATCCTATTTACCAGAAAGAATGAGGACGTATTTCATGAAGATGTGTTGCATTAAGGCTTGCATAACCACTCTGCGATTTGCTAGATGAGCAGGAAGAATGCAGGAAGACCTCCTTATTCTTTCCCCAGAAGCCAGACACTGCTCTCTGCCCACACTCTGCTTCCTCCTTCCCATACAACAGCCATTTTAAAGGTGCTTCTGTCATTTACTTCACACGCCGTGGTAAAACTGATTAAAATCTGCAAAGCAGGAGAGGTTTTGAAGCTTCAACTATGGCTTCTAGGTCTTTGTAATATATATTTTGAATGCTTTACCTTACTGCAATTAGTGGAAGGCAGCGTAAAACTATCTGTACCCAGACAGCTCACCCTTACTCATGCAGCTGAAAATAATCACATATGCAAGTCTGGGTGAGCAACAGCTGGCATACTTACTGCTGATAAAAGTTTGCTGTGATCCAAAGCAGCTTAGTGTTGAGTCCACCTCTTAACCTGGATCTCAACCTAAGCCTGAGATCACCTACAGAAGGTGCTACAGCATGCTTCAGCATGGTGGGACATCACCCCATGCACTTCTGCTGCTCTTCGTATTTGCAGGCAACTCCTAATTCTTCCCAGTGCAAGGCAGCTCAGTTCAGAAGAAACACAAATGAACGGGCAGCCGGATCCTCTACCTCTGGGCCAGCATTCCTACTTGCACATATATGTCCAGGTGGAGACCAGTGACGAGTGGTGTCCCTCAGGGGTCTCTACTGGGACTGGTACTGTTTAATATCTTTATTAATGACATAGGCAGTGGAATTGAGTGCACCCTCAGCAAGTTTGTGGACGACACCAAGCTGAGTGGTGCAGGTGACATGATAGAAGGAAGGGATGCCATCCAGAGGCACCTGGACAGGCTTGAGAGGTGGGCCCCTGTGAACCTCACAAGGCCAAGTGCAAGGTGCTGCACCTGGGCTGGGGCAATCCAAACATCAGTACAGACTGTGTGATGAATGGACTGATACCAGCCATGTGGGGAAGAACTTGGGGGTACTGGTGGATGAAAAACTACACGAGCTGGCAATGTGCACTTGCCGCCCAGAAAGCCATCCCTGTCCCCTGGGCCGCACCACGAGCAGCGTGACCAGCAGGTTGAGGGAGGGGATTCTCCCCCTCTGCTCCGCTCTGGTGAGGCCCCACCTGCAGGGCTGCCTTCAGCTCTGGGGCCTCCAGCACAAGAAGGACACGGAGCTGCTGGAGCGGGCCCAGAGGAGGCCGCGAGGATGCCCAGAGGCTGGAGCACCTCTCCTGTGGAGCCAGGCTGAGAGCTGGGGTGTTCAGCCTGGGGAAGAGAAGGCTCCGGGGAGACCTCACAGCGGCCTTCCCGTGCCTGAAGGGGCTGCAGGAGAGCTGGGGAGGGGCTCTTCATCAGGGAGCGTGGTGACAGAACATGGGTCATGGCTTTAACCTGACAGAGGGCAGGGTTAGGTTTGATGGAAGGAAGAAATTCTTCACTCAGAGGGCAGCGAGGCCCTGGCACAGGCTGCCCAGAGGAGCTGTGGGTGCCCCATCCCTGGCAGCGCCCAAGGCCATGCTGGATGGGGCTGTGGGCAACCTGGGTGCTGGGAGGTGTTGTGCCCATGGCAGGGGCTGGAACTAGATGATCTTTAACGTTCCTTCCAACTCAAGCCATTCTATGATGTACAAGTGAAATACTAGCTTTAAAAGTGACGACTTAATGCTGGACAACACCAAAAACATTCCATCATCTTCTCAGCACCCACCGAACATGCGGTCTTAAAGGCTGAAGCTTCATAGAATTGTCTTCTCACCTCGCAGGGAGTGAGGCTGGGGTTTTGGTGCAAATAGTGTTTTTATGGTAAACCATCTGCCATGGGTTTTGGCAAAATTCTACACTTAGGGGGTGGGGAGGTAATTCATATATTCAAAAGGATCTGGAGTTCAGATTGTGTAAAACTAAAGGAAAATTGTAGGTGATGACCAAGAAAGAACTAGCTGAAACATACACATCAAATCACCCCACAAAAAAATCACAGCATATGGGTGGACAGCAAATTTTTATATGTTTCTGGGAGAACCTCTGTTGTATTGGCTTATTTTAGAGCAATTTCAATGCTAGCCATTCCTTTGGCTGGATTCTCTGCTTTGTGTCCTCCCCATCCTGTTTACTGAAGTCTCGGGCTATTGCTCCAGCTTCAGGATTCTCTCTCTTGGCTCTGTCACTGTGGGTTTTAATTCCAAGGGCAAAGCTAGTCAGGCTGTACAGAAGATATCTTCTGGAGTACCAGAGACAAGTCAGAATTAATAGTTTGTACCAGGAGAGGAGGGGGAAGAGTTGTGGTTTTCAGCAGAAGCCAAGTAGCAAGGGCTCCTAGACACAAAAATGTGAAAGTACAGCTCAGAACAAACGTCTATCACCTCTTTTCTTGGACACATCAGCAACTGAACGTAGATTCAGCATGGCCCCTTCCAGCTATCAGACAGGCTGACGGCAGGCAGTCCCACGCCAGAACTCCCCACAGCCAGCCTCTCTTCACTACGCAGGAAAACAATCCTTCCGCGCTGACAGCTTCCTGGGCAAGACACGGATCTTGGGTAGACATATCCAACAGAGACTGTCTGGTGTTCACGTTTATGAGGCTCAAATGTCTTCAGGAAAGGGAATGATGGCTAAGTTTCCTGATTGCCAGCTCTATGTGAAAAGATCTCACATTATTAGTTTGGCATTTCATATACAGATATATACTTTCGTATCTCCATTTCTCTCACATCCTATTACTGCTCGCCTCTCCTAAAAGGCTGAAAGTTTGTACAGTAGCTCATCCTTCCAACTCCTGAATAACCGGAAAGGTAGTCCTGAGGAATGCATTTGTATGTGCCTTTTGCTCCCTGCCACTCCAGCCTAGTTTTCACACTTTCTCCAGAAGCAGAACATCCAACAGCCTTTCTAGAAAGCAGTGAGCTACATTTGTAGTATCTAACATGTTCAGTTCCTTCTCCCATTATCCCCTCTAAAGGTGGGGACAGACCGACAATTCCTTTGCATTCATCTCTGCTGCACTTTAGATGCTTATTTTAGAAGGTGAGGATAAATCCATATGCCTTGAACCAGGAGCAGGGAACATGCAGGTCTGACCATGACAGCAGTAAGGAGCCTTTGTAAATCAGAGCCATAAAATTGTCCTGAACAGGCAAGAGCCCCAGATGTTTAAGGTTACATGAGATTTCATCATGTCATAAGTGATCAGTCCTCAGAAAAATAATTTATCTTCTCAAAATTGCTTCAGTGCGCAGGGAGTGGAGGAGCTGAAATGGAAACGTTATGCTAAAATCAGGATCAGGAGTAAAGATGTTGGACAAAGATCCGGTAATGGGAGCAGCTATAGCAGTCGCCATTGGATGTTGGTCATTTCAAAGAATGAAAGATGAACAAAGAAAAGGAGAAGCGTGGCTGCATCCACTGACCCACCATTCCTGGTCACTCACGTGAAGGAAAAGGAACAGAGCGACCGCACTGGTAAGCTGGCAGGCCTAAGAGGAGGGGATGGGAAACCTCACCAGAGTGCTCCTGTCAGCTTGAACAACTGCAGAGCCCCTGCACGAAGTGGGATGAGACAGGGAGGTACCTTGCATCCCACCCGCTGTGAGCTGAGAAGTACCTGAACAAACAGACTGGTGGGCAGCAAGAGATGTTTTCAGTTGTCTCTTTAACAATATGCCTTCCAAGGAGGAAAATGAGGCCTTAAGAGAGGATCAAGGAGTGACTACAATATGTTAAGTCTGAGCAGCATATCCTCCAGAGAAGGGGAGGGGAAAAAAAGTGTGTGGGGGGGGGAAGTACCCCACGAGCAAGGACAGAATACCTGTGTCCACTGCAACAGCTTCACCCTTCCATTCCCCACTGCTGGTAGTGTGGCCGCTGGCACATTCCGTGCAATTTCTGTTCAGCTCCATTTGTCAGCGTATCAGTGCCCGTGGACAGGGTGGTGGAGCAGACTACGAAGCTCTTTTCTTTGCTAGAATCTGAAACAAGGCAGCGAAAGGCCAAGCGCCTGCTGTGCCTGAAGGAAGGCTGCAGACTCAAAATGAATGGTCAACATCATTTAATGCTCATGCGAGCACAGCAGAAGCATCGTGTTCAAAGGTAACATGCCACCAACTTAAATACCAAACATTTATCATCTTTACACACCATCACCAGTTCAACAGGAAACATAAACATGGAGATTAAGCCAGCAACATTGTTCATACCGTATATAGACAAGTGAGGTTATTCACAGTATGATTTACATTTTAAATGCAACTTCATCCTCCCATACACCAGCTGAATTTTGTCAAGAGACCAATACAGTAACAGGAATTCTCAGTTTATGAATGTTAATTTAATCAGTGATGGTGTATATTAACAGGTCACTATTCCTGACATATTAGCAGGATTCACTTGGGTGTTTCTTTACTCTGCCTTGATTATCTGCATTTTCTCTTAGAGCATTTCCAATCTAAGTTTATTGAGTTCAAAAAAAGAAGATGAAGTTGAAAATTTAGGTGTGAACTGCCAATATTCTTTTTTTTTTCCTACTGCTTATTTTTAAATTCTAAATTGAATAGAAACCATAAGGTCTTCAGCTTTAAAAATACAACTAAAAAAAAAAAAATCAGTGCACCCCACTCATGTTATACCAGGAGGCAAACTCCTGCTATAAAGGGTAAAAGAACACAAGCTTAACCACTTCAAAAGTTGTTTGGACTCCACTGAGAAATATGAACATGTGCTCTCAAGTAAGCAAGATCCTGCATCTATTTGTCAGCCAGTGAACTCTGCCATTCACATCAGATAGCACTTAGAATACCCAAGAGTCAGTCCAATTTAAGTCCAACTTCAGCAGATAAAGTAACAGGAAACTGCGTCACACCAAAGTCTTTTCTGGGCAAGGGGCTTCACCAAAGACACGTGGAGCAGCTGAGCTCACAGGGCAACAGAATTCTCGTCTCCCACTGTTGACTAGCCTGAAAGACTCCGTGTTCTGCTGGAAAGCTGGGAACCCCCAAATGAAGGACATGGGTAACGGCACAAGGAGGGCAAGGCTTGCTGTACCAGCCAATTCCATGAACACTGGTGCAGGGTTTCGCAGGAGGAGAGCCACCAAGTCCACCGGCTGTAGTGAGATCTGTGATTTCAATTTTGTGTGAAGTTTATGTATGCATCTCAAAGCTAGAAAAATCAGGAGTTCTCATGCTGCTCCTTCCACCCAGAAAACAGTGGCCCATCTCAGAAGAAGCCAAATGAAAACATGTTTCTTTTACCATTTAAAGTGAATCCTTTAAGTAGGTCTGTAGGGACCATTGCAGACAACCTGCCTGGCTGAGCAGTCCAGCTTCAGTCCAGAAACCATCAGTGCTTCCTAGGAAGATGCCCAAATCAACACATCCTGCTGCACGACTTCGTATTCAACTGAGAGATGGGGCTTGTAAGTGTCCATGCTGCTATAGGAATTTGTTGACGTTTATCTGCACTTCTGCATGCGGATTTGCCCTTGCTGTTCTTGGAAAAGATCTTGACTTTGTGCATGATGAAAGTTACCCCCAGCCTTCAAAGAGAGCTCTGATCTTGCAAAAGCTTTCCTCAGGGCTACATCCATCAGAAGTTAAGTTTTGCAGGATCCAGGTCTAAGTCTTTTAGGCCATGGAGTCAGCTACGTGTACCAGAAAAACAAGAGAAGGTCACTGACAAAGAAGAGGAAGCTATCTAGAAATAGCAAGAGAGCACTGTGCAACGAATTCAAGTAGTAACGAGGCACAAAATGTTCAGTCTGTTTTTACCACTGACTGTACCCAGCTGCAGTTCTCTAAGATGAATAATCCTGTCATGTCAGAACACAGAGGCAGACACCTGGTATCTCCGGGCTTTTTAAGTTTCTCTTGAAAGCAATGCAAAGCGTAAGGAATGGGTGCTCTGCAGAACAGAGTCACAAAGCTGAGCCGAGGGAGTCTGGCTGCAGGATGGATGGAGCAAATGGGCTCAGCAGCAGGACTGGGGGCATGGGGGTGTTAAATCAAAGTTTGCACTTCCACAGCCCAGCGTGAGCGGCAGCACAGAGGGGAAGGGGCAGCAGCACGAGAGGCTTGCCCTACCTCGCAGTCGCCGCCTGGCTTCAAGGTGCTGCCTTCAGCATCCCTGGCCCAGGGGCACGGGGAAGGAGCCACCCAGCACAGCTGCAGGATGGGAGCAGGTGGCACCAACCCTGTCAGCAGATTTCCAACACATGTATTTTTTCCTATTAAGCAAGCAAGAAAGAACACATTTCAGAGAGGCCACCAAGAAGGGACTCTGGGCACTACAAGGGCTGTATTGAAAGCAGCCACGCTAAAAGCTGACGCAACCTGCGTCCCAGCAGCTATCCTGCAAGCAAACCAACCTCTGCAAGGGCAGGTGCCTCCAAATGAAGGCAAAGAGCAGTTTCTCACTTCAGCATCAACATGACACACATAAGCCGTCTTCCATTTTACCTAGTTCCATTTTATTTACAACACTGCAAAATCTGCCCAGAAGATTCCCTGAAAGACTTTTACCCTCAAACAAAAATAAGGAATGGCCAGAGAGTTTCATTCCACGTCTCTGAACAATCAGCTTAGGTACTAACAGCTTAGATACGTTACCTCCCCTCAATCAGCCCAGAAGCTGCGCTGATGAAAAACATGTCATTTGAAAACAGCAAAAACAAAACCATCTCCTCATGCTTTATCTGAATGTTGCTATATATAAAGCCAATGTCTGAAAACATTCCACATATTTTTATTTATTGGCGTAAAGCCACTAAGCAGCATAAGCATACTGTTAAACATAGGAAATTTCTATGTTAACAAAAAGAAAACAACTTCGGCATCACTCCTCAACAAACACTGTTACAGAGCTCCCTCCTATGCACAACGCTGTTGCAGCTTACATCCAAACCCATGACTTCTCTGACCATCCTATATGTTGCATGTACAGTATGGTGCTCCCTCTGCTACTGATGCATACAAATATTCTTTTCTCAGATCAACGAAAAAAGAGGAATAGCACTGCATGACAAAATTAACATCTTTGCATGCCTCTGGGTTAAGATTTCAGGCCCACAAGGAGCCACAAGGCTTAGCTGCTTGCCTGTAGCTATCCCATCGCCATCAGGACACACTTTTGGTGTCTGCTGTCATGTGCTAACACTGATGTGCGTCAGCATCCTGAGTAAGTTTCCGGCTTCAGCTATAAAACAGCCAGAGCTCCTACCAGCCCTGCTCCGAGCTGGGGCAGTGCAAGGCAGAGGAGATTAACTGCATTACCCACCGGGTGCGTCGCTTCTCTCTTGAGCTCACAGCGCCCGAGGTGCCTCTAGCACTGCCAAAGTGCGTATCCGACCCCTCTTCAATCATCTCACTCCGGCCCTTGACCAGAAAGCAAATGGAAAAGCTTTTGGTAACTTCCAGCTGATCTTGGCTGGGAATTAGTGACTCACAAAGGAAAAAATTCACTGCCGATTCCTTCGCAATCAAAGGTCAAGCAGAGCTCACACTGGAACCTGCAGAGAGGCTTTCCACGGTCTCACCGGCAACGGCCTGGGCGCCAGGCTCCTTATTCCATCCTTGTTTTTGTTTAGGAAGGCAGATTTGAAGGCTATAAATATTGTCGCACATCTGGCGAGGCACGCCTCAGTGGAAAATCTGTTTCACTGAAGGTAAGCGACTGCGCTGGGACGAGCACTTGTCTATCTCCACAGCCAGCCCGCAGCAGCCTCCGGTACACAACAGCCTCGGCTTCCTTTCTCGCTCTGCTTTCAGATGTCAAGTCTCAGCAATTTGCAAAGCTTTGCTGTAGTTGTGAAAGACAGTTTTCTATATTTCCATATGGTGTGAAGTCTTCATAAGGCTCAGCTTATTTTCTCTAAATATGTCAGAGTTTTCTCATTACTCCCTGCGCGCAACGATCCCGCTCCCTCAACGTGCCGAGCCCTAACCACGTCCAGCAGGCTTTCCTTCCAGAAATATTATTTCGCTCTTAGCCTGGTTCTCCAGATTGCACAACCTTCCGGAATTTGCCACCTTTACCTTCAGACCGTTTCTTCCAATATACAATTTCTGCTCAAATGCAGGCAGCTGACGACTTTCTGTGAAAGCAAGGACTGATGGGAGGGACAAGGGCAGGGATCGCACACGCAGCCAGAAGGACGGCCACCAGCTGCCTGCTCCTCTTGCACTACATCAGACGATTAAAACTAGGCTGCTGGAATAAAACCAAGTTCTGGAAAATACCAAAACTTCAGATTTCAGTAGGAAAAAGTTATCTACTGGAACAGAAAAACAGAAAGAAATGCCAGCATTTTTCAAGCCAAATTTCATTTACTTAAAAAAAAAAAAAAACTAAGATGTTTCTTATAGCACTGGTTTGTTGGGGGGGGGGGGGGGGCAGGAGGGAGAGAGATTCCCCCACCCCCTTAGCCCTCATTTGGGTCAGATCAGTTTCTCTGTTCACACCAGCGGCAAAGTAAACAAACAAACAAACAAAAAACACAGAATGCAATCACTGTTGTACTAAGGGTTTAACATTTAAAATGAAAAAGTGCTTTAAAATCTCCATAGTGCTGCTTGCTGTAACTTAGCAATGCTGGCTGCACTTATATCTGCCCCAAATTCAGTATTTTCCTCCTCTGGGTACAAGAGCTGCTTAAGAAATGCAACAAAACTATCTTTATCTTCATCCATACACCTGATGTGTGATATTCTTAGGACCAGATGCCCAGTCACTGAATTCCTGTTGACAAAACTATTCAACATTTATAAGCAGAAGAGCACAAAGGTACTTAAATCCGAATGTCTTGCCTATTAGGAGATCCAATGCAGTATTTGCTCTGCATATGTAGCCGTACCCAGCAGCTGCCCTGCGATATCCAAAATACACTTACAATCTAGGAATTGTAAGCAAAAGGTTTTAGCAACAGGCGTAAGACAGGGTAGAGCACATAAATTACTGCTCAAGGACACAAACTGATGAACAAAAATGCTTTGCACTTGTTGATTAAAATGCTGGATGCTAGGCAGCAATGAAGAAAGCCAAATTAATTGATTCTAGATAGTGTTGCCTAGATATGCATAACATAGTAAGATGCAGATATTCTCCCCTGTTTGCAGAAATAGCTTAAAAAGCAATTTCAGAATTTAATAGTATGAATAACAAAGTTCCTGGTCATTTCCAAGGAATCCAGTCTGGGGAGAAAGTCAAGGAACTGCCATTTGTTTGATATCAGAGTAAGTTTAGAACTTTAAATTTTTGGTTTGTTTCATTAGACTTTGAGGTTGTTCTAACACTGAAACTTCTAACAAAGCTGCAGGAGCCCCGACTTTTTTTCAAAAAGCATGCAAGTCCGCAAGATGCACAATCACCTTTCAGTAGCTGACGAAAGTTTGCTTTTGGATCAAAAAACCCTAGTGTCAGACAAGATGTTGAAAACATTAAGAACTAAAACTGGTGCTGCAGTAAGGCACGCTGCAAGCTTACTTTAGTCAAGCTTACTCTAGTTGGCAGTCGTTATGTGTAATCTGAACAGAAATCTGGGCAAGTTCAGGTTCTCATGCCTTTTCTCACCCAAAGCAAGACTTCGTGTCTACCTGAAGAGAGGAAACTTGGGAACATAAATTTGTAAAAGGGAGTGATGGACCCCTTCATTACAATACATTATAATCCCCAGGCTATGAAACAACATCTTCTGTTGAAGAATCTCAGAACTGTATCGTTCAGCCTAAACTATTCCGGCATATTGAACAGTTTGCTTTGGAGACAAGAGACTAACAAAATTCTTAATCTTACCAGTGACACAGTAAACCAATCATCTCACCGATCCTGAGTGTCAAGAATTTGCTGTCACATAGTTAATGCAAAGACTCTGTGTGTGAGTAAACAGAAAAGATCATAAACTGCATCTCTGTCTTGCGTGTCTTAAAAATACAGCAGTTCAAAACTGCTCTGCAACAATTCATTAGGCCCGTAGTCTTCATGTGTACTAGCATTTAGGTCTTATTGACATTTCCTGGGACTGGTTTGTAGTTTCCTATAAAACAAATGGAAGAGTAACTCCCTTTTTCCTACATTTTTTCAAAATATTGCTCACCTGTGGCAACTTGCACATGTCACGTGAACTTTCTCCAACACGATTCTGCCTGAGCAGGATCCCATCCATCTCCTGCAGTTCTCAGCAGCTTCTCCTGCATGCTCCTCTCCTCCCCATGCCAGAGCCCAGCCCAGCAGCAGCAGGTCTGCTTAGACCTTTCACAGAACACGCGAATTTGAGTGCTGTGCACTCCCAGTCTACAGCATTAAAAGTAAAGATGAGGACAGAAGCAGTGGGAAGGTCCTTCCTGACCCAAGGTACACACGGAGCCAGCCCTCCCCTTGCACGCTTGGAGCAGTGCAGTGTGCACACATGCACGTGGGACACATACTGCACATCCTGATGAGCTGATTTTTTAAAAACACATTAGTTCCTCCAAGAAGAGCTCTGCATCTTCATTTAGTAACACTTGTATACCGAATTTCACATTTCAATCCCTAATGCTTCATTCACACAGGATCAGATTTTTGTTTATTTGATTTAATATTCTCTCCCCTTCTCCCCTCTCACCCTGTTTTTCATAAGCCATAAAGCAGGTGAACAGCTCTGAGTTCACAGTCCAAATATGAAGTCATATATTTTAGTTCTCTGGACAGAATAACAGCTTCCCCGCACCTCCAGTCACTGCGCTAAGCGCAGTTGCCATTTTCTGAAAGTCCATGGCCAAAGAACTGGCAAATCTAGTAGTCATCCAAATGCAGGCTGACTTATGAACACAAACATAAGAAGTATGTTCTCACAAAAAGCTACACCATAATTACACTAGTATGGTCTGGAGTTCATTTTATTTGTGAGATACCATGGGATTTAGTTCAATAATGTGCCATTCCATTTTTAAAGAAATTCTGGGTAAGATGACACACTTCCTATTGGAGATCACCTTACATGTCATCATCCTTTTTTGTACAGGGTTACTTCATTCCTATTTTAAGTTTTTCATCCAGCCAGTCTTACACATTAGAGGAAGAACTTCATTACCTAAGGTCTAGATATACCATGCTAACTGGCTTCTCAAAATTAGATCTTGATTTTCTTCTAATGCAGACTTTTACCAGAATCAGTCATACCTTTAATATAAAAGAGAGCGACAATGTTCCTGTCAGAGGTTGTCTGTTAAATACAGATGGTCCAGTCTTATTTTCAATAGACAAGTATGTAAAGATACATGCAATTACAATTAAATAATGGAAATATTTGTCATATAAACTTCACATCCTTACCTCCTAAACGCGTAGTGTGAACCACAAATGCTGTAAACTGCCCTTGTGCTATTTATGCATGAAAGCATACATACAGGCAAGCGTGTATGCATACATAACTACACACACATACACACGTATATACGCATACATATATTACACACATGCACCTCCCCACACCTTTGTCCTAAAGAGAGCAGACTAGAGGGCCCACTAAGGACACTGGCATTTGCTGTTAATCAGTCTTCAAACAGCAACTATTCTTGCAAACCTAGGCTAACAGCTATGTTTCAAAAGTCTGTAAATAACACAACATTAACTTTTAATCCTATCTTCCCCACTCCGACATATATTCTGTATTAAAACAGAAGTTATATAAGGTTGAATTGAGGTTGCTTTTTAATATTACATTAACACTATTTACCATGTGCCGTCCTAATCCCCCTTTGAAAAGAGAGCACATTAGCAATTCTGAAAGCTTATGTTACCATAGCAATAGTCTATCACTGTGAAATATTTATATAACGTCTAACATTTTCACTATGCAACAGCCATCTTCTGAACTGTACTTCCTACTTATCCTGTGCGTTATATTTCCTCTTCGTCCTGTACGACAGAGGCGGGTAACGCACCCAGCCAGCAGCTAACCTGCACGTGTAACTGGGAAAGCCTCATGGCCTCAGACCCGCCTGCGCCCTCTGCGCCTGTTTTTCCTATTCCTGCAGAGGCACTAAGCCCCAGACATTTGGTTTGCATCTCGTGCTGCCAGCATTTGTCCGGGGAGCAGCTTATACGCCATTCTAGTTCCAAATACATGATATTAGCAATAGGTAGCCTAAAAGCCCTCCTGTCGAGTTAAATTCTACTATCATCAGGCTATGCAAATTTCCCCAATCCAGACGTAGGTCTGGCAAGCCATCTGTTGGCAGCGGGGCAGAGGATTTCCACATACCAACAGACAGGTGGATAAGGCTTAACATGGCAACAGCTTACCTTGCTTCTCCTCGTCCACGCCACCCGCCTTTAAATTTTGGTGCTCGAGTCCCTTTAGTAAAGATCACTCTCTAAATGGGTTACCACGTCCAAAACAACATCTCCACCCCCAAACCACATCAGCTTGGGCATCTCCTCCCGGTGGGCCACGCTTTTGTGTGCTGCCCGAAGCAGGGCTGCCCATCACTTACTTTGATGTGCTCATGCAGCTGGGCCTCGTGCTGCCGGGAGAGCTGCTCATGCTGCCGCTGGAATTCAGCGATGAGGATCTGTCTCTGGATCTGCTGCTTCTGCTTGAGTGCCAGGAGCTCCTGCTGGAGCTGCTGCTCTCGGAGCGTCGGCTCCGTCACGGGCATGGAAAACTGGTGGTCCAAGCGCAGATCCATCGGGACTGAGGTCGGCGCAACTTGTAAGGGCAGTGCTGTGGTCACATCAACTGCAAACCGAAATCACAACGGGAGAGATGAGTGGACTCCTCAACCACATGGCGATCTACTTTTTACACTGTGCCCAGCAAAGACCTTCAGGAACTCTGTACTAAATTAAGAATAGCACTTGTTAAACTCACACCCTTTTTTAAACAGTAAAAAAGCACTACAGGAGTCAGAGTTCAAGTAGTTTTTCTCCAACCACCATCTCCTATAAATATGTGCATTTTTGACAAGCAAAGAACTTCAATGAATTGCACGTGACCCTTCTTGATATCATTCCAAGCCTGTGTATTCAAAACACACGTCTCCATTCCACTCTTCTAGCATCACTTGAAATGAGAAGGATAAATACTAATCTGAGACTTCACAGAAAAGATCAACCTTGTCTTACAACTGATAGACTCCTATGAACATGAGGGTCTCATTAAAAAAAAAAAAAGACACTACGCAGGAAAACACTACATGCTGTATCCTTCATAATAATTTTTGGAAAGGAGCTTGGCCAGAAGTAAATAGGTAGTAAAGAATCAGGAAAAATGGTTAAGGGCTTCTGTGACAGACTTGACTTAGTTGCTGCCACAACGAGAGAGGTGTAAATGTGTCTTACAGGCAGCACAGGGGACACTGCAGCACAGGCAGTGACAGGGAGAGAGTGCCCAGACGCTGACTACAGCCCAGGCTCCAAGTGCGACAAAGCTGAAGCACAACCAAGGCTCGGGTACAGCACAGTAATCTGTACCAGGACCTGGAACTCAGCTTCAGCATAGGAGATGGCTGCTGAAAGAAGAAAAAAGAAAAACCACCACCTTGACTACCTGTGTAGTAAAAATGAGTTCACTGCTTACACAAACAGTATCTCCCTGAAGACAAGGAGCTAGCCATAAATTAAGGCAGGGACAGACATGTACAAAAAATACCTTCGCAAAAACTGAACTCAGATCACTCCTGAGAAAAAATATTAGTGTCATCTCATGAATGACAAAACGTTTCTAACTCCACCAGAAGACAGTTCTGGGTTTCACATGTACTCTGTTCTTTTGCCGTGTTTAACACCTTGCTTTGCAGTGCAATTGCTTAAGAACTCTTCTGACACCTCCAAACGAACATCATGTGTTAAAAAAGAAAAAAATATCTGTTAACCCTTAAGAAACATTTAGCTTCAACAAAATTGGAAAATAAAGTGTGGGTTTCTTTTTTTTCCTTGGCTGGTTGTTTCGCTTTGTTTTTAGTATTTTGGACCTGCGAGGCAGAGAGGGAGCACCAGCAGCAGCACCGACACTGGACCCGTCACCTTGCCAGGGGAAGGGGACGCTGCGGGGGCGGCAGCTGCAGCAGCACCGGTGCAGGAGCTACCCCAGCGCCCGCCCCGCGCTCCCTTCGGCCCGACAGCTGTCACACCGCCGCCGGACCACAAAGCCATCGGTACGGAGCGCCGGGCCCCTGTGATCCCAGTTTGGGAACGATTCCGGTTGCTACACAGCTGTCCCAAACAGGACAGCTTCAGACAACAGTCCCAGATGGTCTCCTCTGTCAAAAGTCGTAAGCGAAGGGGCACGGTGAAACGTGTGACCAGGGAGGAGAACCAGAAGGACCCCGGGACGTGGGGACGGCGCTCAGGGCCGGAGGCTGCGCTCCGCAGGACCGACACCAGCCCCCGCAGGGCAGGCGTCCCGTTACAGCACAAGTGCAGAAACGGGCACGAAGTCGCTGCTGCGCCAGTGTTACTGTAGGAAAGCTGGTTTCTGCCTGCCTGCAAATGAACTAACCTGGTTAAGTAAGCCCAAAGTCGGAAGAAAAATGCCCAAAAAACCTTTAGGAACTAAGTTAAAGTTTTACTAAGATGGACCCACTAGCTTTGATCACCTGTACACCTCCCATGGAAACAGCATTTTGAGAAGAACTTCCATTTTATCCAAAATTAAACTCACATTTCATTTCAAGCCTGACCACTAAACTCAAGGCACTATTTCAGCCACCTCCCCAAGGACGTGAGACAGGAGTACAGAGCAAGCAGACCCTGTTCTTCAAGCTAGTGTGTTCTCCAGAGTCACCTGGAACCGACTGCAAACTGTCCAAGACAACCAAGGATGCGGTGCTGCAGGAGGCACGCCGCAGCGGGCGCACAAGCCATGTTACACGCCACAAGCGCCCACGCACAACCTTACCGACTCAGGCCACGAGTATCATAAACCCTTCTCTGACATTAAAAGAAAAGGTTTTAATTGGGTTCCACCCCCACTAGTGCTGGTAATGTGTTTATTTTTGCCAGTAATTGAGAAACGCGTGAAATGCTGATGCTGGGAAAAGCTGCGGCTAAACAAAGCATGGAGGTGCAGCAGCAAAAATAAAAGTGGAGTAATTCAGAGTCATCTGGGGTGCTTGGGGAGATGGCAAAATGCATTGCCCCAGAGCCAAAGGCACGGTCGCAGTGTAGGAACAGGGACCTTGGCCATGCCCACCGGAAAGGAACCGTCGTGTCCTGCTCGCCTTCTGCCTTTTTATCAAAGAGGAGTGGGTTTTTAAGAAGGGCAGCCACGCCAATGCTGCTGGAGCTGAAGGGGGGGAAGAAATTCACATGCCAAGAGATGAATTCAGAAATTTTGCTTAGTCTACACAAAATTAGTTTCATGGAGAACATCACTGCTTCTTCAACAGCAGAAAAATATAGTTTAGCACAGGAAACAGAAAGCACAGTAAAAAATATACCATTGCTTTTATTTGAAAATACAGATAGGGGAGCTTACAGAGACCAAATTATCCAAGTCGAACTTCTTAACGCTTGTTAAGAGGGCCCCCTGGTCCCGCGTACCCCATCCTCCTGCCCGGCCCGGTGCCCTGCCAGCTCCTGGCCCACCACGATGGCTGCCTCGCGTTTGCCACCGGTGCCACCGCTGCCCAACATCACACCAAGCACCCAAATTCAGCTTCAGAGGCCGGGCCACAGGCGCCCGACGTGCGTGCAGTGAGTTCTGCAGGCTCCCGCGGTGCACCTCGGGAACGGAACTCGGCTCCTGCAGGGGAGGAGGAGACTTTTCTTGGATGGAAGTACTGCAAAAGGTCAGATCGCTGGAAGTGTTGCTGTTATTCAACCCACGAGTTCTTCCCTCCACTTCCCACTGCTTTCCTTCCTGTGCCCTTTTCCCTGGGGTTCTGCCCCGCGCCACAGGCTGGCGGCACAGGGTGCAGAGCAGCGCCTGGCGAGGCACACACGTGGAACAAAGTGTCCCTGCCTACTGAAAAACACTCAAACCCACCCAAACGGGGAGCTCCCAAGCCCTCCTCTGGAACCGCAATTAGATTCCGGTCTGCCAGGCTTTGGCGTGTGAAGTCCTCCAGAGTAACAGAGGAGCGTTTCGGGTTCCTCCAGCACTGCTCGAGCTCAGGCAACCCAACAAGAGCCCTATAGCTGCTATACTGCACCCGCCCCAGCCAGCAGCACAGCGTCCAGGGCAAAAGCTGCGACCTGAAAACACCTGGTTGTCCCCGGTACTGTGGGAAACGGGCCGTGTCCTGGGAAAGTACAAGAGGAAAGCTCCCATGCTGCCAAAAGACCCATCAGTCTGCTGGACCTATACAGAAACCAGGGAGGAGGAGAGAAGAAAAAAGAAAAAAAAAGATCCCTAATGCAAAATTACAGCTATTTGCAAGCATTTGCACAAAACCAAATAAAAAAAGCCAAAAAAGCAATCCAACCTTCAAAAACATGATGCACTGTGGTTATCAAAAATCCAATTTAACCATCTGCATCTAAACATTATAGATATTACACCCTGTGTATACTAATGTAATTACTGTATGTTGTAAAAGATGCACAGTGACTACTCCTGAAACAGCAGCAATTTTTTTTCGTGGCAAATCAAGGGGACTTCACTGCTTCAGCCTCGTTTCACTGGGTGTAGCAGCTTCACAGCAAGGTTCAGACCCCCATTTAGACAAAGCTGGAACAGAATTAAACAATTCATCTTGGCTCAGTCCACCAAATCAAACCCCAAATGATCAGAAAACAAATCCCTGTGGAAGGTCACAAACATCCGAACCTCAGCGACACCCGGGTGCCACGCAGAAACAAGGTCCTGAACCTCCTCGCCAACTGGGCCAGCAGTGGACCAGGACACGGGCACAGCATTACCAGAGCTCTGTGCATCTTGCCTGCCTTCAATTTATACGCAAGACACCCCAAAGATACCCTGAGTATGATTTAATGCAACTCCACAGTCCCCAACGCTGGAGGAGAGCTCCAAACAGTTAATCCGAGAGGATTAAAACCAATGAGTCAGTAAAGCAAACAACGCAGTGGTCTTTGTGAATCACGAGCTTTTTAAATGCATTGACTATTTTTACGTCCAGCCGAAGATTGCCGAGCACCAGGCAGTGACGTCTCCCATCTTTATAAACACGGACTAAAGAGTTACCAACACAAAGGTAGCAGTCATTCACTCAGGCTTACCAGTTCTCCACGCAAATCTGGTTATCTTCACTGCAGAACACTGAATTTGTCAACCTTATTTAGGCTAAACGTAATTTTCCTTGAAACGTGCACGTGTTTTCCTACAAACACCTTTAAGCCAAATGCCATATTTGCTAAAGCAGAAAATAAAAACTTTTATCATTGGAATAAAATCCAATTTTGGCCAGAAGGAATACATTACTACAGTCCTGTAGGAGCAGTATGGGAACTGGGAGCTCGAGTCATGTCCTGTGATAAATTACTCCTGTTTTACTCTGTAATTGTAATAAGAGCCTGAACTTGCGTGGTGCTGGAGAAGAAAGCCAGCTAATATTCCTGAGAAAACTTGACAAACCTCACATTTCCTGTCCCGAGTTACGGGCAGCAAAACGACTAATCCCCCCGAAAAGCCCAACGCTCCGGCACAGCGCGCCAGCTGCAGGGATCGCAACCACAATTCCCATTCATTGTCTCCGCGGAGGGTGCGTCATCCGTGACTCTTACTATTTCAGTCTCAAAAAACTATTTCAAATGCCATGAGTTCCCAACAGAAGCAGCGAGTGCTTCTGACCTACAGAGCCCTACCGAAAACAATAAAACCTTCTCTACTTAATGAACACATCATCAAAACAAAAAAGCCTGTATTCTTATGAATATTTTATGGTAGACTAGAAAATTGCTTTTATAGGTTCTGCCTTGAGAACATATTAATACAATCAGATTCATGACGTTAGCAAAAGCACAAAGACTATATTCAGGGTTTTAATGAGAAATGCCAAACCCATGAATTAGAAGACAAGATCTCAATTATGAATAATAAACTATCTCATGTTCGCCTGGCCTTTTGCTTCACTGTAGGAACATAAGGAAAGAAACAGGAGGAATTATTATTTTTTAACCTAGGCACATAGGGATTTTTTTTTCACGGTCCGGTTACCATTATTTTTTACACTAAGTTAGAAACACTCTGATGGTTTTTCCTCCCAAAATAAATAAAACATGGCTATGCATCAAAGACTGCCTGCGTGTTGTATGTTAATTAAGACCTAAAGCGTTCTAGTCCTCATTGATTGCAAGCACACAGTGGCCTTATGGTTGAGAGTGTAAACTCGACATCTCACAGCTCATCTGTAACATCACCCAGTGGAAGCTATCTACTGGTTAAAGATATTTGCTGAAATAAACTGATAATCTCAGACATAAAAGCAAGGGTGCATTTCCTACAAAAAACATTTGGCATTAAGATCATTTCACACCAAGGCTGCAGAAAATACATTATCAGCTAGTCATGCATTGGGCTTCTCTGTAACAGAAAAATAACTTCTCTGCAAGTACTGAGTATTTTGGAAGGGATTAGAAGAAGGTGACTACTTAAATATGTGCATACATTATTTAAATAAAGCTAACAGTAATAACTGTATTTTCTCCCCTTTCTCTGATACAGCATTTTCAAGAAAGTCCTTAAAGGACGGAAAAATAGAAGGATTCAGTCCTGAAAGCACACTACAGCATATGTTAAAAGAAGATTTCAGTATGAGGGGGACACGGGATATTTGAAACACATTTAAATTCAAATCTCATTTCAACATAACCTTTACTTAAGCTGAACTTTAAAAAACATTTTCAAAACTAGTTCTTCCAAAATCAAAAGCTGTTGCTAGAAGACTCTTTTCTTTTCAATTTAAACAGCACAGAAAGCTGCCTCTCTCTCATTTTAAATACAACACCACCTTCAGATGGCAAGCGTGTGAAATGCTTTCCCCGAGAGCTGTCCCCCCAACGCAGAGTGGGTCCCGCACAGCTCCTGCTTCCCGGCCACCCTCTGCCTCCGCATCCGGCAGCTCCCTCCCGCCCGGAGGCAGAAATCGCTCCGGCCTCCCCAGACCTGCCGCAAGGCGCCGGGGCGAGCGTCTGCTCGAGGCTGCAGGAAGGCAGGCAGCACCCCCCGACCCCACCAGCAGATAAAGTACAGACGTACCACCACGTGCCTGTGACAGGGCGAGCTCAGGAGACAGAGTGCACAAACCCCCAGTAAACGAGCGTTTTGGCTCCTACGGTAACTCTATAGCCCCTGGTGCGTTTCCAAATCGCGGCACACCAGGGAGGGGAGGCCGTGCTGGATGGCTGTGGCTGAGCCTTCCCGGCCAGCACTTTCCAGAAACCATTGACTCAGCTTCTCCCCCCATCTCCCATCCTCTCTGCGCTTCGGCTTTATTTCCAACTAATGAGTTTGCTTTCTAATTACTGGCGTGCTGGCGTTGCCCTCCAGCCAGATTCTGCCAATAGCAGAACAGCAGCCTTTCAGCAAAAAGGAAAAAAAAAAGAAAAAGAAAAAAAAAAAAGACAGACCAGGCTTCGCATCTGCAGCCTGCTGGTCGCTGCCATCCCGCTCCGCGACCATCATGATCGCAGCGCGACTCGCGGCACGCCGCGCGGCAGCTCTTCCTGACGCGGCCGGGCGGGTAAACACGTGCACGGACCTCCCCCTGAGCGTTATTTTCAGCTGCTTCCATTGCTGGGCAGGAGCGAAAACAGCGTGTGTCAGGGTGGTTTCCTGCACCCGCTTTACTTCCCGGGGGCTGCCCTGCTGCACGCAGGATCGCCCGCTTTGCGGAGCCTTCAAGCGCAGGTCCTTGCTGACACAAATGACTTCTCCGTGGCAGGGACGCGTCACTTGTAGCACGCGTGGCAGGGAGGCTTCGAAGCCGTGAGATGCAGTTTCTAAAACTGCTGCGTTAATTTGCTTCAAATCAGCTCGGAAATGAGGCAAGGAGCCGCCGCGCGCTCGCCCCGGCGCTCGTGGCAGCGTCCCCGCGGTCTCTGAGCGTCCCCCGGCGCCATCCCCCGCCGGGCGCTCCTTCCACCGGCTCCACTGCCCGAAATGTCACAGCACGCCAAAACACGGAGAGACAGTGAGATCAGAGCTATTAATAGAAACAAGCTACTGCAGTATCTGACTGCAGTGCCAGGATAAGAGAAGCGTATTTTTGTGTAAACCGTAACGAAGCGGCCGAAAACTCGGTGCAGCACCGTCAGGGCGCCTGGAAGAGATTCGGCAGGTTTTAACCTACCGCGTGCTATGTCCTACAGGCTGACCCAAACATCAGCAGTATTTCCGCAGAAATTAATAGCTGGGGGGTGGACTAAGAAATGTGCTTTACCCTATACATTCAGCCCGCTCTCTAGGCACGCTCCCAGACAAAAGCCGCCTGGCAGCAGCGGTCTCGGCGGGCAGCGGCAGCCAGCGTGCACAGCCCGGGTGCAGCGAGCTCCACCGCGGCAATTCCCCACCAGCAGGGCCAGGCTGGTAATCCGTCCTGCAGAGGTCTGTGAAAACAAGGAAGCTATTTGCTGGGTCGCGGGACTCTTCCCAGGGCATTTGTGATAACTACTAGATGACCGCAGAAAGGCTTTCCAAATCTGGAAAGCACAGACCATGTGATTGCAGCAAGCGTTTTAAAATGAAAAAGGTTTTAACCTCTATGTAAAATTAAAAAAAATGATCACCTGGTCCACGTGGAGGAAGCGCAGGTCCTTGCAGGCTGCAGCGGCCCTGGAGATGGAGCCATCCCTCAAAAGCAGGCAGCTCGGTACCTCAGAGCTGCCATTATTTTTGCAAAGCTGCGTGGGTGAATGCAAATGCAGCCTCGATCCTTCCTCGGCGCACAAGCTACGAGTAAACAGCAGCTGAGATTTCCTACAAGCACCACACATGCTGCAGTTCAGCAAGGGCTGGAGTTGTTCCCCGCGATGAGAACATTTCATGCAGCATGAATGGGAGCCGAAATTAATCATCCCATCAGCCATTGAAACACATCGTGAGGCACCGCACCGTAGGCAACAGATGGAGTTTTAAATGTCACTCACTCATTCATTGCAAAGAAACTTTCTCCCCATTACTAGTGAGACCTGAAGACATGATCAGGCCACACTGATCCTGGATTTCTGGAACCAACTTTTTTGATGCTAATACCTTCACCCACAGACTTCTCATTAACATGTACTAGAAACCTGTGAGAGATCTACACGCGTATTTTCTTCATGACAGTACGGAAACTAAAAGTTGAAGGCCAGTCCATTTATCCTGCTCTCTCCATCTTAGACTTAAAACACTAGAAAATGTTTCTTTACTCGAAGAAGAAAAAAAAAATCTCTAAATTACATCAACAACAGAGAAAATGATATTTTGTAGCATTTTCCAGCTGGCAGCCTGAGAGCACTACATCAGAGTTTGGAAAACGCAGGTTTTCACAGCGAAATATCAGGATCTTGCAGATCAGATGCATTTCTGAAGGTCCTGTCTAAAGGGCCCCAGAAGACTTCAGGACTTCTGAACGGAGGCTGCAGCACCCTGATCTCCTGAGCACCTTCAGCACTACATCCTTCTGCAGCAGGAAAGCACTTTGTACATAAAACAGAGCACTGCAGAATACGCAAAATAGTAAATAAGTCCTTGATGAGAATCTGGAGAGTTCGTGTCACAGCGTCTGCAGGAAGGCCCAGAATCAAACCTCGATGACACAGATGTCTTCAAGAGATGAGCCCGTGCAGGACAGGGGCACCCCGAAGGGAGACACTCAGCTTTCACCGCTGCCTTTTCAGTCGTTATCCCACTCCATCTTGTTGTTTCAATCAACAACATCTTTAACAAATGAGCACTTGAGATGATAAAAGTGCTTTTACTGAAATTAAAGATAATGGAATCCAAAGAGTAAGCTTAGAATATTTTTGTCTTTAGACTTCATAGAGTTGAGGCAAGACTTCCCTTGCACGTTTTCCTTGTGCCTTCCTTTCCTCCTGGGGGGTAGCCAACTGAAATCCACCTGAGTTTCCATGGGAAAAGTGTCTAAATAACTACATAATAATTTAAAACATTAAAAAATATTTTAAAAAATATCCCCCTTCTTAAAAGACGTTCCTGGGAACATAATTTTGCCTGCCTCTTCATTTCAAGCATTATCCAGCAACTGAACCTCTTTGATCCATCTGTCTTGTTGTTGGTACAAGAAACTCCTCACCTTACCAGATACCCAACACAAAAAGGGAGGTTAAAGAAAGATCTGATATACTTCTGAAGAAACAAACCCACACAGATTTCTCATATGCTTTTGTCTAATCTCACCCTGAACTTCCTTCAAGAGAAAATGATACTTTTGAAAGGAGAATTAAAGACTGAGGAGATGGGGCAGGAGCCTGGAAAAGGACTGAAGTCTCATCCTGAGATCATATATGAAAAACACCTCATGAGGAAAAAATCCACCCAGCTAGACATGCACGGGAGAGTTTGAGGGATACGTAGCAAAGCTGAGGTTACACCAATGCCTGGACCACCTTACGAGGCTCTCTCCAGAGCCGGCAGAGCCGTGACCTCTGCATCAGTACAAATAGGAGGCAGCGAGTGAAGCAGCCACCGCGCAGCACCGGAGTGCTGGGAGTCAGAGTGAACTGCCAGGAGGACAGCAGACATCACATCTCCTCCTCGCTCAGATGCATCAAGGAGGACTGGCTTTCCCACCGCAACGCCTGTCACAGCACCGTGGTGCCGTTCACGCAGAGGGAGGGGAGCCTGGGGCAGAGGGGGCAAGGTGATGTGATGGGAACCGAAGCAAAGGTTCGCTTGTGAGTAGGGATGGTGCCAGCTGGTAAATGGCCAGGCCATTCGAAAGAGTTGTGTGATAAAAGCAGTTATTGCTACGAGGAAATGCTGTCAGCTTCCTAAAGACATCGAGAGAAGCCCGGAGATCAAAGCCACCTATCTGCTGCTGAGAAGGAATGTTGGTCCTCCGCCAAAACCACACGGAGCACATGCAGCCAGCCCGTTTTCCCGCGCCTGCTGGATCTTACCAGCTTGCAAGGCAAGAGAAGGGAATCGCTATCGTCAAAAGGAGAAAAAGCAGCAGCACAAATGCTGCTGAGGGCTGGGCACCGCCAAGGAAAAGTACGCAGCGGTGCAGCAGCAACGCAGCAGCAGCCACCACGATCAGCAGCCGGTCACTCCATGAGACTCTCCACGAGGACCAGAGCTTTAACCAGCAGCTCGAGATTTAACGTACTAATTTATTCAGAAGTTAAGCAATGGTATGTTAACTCCCTAAGATCAAAAGAGAAGGTAAAACAAAATTCTTAGGAATTGCCACCTTTTCCCATTACATATGCTACAGTTTACCAAAAAGACACATTCTGACTGTTTCAAACAGCAAATGAATGAACAGCGATTATTAACAGGCTGGGCAGCTCATTCCTGTCACCGATCAAGCGACTCCCGGCCGTACAACCAGCCCCAAAGCATGCGATGCCATGTCTTCAGTCACAGAAAAGGAGCAAAAACAGCAGCGAAATCGCAAACTGTAAGAGGAAAGAGCAGCTCTCACAAAACCTCATGGATTGCTCAAAGGCTGCAGTGTTCTCAGCAGTTTATTAGAAACCAAGACCCTGGTCCAACAACGACAAGCACACGTTCAAGCAGGCAAGTAGCCACAGCTTTCTGCAGTGTGCTCTCGGGGCTTTTGCTTTCAAGTAACCCAAATACTCTGGTATACATTAGCCATAACTGGACCCAGGATGTTACTTCTTATCCATTCCAAACGAGCAAGATGTGTAGGAACAAAATACGTTATTTTAAAAGAAGGTTAAAATTAAGTAGCTTTCTAGAGAAATTCAGATAACCTCAAAATATTCAGATTCCACGACAGTACAGAGAAACTACGTTAAAGCACTTCCTCATTTCTACAAAATGAGCAAATGTTCTCTTTCAGTTCCTTAATGCAAACACTATGAAACTCATACGAGTTAAGATTTCTATAAAAGTCTTTTCCTTTAAAGAAATGCACCAGATAAAGTGCATGCATTTAAACATAGCAGGCTGATAAAGGACTGAGAATTATTACAAAACCGTCTTGCTAAGGGAACCCATCTGAATCAGTGTGGACTAACAGGAACAATCAGCCCTTCAGTTGCTCGTACCAAAATCCTAAAAGACGACGGCAGATTTTTCTTGCATCCCCCATCCTAGTAGTACTTACTACATGCATGACAAGTTTCCCAACGTCACGGCGATGATTTTCACTCCAAGCTTTTTCTTGGCATTTATGTACAGCCTTCAAGCCACTGACATCAGCGTGGCCTTTTAAAGATGGAACAACAATTCCACACTCATTCTGCTGAAAATATCCCCAGCCTGTGAAGACCAGAACATTACTTTCTTTATCTGTATTGCACAGGCACTTCTTCCCATAAATGCAGAGAGCCAGAGTGGCACAGGGATGAGTTTTAACACAACAGATCCACAACAACACAACAGTTAAGATCCAGATTTAGTCATAATTTTACAGAGTCTCACAAGGAATACTTTTTTTTCCTTTTTTTTGGTGGGGGAAAAAATTTTAAACTTTCCTTCTTAGGCAAAAGAAATAATGCAACAAGAAACTTCATTACAAACGACACATTCTTTTAAAAGAAGGACAACTGAATTTTGTTGCTTCGAGCTTCTAGAATTTAAGTTATAAATATTTTAATAAAGCATGTAAGTTGGTTGGCTGCCAGCAGTATGTGTTAAGTAGCCTCACAAACTACCTGCGCAGCAGTATTTCAGAAGACAGTACGATGACTGCCGTCACTGCCTGCCCATCCCATACACGCAAGTCCTTACGCAACTGGTTGCAATTAAAAGGTCTGTGACATCAAGAACAATATCTGAATTTAGCAAAACATTGCTTATATAAATAGTAGGTCAAGCACTTAAAACATCCATTTCCCACTTTTCCTAACATTGACCCAAGGTGGAGCACAAGATGGCTATTTCCCACCCCTCAACGTTCATCCTGTCGTTCAGCCACAGCTTACACATTGCCCAATGTGTAAAAGCAAGGAAAAATTAAATGTACGCTTTAAGGCTCACAAGAATATTTTGCCTTAAAAATGAATGTTTTATCCTCTTCCTGCATCTTTATTCTGTTGGATGACCTAACCACAAACAAACACTAGACTGATGACCACAATACTCCCGTGCTCCTACAGGCTTCTGCAGAGAAGATGGAAGAGAAGGACAGACAGTGTTCTCCTACTCCGACGCGTACTGACAGAGAAACAGCACACACTTCTTCTTTGAAGGTTGGATGAATGAGGACAAACATCCAAACGAGTTTCCACTTCCCCTCCTATTTCCTTCATTATATTTTCATCATCATCTCTGTGATACCCCTCACTCTCAAAAACTCTGGTAGCATGCACAGAAAAGTAGAAAGATGGGCACAGGTTGGGTACAGGAGTGAAAGCCTCACCTTAATTTTGACCCTACTATTAGAAACTACTGAACTGAGAAGCATCCAAGCTGAAGATAAATCGCACAGAGCTGTACGAAATTTGGGTTATGTTCCATCTACACTGCCTCGACTGCAGCCAAAGCAACAGGTGAGCAACTCTCCCCTTACTGCTCCAGTGAGTAAGGCAATACAGGCTTATGTTGCTTAAGCATGCAAGTCGGACCTTTAGCATCAAACATCATTTTAGTGTAGTTGGTGCAAAAATGGTGTTTTTAGTAAAAGAAACGTGGTCCTGATATATTAGCTATGATGATATTTCTAGTTAAACTTGAATTCTGTCAAAACACTTCCACAAAGAGTTGTTTTTCTTTCACAGAACGTAAGTTAGGTCAGGAGGTTTGCTCACCACGTTCATCTAGCTAAATGTTCCCTAAAACAAACCTTAAATACTAAAGCATCTCCTTCACCATCTGTTGCTACTTAGAGAATAAAAAGCCACACTCCTTGTAGATCGGGATTCCAGTGCAAGCTCCTGTGCAGAACCCAGCCCGACTGCAGGGCTATGGGGGAGTGCATATGCCAGCTAATGTAAAACCTAAATCACAGTGCACAGCTAAAGAACTTCAGAAGTCATAAAAACAAAGAGAATAAAATGAGTGGCACAGTGTCAGTAAATTAAACACTCTAATTTAGGAAATTTAAGAGTGGGAACTATTCCTCCACAGGAAAAAACAAGATGCTGTGAGAAGCTCAAAGGTGAGAGACTAAAAATACATATAAAGATGCATATATACATATATATATATATAAAATACATGTATCCTTACCCAAAATAAAACACCGACTGACTTTTCTTCAAAGCACTGAAAATGATAAAAGGTTTTAGAAAGAACCTAAAGAGGGTTCATTCAGTGATTCAGCTGACCAAGGCTTAAGAAGACACTAGGTTATGAAGGGGAGACATGGACAAAATGCATTCAGAAAACTGGACGGAAGATAAAAAGGACATTCAGGCAAGCAGCTGAAGAACAACTACAGGAGGTAAGATGAAGAAGGCGACTTTAAAGGCAGGTTTAGGAAGGTTAAAGTTGATTTACTGTAACTGGAGACAAGTAGAGACAGAAATAATTTGCCTACTGCTTTCTTGAAACAGTATGTACCCTTGTTATCACCATTTTTGCATTACGGTTGCCTCCAGAAGCCCTATGTGGGGCTCCCAGATTGTGTTAGACAGCGAAACACACAGCAGGAGCCAGCAACAGCCCTGAAGTGCTCCTCAGCTGAAGACGAAAGGCCACCAGAGGGAGGAGGACGAGGCTGACCATGAGAACTCGCACTGACATCTCCCTTCACATCCCCTTTTTTCTTAAAGGTTTACAAAAGGATTAATGTGAACCACCACCACCACCACCTCTGCATTTTTCAAAGGGAAACTCGGGTGGCAGAAGGGCGAAGGCCGGGCACGAGCATGGGAGGCACCAGCCTGAAGCAGGAGGCAAACAGCACAAAGTGGGACAGGCTAGGGTAAAACCAGCGCAACACGGGGACTTCACGGATACAGCAAGCCTTTCCCAACAATTTCCATCTGTGGCGTTACAGGGCAGGAAAAGCACCAGTGCTAGACACAGCCTGGGCAAATCTCAAATGAGCAGCAGGACTTTTACCAGCTGCCAGTCATTTTCTGGATGACTTCTACTACTATAAAACCATCAGTGGTTGGAGTTGTGTCTTGCAAGCGTGCAAGGTCAGTATGAAACCACCCAAAAAACACCACTCATCTGGATTTAAGGAACAGCATTCTTCTGCATGCGTTCCCAAATTTAGCATCTTTATTGGTAAAGATTGTAAACAGCAGCACATCCGGAAGATTAACGGAAGTCCACCACTCTTCAGATTAGGGAATGCACAAAGGGATGTAGCTTCCCGGAGTCTGTCTTCAGACCCAGGATCTCTTTTTAGAGCATGTTTCAATAACTGCAGCATGTGACAAATGGGACATTCAGTTCTTGTATCCACTGCAACATTTCTATACAAAAATTTGTTTCAAAGAAGGCATCCAGATCTAAGCAGACATTTAATTATTACCAAAACCAAAAGATTCTTCTGATAAATTTTTTGTTTGATACCAATACACAATTAATCTCCTCTCTATCAATTATGTTTTACATAAACAGTATTTTATTTTCAGGTCACTTTAAGTAAGCATCATGTGTTCTACAGCCTCATCCCTGAAGTCTGAATCCACTCTTACCATTTTTCAGGAAATGTTAGAAAGCCATTTATATACAATTTTTTTTATTTTTCTTCTGTGTAATAAAAAGTTGGAAAAAAAAAAACGCTGTTGAAGAGGCAAATGGCACCCCTGCAAGTTGCATGAGACAGTGCTTAGCTGTGGGGCAACTCACCATTGAACCTACTGCCTTTGTAGTGCCGTTCTGTTCTAAAGCTGCCAATGCCGTATTTTTTGTTTCTAAAGCACATCAAGTTATAGGAAACATTAACTTTGAGTCAGGAATTTCTTCTCTCATTTAGAGTAAATATTTTATAAAATTACTCCTCCTTAATGTGTAGTTGTCTCAATGTGCTATGTCATTTAAAGAATCTGAACTTAAGGTGTTTTTTTTTCTTACATTGCACAGAATTCATCAAATAAAATGTATACCCAAAAGATTACAGAAACAGTCATCCTTGCAAGGAAAGCCAGACCATTTGAAATATTCATAAAACACAACAGCATGTGTGAAAATGAACTGCTCAGCTCTCTTTAGAGCATCACCCGCAGAAAAGCAATTCTTGCTCATAAATCCTAAAAATAGAGAGAGGGTATAAAGAGAATTTTACTTCTAAATAGCACTGATAAAAACTTACGGTTCCAGTAACTGGTTTCTAAGATGTGCGTTGAAGAACTGAAACAACCGCAAAGAAAAAGACCGCAATGGCTGGAAGACAGTGGAGAGTACACCACTGTGAAGGGTGTGAGATGATTAAATTCACGCAAACTGCAAAGCAACTGGGTTACAATGAGCAAGCACCAGCTAAGGGAAACCTCAGGGGCCCGCGGGCTCTCAGGCTGCAGCAAAGGGCCTTTCGGCTGCTAGAAGCAAGTTTAACCGGGGCCAAACTAATTGTCACGATGATTAAGGCCCACAGTAACGACCAAGAGAAGTGGAAGATCTTCCCCCCCTCACTTCACAGCTCTGTCTTGCCAGATGAAAATCTTCTGCAAAACAATAGGAGCTAACCTAAATGTTTCTGGGTGGCATTTAGCTTTAAATATAGTGTAAAGCCAGGCGAGGTAATCCAACGGCATTTTGCATGATGGACTGCTTGTGTATATTCGTAGCTGCGAGAGGAATCCCAGACCACGCGTCTCCTGACGTGCCAGAAACCGGCGCTTGGAGGCTACACAAAGCTCTCGCAGCCTGCAGGGTGGGGAGGCTGCGAAAGCCCCTCCGCTCCGCTCTGCTCTCCCAGCTCCCAAAGGAGCCGGACCTGGGGGTGCAGAAAGGACCTTCAGTAGCAAGGGAAGAAAAGAGTCGTGCACAGAATTTATCAGCTGTTCTCTGGTGTTTCTCTGTACTAGCACAGCAAAAACAACAACAAAAAAAACCAACAACAACAAAAATAAATAAAACAACCAACCATGCAACACAGTAATGAAACCAAACAGCCTCTCACTGCATCGACAGCCCCATGGAGTATCCCGGTCCACTCCTAGAAGCAGTTCCTTCCCACAGCATACATTACTGCCCTAAACACCCAGTCTGATGATTACAGATTAGCAGGTAGCATTTCCAAAATGCTATTGTTACAACTTTTGGTACACAGAAACTTCTAGAAAGAGACAGATTTCTGTTTGCCTATGTGTTGGACCACCCATCTTAACTACAAAGACAACGAGCAGAACTTAAAAGTATGATAAATTCCATGTAAATGTTTCCATACTGAAATAAAGCAGTCTTAAATCACTGCAGCCTAATCCTCCTGTGATTTAGCACACTTAAATTTGCATGTTTCCACTTCACAGCCGATTTGCCTCAAGCCTGCTTCGCTCGAGGTACTGGGCTTTCACTGCAGAGCCCTGCTTTGGCAGGTATCGTGCAACAGCACCAGCTCCGCTGTGCTGATCCCCAGCCCTGCAAAGAGCCCGGGAGATTTACCAAAGCCTTTGCCGCTTGTGCATAAGGCACTCAGGAGTCCAGAAGTGATGCCTGAAAATGAGGGAGGGATGCAGCTGCAGGAGCTACAATGCCCCAGTCTTCAAGTGCAGGGTGGGCTGAGCAGGTCCTGCCACCCGCACCCCGTTTCTGTGGGGTCAGCTGGACTGCAGTGGGATGCAGAAGTGATCCCGGCTAAGCACTGTCCCTCCGCACGGGCATGGAGGAGCTGGGGTACTGAGGTGACCGGAGAAATGGATGCCGTTCTGCAAGAGGAGGCTACAAAACTAAGTTGGTTTAGCAAGCACCAGGCTGGCAAGAGATTTTGCGGGTACAGAAATGGGCTCTGAGCAACCTGTTGCAGCGGGCGACATCCCTGCCCACTGCAGTGCGGTTGGACTAGATGGTATTTAATGGTCCCTTCCAACCCAAACCACTCTGTGATTCTATCAAAGACTGAGGAGGTGGCAAAAGCACGTGATGGGGGAACGTACACAAATGAACAGAAAGGACTATGGCACCAAGCTGGTTGTTTGTTTCTTTTTTTTTTTCTTTTTCTATTTTTAAACTCAATTCTTTCCAGTTTTCTACTCTTCCTTTTATACATTAGCGTATTTCTCATTTGTAAACATGTGCTTCTTTCCTGGATTCCAATATCTAACTGCACCCACACTGACCGTCTCTGGAAAAGCTTTTTGGCTGATGGTCAGCAATTCTGAACTTTTGGGGCCATGACTAGCAACGGGCCAACTACGTCATAAGGATGCATACACGAAGGACCTACGAAAAAACACTATTTGCTGATGACAGGAGCAGTACACTATTTAGAAAGGAAGTTGGTCCCTATTTTCAGAGGGAAAGCATGCAAACAGGACAAACTAGTGCTATTTTCCACAAGACACTGATACAGGTGGTTTTAGAAGGTATGCTGTAATAACTTTGTTTACAGATAAAAACAGAACTAGATAAATCTGTCCGAAGTTACAGGTAGGAAGAAACATTACGCTGAAATTCATATCTTACAGTCATCTGATCAGCAGCATGTATTCAGAGATAGCAAAACTCATTCTTGGCCTTACCCAAACTTTGACCTCCTTGTACAATCATCACTTTGTCAGAAACGTTATCTTCAAAGTTTTAGGTGACAGTACATTTGTTTGTACTGTATGTTTCTGGTGAGCAAGCCTGTGGTATTTCGTAGGTCACTCGGTTTTACCATCTGCCTTCATTTACGCTTACGAAACGTGTTGTTTCCGAAACCCTGGTGTCATACACAATTGTACCACGCCAAAATCAGTGAAGATGTAACCAGAAGCAGTTCAGTTTTGTGTTGCCTCAATGTAAATACTCATAGTTAATGGAAAAATGGTACTATCAAAAGCTTGTGCAAGAGGCGTACAAAGGCATCTAGCAATTTTTGTCCTTCCTCCCACTCAGCCCCACACTGAGTGAGGGTATGATTACTAATTCCCCTGGAAAGGTCAGCATGGGACAGCCTGAAGGACAGGACCAGCACTGGGGACAGTCAACGGCACCACTCAACAGGGAGCGTCGCAGGGAGATGCCTGTCCACTACCAGCAGATAGTGACCTTCGTGCAACCACCACCGCATCTATCCCTGGAGACCCTCTGAAGTGGGGACACAGGGAGATTAACGCTAGATTAAAATGAAATCACAAATTTAACATTTTCTCCAATAAAATAATTTCAAAGTTTCACAGGAAATCTTTCACAGAAAACATCTAGCATCACTTTTCATTAATCGTGCCCTAACCTTCAATAAAGCTTTTAAAAGCTTAGCACCATATCGTGCTGAAAATATTAGTCCTGAGCTATAAATAACAACGGACGCCAATGTTGCTCACCCTTAACTCAAAGCAACCACGCTTCTGCAGACTGACGTATGCAGCAACGCAAAAAAGCACTGACGTGCACCATCCTCTTCTTCCCGAGAGGGCGCAGAGGTAGACTTGGACAAAGCCTACACAATAGTTCTGCAGTGCTCTACAACAATTTTTTTTATTTTTCAAAACAGATTTCAAGCCTCCCACTAGTCACTTATTCCCCTTATTCGCCTCCAGTTACATTAGTCCACCTCCCCCAAACCTTGAAGGCAATAAGCTGAAGGTACCCTTACGTGAGTATGAGTCGGCTTTAGGCAGTCGCACATGTTTATCGCTTTAAATCAGTTTATCAGTCAGAACGCGCACATCATCAGAGCAAGAGGTCTGTGCAGCCATGTGCCATTACACAACAGGCAACTAAACCTGTGGCAGGAGAGATCCTTCACGGCAAGATTTTTCCTCTCATTGTGAACTCATCTCAGATGCATAAAGAAGCTTTTCCAGCCTTACTGACAATGAAAAAGTATGGCAATATGACAACTAGCTGGTCCTTTGGAAGGAAAACAAAATTATTCAGTAAGGTCTTGGAATTTTATACCTGATTTCTCCGCGCTTTGGCCATAATCTCACAAGTGATGCCAGCAGCAAACCCATCTGGCACATGTAAGACTAAATATCTGCTGCTCGTGAAAATGAATGTCTTAAAATTAGCATAGACGTTAAGATCTGGTTTGCAACAGCTTAAAGTACAAAAAAGTTCAGTTTAGTTTAAAATCCTTTGCTCCGCCAGACTGCTTTACCACGGATGTCTAAATCTGTTTATAGAGGAAAAAAGGAAAAAGGGAAGGTGCTGAAAACCAGGTACTGAACGCCAGACACATTCTTAGCACAGGACCCAGCTGCACGAATTTGCTTTAACAGTAACTTAGTTTACCTCATTCGTGGGAGGCAAACAGCTTCCTGACCACGTTTCAAGACACCCATTACCTGGGGAAGACCGATAGCGTGACACTCCTGACGTTACAGCTCTCCTTTGCTCAACAGGATTGACAGTGGCAGGTAATGAGGCACAAACCCATATTACAGACAGCGCTGAATTCATTAACGCGATGGCAGATTTAAGAAGGGTTTAACCTTCAGCATCATCTATGTTGGAGTTAGAAATGTTCTCAATACTCACAGACAGCTATATTCACCAAGCGATAAGCAACTTAACCTTCTAGATGTAAAGCAGTATTTAGGTATAAAATAGTGGTTAATATTATAATTCAAAGGTGCAAAACAATACCGTGCATTATATAATGTCTACTTTGTGGGAATTTTCAACATATGCAGGAAGCTATTTTCTGGGATAAAGACTAAAGCATGTTTTAAACTGCACACCAACTTAATATCTAACATGCCGTAGGACTGCTCGAAAAAAACTGAATAAAGCAGCTTTAAAGAGCTAGAAATTTTCTTAATATTATGATCATTTTTACACTGCATGTAACTGTTATTCATCTGCCCCCTCATGCACTTCACTCAAAAGTGAGGTTTTTTCTTGTGCAGGAGAATTATGGTGTAGGTTCCTGCACTATATCCTGACATCAGTAATTTTGACAGCATCAATAATTTTGTTAGCACACTTACACGTAGCCAAATCTCTAAACTGAAGCCTAAATTCTTAAAAAAAAAAAAAGCAAGGAAAAGCATACATTGGTAAGCATGTGAGCAACAGCACAAGAGAGCTATTGCTTGGCAGAAGTGCATGAGTATTTACAAGCTTCAGGAATTTGGTCGGATTCAGTGATGTATAGAGACAAGTTGCCAAGTAACTGCATTTTGTGCTTGTCTCTTGGCGTGGCACTGCAGCAAGCCTTTTCAAACCTAGCAAACAGCACCAAAACTTCAAAGCTCCCCCCTCTGTGCAAAAGAACATGATTTGTTTCTTCTTCACAAGAGCCCAACTTCACAACAGAGTTTATCCAACAAATAATTTTCCTTGAATGTGACTAAACCTTATTTTTGACCCTGAAAATGTACCAGTGGCATCTGTAAATGAATGCTTTTGGGGGAAGGAGGGGTGGCAAATCAGCATGGGTAGCATCTAAGTCAAATCCAAATTCCCTCCTCTTCTGTTGAAGAGGGAGAAACAGTCACAGCATTACTTGCTCCTGGAATAATGGCACCCTTAGCGCTTTGCAGAGGCCAAAGCTCAGACTCGGCATATCAATGCCCCCTGCATAAAATAAGGAAGGGGCTAAGACCAGGCCCCTTCCCGGACATCCGCCCAGCTGCATCCCACCCGAAAGGCAGGTCTGCACAGCGTCGGGTGGCCCCATGGGTTGGCTTTGGACCTGGCTAAGTCTGTGCTGCTCAACCTCAGTGAGGAACACAGCAGCTCTGGCCACAGCTCCGGTTTTTATAAATTTAGAGAAGTGGTGTCTTTAACAAAGTTTCCCTGAAAAGCCACCTTCAGATTAGGACAGAGTGTCAGCTTGGTCTGCCTGCACCCACTTGAAATGGCTTACAGGGCTGTTGTCAGCATCTCGAGGGCCACAACAGCCACTAGAAAAGGGGCCCCATGTTCAGGCTCCCTTTGCTGCTCCCTTATCTCCCCAGGAGCTGCACAAGCTCCAGGGCCGTAGAGATGAGGGTGACAGATCCCAAGGAAGCCCGTGATCTCCCAGCTGCTGACGAGACCCCTCGAATGCTTCACAGCTTCGCTGCGGAGCTGCCATCCGCAGGAGCAGTTCTTGTGGGGAAGCAGTTCAGGCAGCCGCCCTCAAAAGGTTCCGTGCCCCTTTCAAAGCAGCGAAATCAGCCCTAAGCCCTGCTGCTATAAAAAAGAAGTGCAAAGACAGCACAAGAAAAGGATACAGCACAAGGAGTAACAGAGAAATCCAGAAACAGGAATCCATCAGACACTCAAGCCAGGCAGATTTTATGCATCACAGAAGGTGCTAATCACAATGCTGTAATTAGAGGCTGAGCTGAGCTGGGGATATGTAAGCCAACATCCACTGTGTTGCTCTGGGAAGGCAGGAAAGCATCCCGAGACCTGCAATACGTGGTCTGACACCAGAAGCCTTTTCCTAAGATCTGAATTCTAAACTCTTCTGCCACCATCACTCAAAATACAAACCAATCTCTTCCTCAAAGACATCTATATAGACTGCGTCATCACTGTGAGCATATATGTCCTATGCAAAAAAAGAAAATTTGTGGGTTGCTTTTTTCATTTCAGGATCCATGTCTACTGTTTCCATTTTGACAGTAATTACCTTATTTTTTGTACTGAACGATCAGGTCCCCGCTAACAGGCTTCAGGAGCGAATAGTTTAAAGCACAGTGGTTTAATCCACATGTTCCCAAAACAAGATGAACCAAATTTCTGTAGTGGCTCCCCTAATTCCCTGTTACACTGAATGAGACAAAGTTATCCCCTCTCTCTTTTTCTGCCTCATAACAAGAGAAAGCTAATTACAGATACTGTACATATTTGGCTTCAAATAAAGCTAGATGGAGTTTCTTGGCTGCTTTCTCAGGATACTTAATATATGCGTCAACCTTGCCAATGTCTTTCCTGCTATTTTATTTCCATCTCTTATCAACGTCTGGACACTGCTATATCACGTATCAAGGCTAATATAAAGCAATAGTCTAAGCTGAAGTTGGAACTTTTTGTACGCTTTCATTCTAGATCTCTGCAATTTTAAGGATTACTTTATTACTTTTTTTTAAACTAATTTTTCATTTTAACTACCTGCTCCCCTCTCTTAAAAAAAAAAATTGGAAATAAAAAGCTTAGAATTGATAAACCCTTACACCTCTACCACATTGCAAGCTCACTTGTTCAGCCATCATGAAACTCTACAAACAAGCATTGCTAGCACAAATTTGAAAAAAAAACATTGAGCGATGTTACAAACAGTAACCGTTCCCACAAAGAACACAGCAGAACTTCAGACCAGTGGAACCACAGGAACATGTTTGAGAGCGGGGTATCATCCCCACTTTCTGCCCCAAATAAAGAGATGGCATGATGAACCGCAGAACAGAGGACACCATCCTGCCCACACTGCAACAGCAAATGCTCCTGCTGAGAGTAACACAAGCACTACAACTCCTCCTCAGCCCTCCCTTCTGATACTACCTGGTTGAGTAGCACTTCATTTTTGAAGCACTCAGGAGAAAAACTATCAAGTGGGTCATTAAAGTACATAACAGGAGAAATAAGTACTGTAAAGTTATTCCAGGTGTCCTTTTTTCCCTTATTCACTCTAATTATTGTCTAGCTCATAACACAGTTGATTGGTAAAAAGACAAAAAACCTCAACAAATAGATGCACCCACGCAGGTTTATCAGAGACATTCCAAGAGCTCCGATACTCAAAACAGACAGATTACCATAATCTTTCATTTATAGTTTGTAACTACATTGTGACAATGCTGCTGAGATAAACATATATATTATCAAGAGACCGATGTTCCTCAAACAGATAAGGAAAAAGTCCCTTTCACCTATCCGCAGCACACACCAACTCCCTTGTACTGCAGCCTGCACCAGACCACGATGGTGCCACACGAGCAGGTGTGCAGTCACCACGGTAGGTCCCAAAGGAGGTCTTTTATTTACTTTTAGCACCGTTAGGTAAGACAGAGCTTGACATAGAGTTTAGCCATTCCAAATGCTCTGTCCATCCCCAGAATTTTTGGGGGCATCCACTGTGAGGGGCAGCAATTTGGTCACTGGGCACCAGCGATCACCTGGAGCTCTGGCTGTCACAAATAGCTTGAGAGGAGCAATCTGTGGTGGATGAGAGCAGCCACAAGCCGTGCTCTTCTCATTAGTCACAGCATCTCCTAGGTTTGTCCCCAGACGTTTCAGAGATCCTTCTGTGCACTTCACAGAATTCATGGTGCACTAATCACCCGTAACATTTTTCCTACTACCACCACCGCTGTAGTACCATTGATGGCATACAGGTAGCACAGCTGAAATGTACCCTGCCCTCAGACAGCCCATATTAACCTTGGGGAAAAAACAAAAACAAACAAACAAAAAGTGTTAATGTGCCAGCAGATCTGCATTTTGTTCATGGGGAAAGATACTTGCTTCAGTATTGGTTAAGGTGCTATCAGCTTTCTATAAATTTGTTTTCTTAAGCAAACAAGTTCTCTGACAAATGACTCTCAGGACTGGGAGGAGAAAGATGGCACAGCTTAGTTTGCTGCTGAAACACTCGGCTGTTAGAACACGTTGCATGTTAACATTGTCAGTTAGTCGTTTTATAGGCTGCTATCGCGCAATTCAGACTGGTAAACATAAAATACACTGCAAGCAGCAGTACTGCCCAGGGTATTCACAGCAGCCTAAGCCAGCCCACCACGCTGCCCTTTCAGAGGGCGCAGCGTACGGCCTCGCACGGCCTGCTGCCCCCTCGCTCGGCAGCCGCGCGGAGGCCGAGCCGGCAGCCCGGGCCCAGTGGGGAGCCCAAGGACAGGCAGGAGAGGTGGCCTCCGGCCCCACCCCTGTGAAACTCCCTCCTAAATCCCAGCAGACTAAGATTTCCCCATCCTCTTTCTCTGTTTGGGGCTGCAGTACAACATCCTCAATCCTACTGCCAACAGGCTTTTCTGTTAGTTGAAAATTACCGTATCAGATGTATATCCCCGCAACAGTGCTTACACCCTACCACCACGTTGTGGACTTTACCGTAGTTGCAGAGACTTGATTTTCCTGACACAGCGTGGCCTGGCACGCAGACAACGCATTAAAAGAAACATAAGGAAGGGAGAATGTGGGAATCGATTTTTTTGGCAACAAACTTCCCCCCCACAAAGCACTGTTAACAATGCTGCTGACTTCTTACAAATCACAACCCACAGTTTACACCACCACCACCCCCCAAAGAAAAGCAGCAAAAGTGAAAGCTTCCCATTCAACCTCAAATATGCAGTCACTGTTACTGACCCCACAATGAGTAATCCTTGTGCAATTCAAAATTTCTAAGGCAACACAGGTACACCACAAAGCAAAGCTTCCCACCAGCACTGCCAGCAAGCCACACTGACCGAGTGGTCACCAGAACTCAAGGTACACAAATTATCAGGAAAAGTCATCTGCTGCTGTCCACAGTGAGGGCAGGAGCACTTCAGGAGAAAACCTCTTTCTAGCAAGAGCGCTGGTAATTTTAGTTTAAATGCAATTACATTTTAGCACCCAAAGAGGAAGTGTTCTAGCTCTAATCCTTTCACTTTCCAGGTCAGCTGCAAGTAGACATTGCTCACCTTCGTTGTCCTGTCACAACACAGCAGCTTCAAGCCAAAGCACTTCTCCCCCCCTGCTTACAGGTCTAAGGTGTAAGACACAAATAATAGATATCTGACAATGAGTTTTTTTCCCCTACACAGCTCTGACTGCCGAGCACCCTGACGTAAAGGGTTTAGGTATGTTAATTCGCACTCCACTGAAGTTTAGACACATCTTACCCCTGTCCATTCTTTTCTGTAATATCACCTGCAACCAGCTGTGGGGCTCTGCCGCTCCAGTAGCTTGGCCCGAGGTACAAAGTCATCTTTACAGCGTATTATCCACTTGATACAAGACAGATGATTCTCCAGATTCTCTTGGGCTGTCCTTGGACCAAGATACTTCTGACACAGCCCTGACTCAATCCTCTTCCTCTCCAGCCTTTCCTCCTGCCTTCTTCACACCAATACCTTAAAACCCCCCAATTACTAAAGATTTATAACTCCACAGCCTGAAAAACACAGCTAATGATAGAGGACAAAGATTAGATCTTGCATAGCACTGCTTCAGGGCACAATAGTCCCTGCTACAGGGATCTACACATAATGTATAAGAAATTTTATTTTTTTATATCTATATATACATACAGACATGGATAGATAGATGTGTGTGTGTGCACATGCATGTTTTCTCCCCCCCACCACAGTTTGCCAGCACAACATATTTTCCACCAGGGAACACTGGCTGCTTTTTAGAACCTACAAACTGTCTAAGGTAGAAAAGGCACAGGAGGAGCCATTCTCTCCGTAACACCCTAACTGGCATTAAAATCTAAAACAACTTGTGAGGTGAAATGACCTCATACAGATGCTTCAGATGGAGTGCAAATCTGAACTGCACAACCTGTTTAAGTTTCAGGGGATGGAGCTTAGTGCTCCTGTCGAGCTCCGTGCATCTACTCCCGATTGCGAATGCCCCGTGGCTACCAGCAGCAGCGTGGCCAGTCCTGTTCAGCTTGTATAATGATACCTCTCAGTCAGAAATACAGTAATAAAGTCTGTTCAAAAATATTTTAAGGTAATTCATGCAAGTGACAGACGTAGCTGAAGTAGTTTTTTTTATTCTTGTATATTTAGAGATATGAAGCGCTTCCAGCCTGGGCTGCATCTCGGTCTGGGTACACAAGCACGCAACTGCTGAGTACGTGTAATCCCATTCTGAAGGGAATGTTTCACTGATACTTTCAAATATCCACCACTTGTTTAATCGTGCTTTTTTTTTTTTTTGGATAGTTGTAGGAATCAAATCAAAATGCTCCTGGACCGAAGGACCCAGGTGTGCTATTGTATCACATTTGAGTGCTGCAACACATTAGGTAAAGGGAATTACTGTCATGCTCAGCTCTCAGTTTTATCAGCATAACTTTACCGCTCAGCTAAGCACAATCCTTCGCCATCTAGCCTGTGCTGAGACAGATGGGGCAGGTCTAATACCATCTTAAGAAGCTTCCAATTTAAATAAAAAGCATACCAGTTTATTGGCTTACTGTCAGAAGAACGTTTTGCTTACTTTTCCCTGCCAGTGGATCACAAATACTTTCATAAACCTATTTCTGATCCTGAGACCTTCAATCACTACCTGTCTCTAACATGAAAAACAAACAAACAAACAAGAAAACAACCATTGAGCATCACAGAACAACTTCAGAAATGGAAGAATAGAACTCTTCCTGCTGGCTTGCCAGATCTGCATCTTGTGCATTAGAGCCCCAAAACGTCCTGGGTAAATGCCTGAACCTCTAATCAGCTGGCAGAGTTGAAGAGAAGCAGTAATTTGTTCACTTTGATACCAGACCTGGTGAGACAGTTGTGTTATGTGATGACTACATGCTGTCTCCTCCTAAACGGAGATCTCTGCTCAGTACAAAGACTAAAGCACCATCCTGCTCCCATGCTCCCCCCTCCTGCAAGCCCTGCAATATGAGTATAGCATTTGAAAGGGTCCTGCTCTGCCCTCATCCTCCTACCTACCAGTAAAAAGACATCTTGCAAATGAAATAGGGATCATAATTACACCTGTGCTAACAACACTGTACCTGAATTTCAGACGGTTCATGGTACAATTCAGCCATTCTTCTCTGTGTTCCAGTAGGAGAGCAAGAGAAGCATCATACATTAAAATGAATTTACACACTTTAAAAAAACAGATTAAATGGAGGTTTAAAAATCATGACAACAGCACACAAAATGGAATAAAATCCAGTACCTTGACTTTCAGGTGTCATGGCTTGGCAAGGTCAAAAGGAAACATGAACATCATTCATGCCGATGAGGATTAAGGAATGTTTTCTTCATGACTGCACACCAAAATAAAAAAGCAGCTCTGTATGATAAATATTTATCACCAATACAAAGGTCAAAGGTGTGATTATGCAGATAGGACTCACGACACCTAGCTTTCATGTGTTTTCTTGAACAGCACCAACTGAAGAGCACACACAAAGCATGTCTACTCCTCTAATATAGTATGCCCAGTTCCAAGCTTTTGGGGACTGAGCAGACAGTGCCTGCACAACAGGAGGTGACCAAGTGCTACTCCTGTGGGCCCCAGAGACCCCTGGCGCCCCAGACACCTGCATCCATGCATGTAGTGCCTCAGGGCTGTGGACTCGCAGGGTTGGGAACCAGCACAGAGCCCAGCAGGAAGGACAGAGCTTGTGCAGCTCCAGCTTGGGTTCATGCTGGGCCGAGTCACAGTCTGGGCTCTGCAGTACCTCTCCATCAGGGCTCTGCCCTCGGCAGCAGCCGGAGGAGGCTGTCCCCGCATGCGGGGCTCCTGGACGCAGGCAAAGCTGTCGAGCAGCTTTGCGGGAGCTGCCTCCAGACAGGCGGGAACACCCTGACCCAGAGCTGCTCAGTCACAACGCAGACTTTTCTGACCAAGCGTTGCTGCACAGCACTCCCCGACTCCCCTCAGCACCCCTACAACCCAGACGTTCCCTCATTTGGAGCCTCCAGGTCCACTTTGGTATCAAGGCAAACCAGCTCTGCTGCGTCGATCCCAATCCCAAGCGAGCAGGAGGGGAACCATTCATGAGCAACCGGGATTTCAGCATTCCTGCTCCGCGACATTTCCTTCCAGTAGTTAAAGGGGGCTACAAGAAAGCTGAAGAGGGACGCTTTATCAGGGAGCGTGGTGACAGGACATGGGTCATGGCTTTAAATTGAAAGACGGGAGGTTTAGGTTGGATGGAAGGAAGAAATTCTTCCCGATGAGGGCGGCGAGGCCCTGGCACAGGCTGCCCAGAGGAGCTGTGGGTGCCCCATCCCTGGCAGCGCCCAAGGCCAGGCTGGATGGGGCTGTGGGCAGCCTGGGTGCTGGGAGGTGTTGTGCCCATGGCAGGGGCTGGAACCAGGTGGGCTTTGAGGTCCCTTCCAACCCAAACCACTCTGTGATTCTGTGATCCTATGATTTGGAGATAGTTTTCTGATGTGGAAAATACTTTCTGAAAAATATATATAGTATTTATATTAGTAGACTGCTACCCCAACTTGGAACACGGCAAGGACAGATAGGAAAAGGCGCTGCAGAAAAACAAACACAGCTGCCAGAAAGCAAGTTTGGAGAGGTTTTGGTGCCCTGGTACAAGAGAAGGCAGTGCTTGCTTGGACCACTTCCAGAGTGGCGCAGGCACGCATACCTCTTGACCCACCTCCCCTTCCCCAAAAGGGACGCTCGCACGTGACGAGGAAGCTTCTCGACGTACAGCTGCCCTGCCACGCTGCTCCTGACGGAGCCCGCCTGTACTCCGGGGCTGGCCGCAGCCTTGCTGACACCGCATGCGGGTGAGATAACGCTTCTCTGGCCCCAAGGCTTATCTCGGCACAAGTTACGCTGCCTTCTCCTTGCAGTAAGCTATAAATAAGACAGCTTATGGGAAACGCAACAAAAGTAAATGCCAGTTCCTGCTGGTTGACTCAGGGCACTAGAATAAAATTCAGATTGCACCAACAGCATTTACTTATGATTAATCAGTCGTGAGACACAAAGCTTTAGCCTCTTATTAACTTAGTTGCCAAAATAAGGTAGGAGCACAATATTTTGCTCAGGTCTCCAAAAGCCTCCATTTAAACAGCAGCAAGGTTACCGTTGTTTCAATTAAGGATGGCAACTATCAGGAGAAGTCTGGCCAAAATGTTCCAAGTTCAAAGAAAGTACAAGAACAAAGAATTCAGACAGACTGTATTAAAAGAAGAAAAACACACTGAAATGCAGGAAACCACTGCCACTTCTCTGAAGTGTTCTTTCGCCTCCACCATTTCAACCGTTCCCCATTTAAAACTCCCATGGTGCTGATTTAACATTGAGAATATTCTAAACATCTTCCAAACATTGCTATGGCTTTCATCCTCAGACAAGGTTTTTTCAGTTCTTGTCATTCTCCTGTTTTCCTGTATTTCTAACAGTTCAGGAGCCCAGATTATTTCCTGCAAATTCTTTTTACCTACATCCAACTCATTCACTCTCACAATACATTATTTGCTCAATAGGAACTCATTGTGTATGTGCATAAAAACACAGCCAGGGAATGAATTAGTCAATATTTTACATTTACCAGAATCTATATTATATTAAAGCAAAAGCCTGCAAAAAGAAAAAAAAAAACCCTTACATTTACTGCCCACAAACCCTGATGCTAATATGAAGCTTAGCATGGAATAATTGATTTTCTCAGAGAACCAACAATTCAAGCATCATACTTCTAACCAGGACACCGAGTTTTCACAGCTGGAATGCAGACTAACACCTGCTAACAACAACTCCAGTTCAGGTGCCCAGCTGATCACCTGGATATAACTAGGACCACATTAATTTTAATTTCCTACTATCTGCTGCAGGTATTGTGCAGGTGACAACTACAACAAATCCCTAGGAAGACAGAGATACTGCTATTAACAGATTTTAGGGGAAGAGAAGAAAAGCCAACTGATTTGCCAAAGGTCACAGAGTAAGCTGGCACCAAATGCAGAGCCTCATCATTCCAGACTAATGAACTGCAGGAATGAATCACAGATATTTTTATGTCACGTGAGGAACTATCGTATTCCTTCAGAAAAAGGCCTGGATGCCTTTCTAACACAGATGCCACAAAGCGCCGTTCAAACAAGCCCAGCCCTGATGCAGAGATTACAGGCCAGGTCTCGAGGATGCCGTTATGCAAGGGAGTATCGCCACGTCCATCCACATCCAAAGTGTGGTTTGCAGGGATTAGGCTTGCATTTGCAGTCACCTGCGCATTCATTTTCATTGTGGATGGGGATGCATGCTTGTCTGTGATTTTGAATTGACCTTTTACTACAAAGCAGTGCAAAAAACGTTCCCCCAGACATCTGCAGAGAACCCGCCCATGCTCCAATTTCTGGGCCTAAATATCTTCTTTACGGGTACAAACCGTACCATCCTACCTCCTCAAGCTCTGTGCATCACCTGGAAACCCCTCTGCACCCCTGGGACCACTGCCACCCCTGGGACCAGCCCTGACCTCCAGGCAGACGGGCAAGACGAGAATTTTCTCTGCATGTCATTTGCCCACTGCCAGATAAGAAGCTTGTGGCAGATACACACAGACCATCCAGTTCCTCTTCACAATGTTCATTTATCTTCGTGACAAAATAGCTGCACCTTCATTACTTCCCTGCTCTGTTCAATCTGCTCCCTCCGCAGCTCCCGGCCCAGGATCCCGATGACAGTTGCCATGAAGCCACAACTCTGCTCAAGCAGCCACACAAAAGCACCCATGCCAAACAGGGTGCTGGCCTATTTATCCTGGTACAACTAAACAAGCTGATTTAAGTTAATCCTCCAATACAAGAGCTGAATGTAAGCTTTCGGCAACGTCTGCGACAAGACTTGGTTTCCCAAAAGGCAGCGCTGATGAGGTGTGGCCATTTTCTCGCTGCTCGTTTCAAGGACAGCCAAGCCAAGCAGCATCCTCTATTCCTTTTCTAAAATATTATCATACAGGTGTTTGTGTGTCCCTTCTGGTATTGCCATTTTTTATCATCTCTGAGTCACAATAAACATGCTGCATAATATCCTGTACACAATCATTTTCAGAGAAATATATTACGGCTGAGGAACAAAAACTACTCTGCTCATTTCCCTGTACATATCAAATGTTACAAAAAGTACAGCAGAAACTAACTTGGTCTAATATTTTTCTAAAAAAACAATTCCCAAAATATTTAAAGGACAGAAATAAGCTGTTATCACATACAACTGAAAAATACTTAAAAGTTTAAGACACTTTTGGAATAGTAAAAAAAAAAAAAAAATAGAAACTGCAGAAATGCAGTTCCCCCTAACAGTTTTTTTTTTAATTAACATTTTAAATACCCTATTGTAACAGCTTAATAGAGTTTTAGAAGAAATTAAAAAAAACTGCATTCATTTATTTCATCTGAGAAGCAATTTGCACAGGGGTGGCAGATCCACTCTCCTTATTGAAAACAAAAGCCTTCCACATCACTTACCCAATGCACGAGATACACCAACAACTCAGGATCTTAAAGACCTTCATATCATTACAGTATGACTGTCTTTATGAACGGGACTACAAATCTGGGTTAAGGAAGGCTAGTTTTGACCTAAATTTCACCGACTGTGCCCTTCAGTACAACTTGGAGAGCTGATACAATATCTTATGAAGAAATCCTCTGTCAGATGGAAATGGCCAGTTGTTGACTTTCATTAGAAACTTTTAAACAAATTCACCTTACACAATTCACTAGCAAGAACTGCAACAGCATAAAAAATATATAGCAAAGTATCATGAAAATGTGCAGTACATTTATTCTGCGTGATATTACAATTACAGTTCCAAGTCAGTTATTCCAAAGCCTTTTATTAGATCATAAAAACTTAAGACCAGCTTATAATGAAATCTCTAATCAAATATGAATGAATCATCCAATATGACACAATTTCTTGAATGAAAAACAGATGGAAAAGTAGTAACAATTGAGTGGTTTAAATCACAAGATATTAGTTAAGCCAAAGGAGCACATATTTAATCATAAGCACTTGTTTCAAGTTAAGGAGATATTGGCTTAAGGTAGACCTCAAATCAAGCCATTTAACAGGCAAATGCTAATTCAGCACTAACCATAAACTTAAATGAGATGGCCGCAGTGTGAATGAACTTACTGCTGCAACCAACACACAGAAAACTCTGATTTCACATTTGCTTGGTGACAAAGACATAGTCTGACTGTGAGAGGATGGCGAGGAAGGAGGAGGACATTCCTGCAGGTACTCTTTGAGAAGCCTGGAGAGTAAGTGATTGAGGAAAGCATGGACACAGAAGGAAACCATACAGGTGAGCTGAAGTGCTCACATTGCAATCCAGCTCTCAGAAGATCCTATTTGCTGAAGACAACATCCCGTCTTTCAAGGCCTGAACACTTACGAAGTCAAAACAAAGTTGAGCTATTACAAATTGGCAGCAGTCTCACGTTAACTTGGCCCATCAGTGTTGCTGGGGTTTTTCATTTTGAAGTAACTAGGCTGCAATTTTTATTTGTTCACTCGGTGAACTATGTCTTTGCCCAAAGCATTTTTGGGTTTGTAGTGTTTTTTTTGGGGCAGGGGTAGGAAGCACTGGGGAAAGTGGGAAAAGCAATAGAAAGGAAGAGTAAAGGTCTATTTAATCAATGAACGGCAATTCTCCAGATCAGTATCTAGATGATTTTAGGCATCTCTGCTGAAGCCATTCACCTGATATTCCCTCCACTGTCCAAAGACAAGCAGAGCCAAATATAGTCCTGAAAATCAATATACGCTGGGGAAGAGCTTCTATGATCTTGATAAATGCATCTTGTGTCAGAATAGAAATTCCTAAAACCCTGGGAACGCACATGGCTGCTGGGCACGGACCTATGGCATCTATTTCCCCTGTAGCAATAAACTATCCCTAGTTAATTTTGGCATAAAGCACTCCGGGGAGCTCCGTAGTACAGAGCACACAAATAAAAAGGGAACTTGGATCAAAGCAAACACTCTGCGAATGAAACAGTCGTCAGCAACTCCTCCACCCTCGTCCTCTGACTAACACGCACAGCCACCTAGCAGGCATTAGGAGGGCACAGAGGAAGAAATGGACAGCACGTGTCAGGCCACTCCAGAATCCTTAACAGCCTTGGAAGGGAAACACACCAGTTTGTCTTTTAACTAGAAGAAACACAATGTTTGTTACAAGTCATAGGACAACAGTGTTACCTGGAAAATGTGAGAGAAGAAACAATAAAGAACACCACACAGGCTTTGTCTTGATTTCCCAGCCTCTTTATGGTTGCAGACCCAGGCAAAATGCACATAGATCGCATTACACACATGGAAAACAGGACATGGCAAAGTCACTGATAGATCACATATGAAAAACGCCAAATTTTCCACTGAGTAATGCCTCCATCCATGATCAACTTTCCATGAAATATTTATCGCTTTTCATTCATTGCACAGTACTGTTATTTTTAGAAGAGCCAGAGGCAATGGGAACAGATTACTGATTAACTATTCAAGTGAGCCTTTAAATGTCTGCTCGTATCTTGCCATCTCCTCCTTCTCTAAGAAGTCGAAAAGTTTAATATAAATACTGTCATGCATTCAAAGGCTCTTCCCTCCCTCACCTGCTTTTATACAAAAGCAAAAGCACAAAGCAGCCTTTCCCTTGGTGGGGCAAGTGGGAGAAGAATTATTTTGAAAATAACACTTCGTGAACATTCAGGACTAAGCAAATCCAAGGAAATCTACAGTCGATCACTGTGAATTAATAAACTGAACAAGGTGAGGGAAGAATAAAGAAAAATGGCATGTCACGTCTTGCAGTAAAGCAAACTTTCCTGCCAGTTACCTCTCATCAAAGAAAACAGTTCTGTATTCATGCACTTAAGATTTAAGTGCTGCTTTCAGCTTTTAGAAGAGGAACAAGTCATCAATAATTCATCCCACCTCCTGCATTTAATAACTGTTTCCTTGTGCTTAAGAAAGGAAGTGACAAATATTTTTTCCATGACAAAAACCAACAAAATAGAGTTTAGGAGCTTCAGGCTCCAGCTCTTCCCACCCCACAAGCTCAGGACATCCATGGACCATGTTCTGGCAGGCACCCAAGTAGTCCCCACTCCAGAAAACCCAAAGCAGACAGAGAAGTGGTTTGGTTTCTTGGAGCTTCATGTACATGAATGCTTAAGTTCACACCAGAGTGCTCAGTGGGCTGGCAAAAAGACTCATGTCTTGCATATATACATATCCCTGCACACAACCAAGACATGGGCATGCGCTGTCAAAGAGTTTAAGAGTCACTAAATTATCCTATGATTATAACTGACAAAACATGAGTTTTGGTGCAGTATTAGCCAAGGAAAGAGGTCCTAAAGCTTGAACTTTCCTGTGGCTCTGCAGGGAGCTGCCTAGAGTCTCTAGATGTGGGAATTCACTTGTCTGTCCTGCATAAGTAACCTCAAATTCGCTGACCACATTCTGGGCGTGCTGCAACTTTTTCTAAACACAACAATATAGCAAATCATCTGTGGAAATTTGGGAGCAGGCTGAAGCGTTACACAACACTTCCCTTGCTGAACAATGGATTACAAAGGTGAACTTCACTACTGCTTCCAGTCAGTAATACACTTCTTTCATTGTCACTGCGTGGACTCCCTTTCGTACTGCGAGCTTAGGACAGGAAATAACCTCTGTTTACTGCAACAGGTGTTAACTTGGTTTTACAGAGCAACTATCAAGGCTCTAAGGCACATTAACCTGCAGTTTCTTCACTGTCTTATGCCAGAGCATCTTAGTGGTGGCAAAACTAATACACTAAGTCTGACAAAAATAGCTGCAGCTTGTAAATAAGCAAACAATAGGCTACCAAGAAGCTAATAAGCAAACAATGACTCAATCTTAGTGTATGGTTTTGACATTTAAACGATTTCTCAAGAACTCACTTGCGATGATGATATGCTCCCCCACCCCAACTCCATGGAAAATAGACAAGGGTATTTTTAACACTAAAGGACCAGCCTTTCAGAACATGAGCTACCCTTCCGGAGCATGATAAAACCATACGACATCCCCACTCTTACGCGTCCCGGCGTGAACAAGGACAAACAAGCTCCTGTCTGCAGAGGCACGAGCCTGTCAGGAGCCCTGAGTCCTAGCTGACCAGCCGGCAATCTGAACCTGCTTCAAAGCCCCGCTGCACCACGCTGATTTGGTACCTCTCTAAAGGAGCTTTTGAAGCAGACACACTATAGAAACCATGCAAGTATCTGAAGATCCAGTGCAGTGAGAGGGCATCCCCTTCCTTTGAAGGGATAAATTACCAAAGGCACAGTATTCTGCTCTGTTAGGCCAACTGGACTACCACTCCTTCCTCTTCGAAGCCGGGATTAATCTCTGATTTCAAAAGCCTGTAAAATCATGTACCAATGTTAGTCCAGAGGCTCTTGCAGACCATTTATTCATATATACATCAGCATTTTTTCAAGTGAATGTGGAAGTGAGACTGGATAATTAGACCCAGGAAGAAGGAAAAGCAAGGAGCTGAAGTCTCACGCGTAATGCCCTGGTGGCCCCACCATGCTGCACCTGCTCTTGCCAGTGCCAGGTCCAGAAGAGTCCCGACACCGTGTGGGACGAGCTGCCCCGAGGGCTAGGCAGCAGCACTGCCGTAAAGGCAGCGACGGGAGGGCAGCGCGTCCAGCCGCCACAGCCTGGGAGGACAGCAAGGTGCAGCCACTTGTGGAAGAGGCAGTCTGCTCACCAGCACTGCTAGGACATCTCCCATTAAGCCCCCGATGCTCTTAGAGAAACTGTTCAGCAGCAGCTGTCCCCATGCTTTGTTTAACCCACTGATTCCTAATGCTCTGCAGGAGACTACTACCAACCTGCAAAAATTTGTCAGAAGACCTCCACTGCTCACTCTAACATGCGCGATAGCCTCACAGACCACCAGTGGTTTGCAGCTGATGGCTGGAGAACCACCTCAAGAAGCCATGGAGCGACTTTCCACCTGATCTGCAACCTCTCCCATAGAGAAGCCTTCGCCTAAGGGGCAAAAGCCCGGACGCTTTTCCTCAACCTCTCCATGCAACATCTGCATCCTGCAATGAATGTCACAATGCAAATTATTCGTCAGCTGAACCGAACCGCAACAAGAAGTGCTGTGATTATCACTGTTCCTTCTATCACAGCTTGGGAAGGCATCCTCGAAAAGCCATCTTTCCTAATTCAATAAAGGTACTGCTATGTGCTTTACGCACACAGGTACCCCCAGAATGTCACATTAGGTCATGGCCAGCGTAATGGGGAAACACAGCTGGTCAGCTGAGACTAAGCCCCAGTTTGCAGCTTTACTACTTAAAGCAAAGCTTTTAAGTTTAAAGAGGACTAGTTTACGTCATGTTTATTTCTAACATTTTCTTTACGTGTATATCAAGCTCTATCAAGCTCTTCACATTTGTAATATTAAAGAAATTGCTTAGGATTTAATTTTTATTGCAAGTGAACTTGCAATAAAATTAACGGCTGTAAAGTTTATACTGACAAGAAAACAACTTCACGTAAGTCTTTGCAGTTTACCCAAAGTACCACAAGCACAGCCTTATAAAGAAACAAAAACTCATTCTAATACTGAAGATATGCTTAATAAAGATCCATTTGATCAAATCTAGAGGATGGTATCAACAGTACCTAAGTGATGTACCTTAAGAGGATTATCTACAACATATCTAGGTATTTATACAATTGAAGTCTGGCTCCCGGGCTTCGCCCTAAGGAAAAGGCATCTCATTTTAAAAGCATAGAAGAAAAAGTAACAGGACAAGAGAACTCTATCCCTCCCTCCTTCCATATGAATCAGTCCCCTTGGCCACATGCTGTGTAAATTCACTGCTAAAAAGAAGAAAAAGACCCTAAAACACACAAAATACTTAAAACTGATATGCTCATTTGCAGGACAATGTCTTCACGCTTTTGCAAGTGGTCCACTGCCACTGATCACAAACAGGCAGTGGCCATCTGTGCGCTCATGTATTCAAAAAGCTCCTTCTCCTGCTGACCACAGCCTCTGCACCTGTGAAGTCATTGCTCTGAAGATCTCTAAATTCTGCAAGTAGAAGTTAAGCAAACGCAACATTGCACAATAACCTCAACAATTTCTCCCCTTTCCTACCCCAGGCCAAAGATGCAGTAATATTCTGATGCTGCAGAAAGAGAAAGCAGCACGTTACCATTGAACAGATGATAATATTCCTGAGTGAGATGTGGGTTGTAGGGGGTTTGTCTTGTTTTCCTTTTACAAGCAACTAAAATTCAGAAGCACCAAATACAGACGATACACTTCTGAAAAGGGAAAATGTTTCTTTTCCTCAAATTAATCCGTACTTCATGCAAAAAGGAGAAAAATCATCTTCCTAAAAACACATCTTGCCTCTGGCTGAACACCATTCTACTCAACTCCATTCACTCCTAAAACGGCATCAGAGAAATGCTCTAAACATTTAAATTTCATACTTGAGATGCTGCCACAAGACAGAGCATGCTTAGGACCTTGGTATTTTACATCCCTTTGCCACCCTTTTACATCGGAGAAGAACAATTAACATGGATCAAATTTCTCCTTTGCTTGGTTTGTGGCAAAGAAAACGTTCCGGTTTCCTACAAACACACCACAACGATTTTATCTCAACGATAAATGCAATGCTGGGGATAAAGGCTGCTCACCGTCCACTGCTCCACAGCAACGAGTTTATTCAGCATGAGGGCTACAAATCAGTCACTTTATCATGACCACGATGGGATAAGGTTTTAAGCGGAATATCCCAGGACATGACTGAGCATTTTCTTTTTCCTTAAGCTGTTTTTCAACACCATTATTTCAGCCATGCCTGAGACTTGGACCAACACCTCACAAGCCCACACATAACTTGTTTTTCCAGAGCAATGCTTGGTATTTCTTCTCCTTTCTTGTCTCAGAAGGATTTGCAGCAAACTTCCTATAGGTAATAATGATAAAAAACAGACACGGCAATGGTTTGCCCAAGCGGGTAAGTCCATCGGCTTGACAGTAACTTTTAACAGTCATTTAAAAAACTCATCGAGATACATAGGTAGAGGCAGGCACCACACTTTAAAGCCAACTGATAAGCCTCTTACAAGGTCAGTGGTATTTGCTAACATTTACAGACATGCCAAAATATCTTTCTGCTTTTTGCCACCCCCTGTGCTTCCATGTTTTAATTACCATTTGGCCAATAAAAATGTAAGATACACACTTCTAGCTCATGTGCACGCTGCAAGGCTAAAAAGACTTCTCCAAAGCTCAGTAGAAACTATTTGGAGGATCTCAAATGAAAAGCACCAGGGCGACCACTGCCCAGAGCTAACGCTGCCTCTTGTGTCAGGTCACTTTTTCATTCCTCCCCCCCACCCAGAAGTATCTCCTACCCTTCACCTGTGACATGCACAGCCAGCCTGACCTGAGCTTTCCAGCATGAGACAGGAATTCCCACGGCTCAAATGCTGCTAGAAGTCATCTGACAAAGAGACAGAATCAAAGAATCACAGAATCAACTAGGTTGGAGGAAAAGACCTCTGAGATCATCGAGTCCAACCTAAGAAAGAGAGCACTAGACATCACTATCTCACTTTGTGCCCACTTAGCACGAGCACAGCTCTCCATTGATGTCTAGCTGTTTATTTTTCAGTAGGCATACAGCTGAGCTATTGAAAATACTCAAAATGCAGTCCAAAAGGTAAAAATTCCATAAATCTTGAAGAATTCACAGCACCTTAAAGCAGCCTCCTATCATCTGGGGAAGCAGAGTCAGAGCACACCAAACTCTAGCACCAGGTTACTCAGGCTGTTAACCAGCATCAGCCTGTCGTGGTTTCACACTGATGGGCAGCTCAGCGCCGCTCTCCCACTCCCCTCCTCAAAGGAACAGGGGGAGACAATGCGACGGAAGAGGGCTCAAGGGCCAAGCTAAGGACAGGGAGATCCCTCACCGGTCACCGCCACGGGCAAACCAGGCTCAGCACAGGGAGGTTCCCGTAAGGCGCTGCCCGTCACTCGCAGAGCGGGGCAGCGAGACCCAAAAGCGGACCCAAGCCGCCTGCCCCCAGCTCCCCCAGCCCCTGCCCCCAGCGGCGCAGGGGAGCGGGGGCTGCGCTCAGTCCCCAGCGCCGCGTCTCTGCCGCCCCTCCGGGGTCCCTGCCTGCCCCCGCTCCCGCGTGGGGTCCCTCCCACGGGATGCCGGCCTTCCCCGGTGGGTCCCGCCCGGGCCTCCCGCGGGCCCAGCTCCTCCAGAACCGCTCCGGCACGGCTCCGTGCCACGGGGCCCGTCCTTCAGGAGCTGTTCCGGCACGGGTCCCCCGTGGGCGGCAGCTCCCGCCGGGCCTCCCGCTCCTCCGCGGGCTCCTCTCCGCAGGCTGCGCGTGGAGATCTGCTCCACGATTCCCCTCTCCTCGGCGCGCTCTCCCCGAGGCGCAAGCGCAGCCCAGCGCTGGCCAGCGGCGGGTCCCTTCTCGAGCCGGCTGGAGCTGGCTCTTCTCTCACCTGGGGCAGCTCCTGGGCTCTGCGCACAGAGGCCCCCCCGCCACCCAGACCTCCCCACGTAAGCCCAATGCACAGCCTTTTTCCTGAAATACCATTAAAGAAAACATGAAACACTACAAACAACAATGAAATCAATTCCAAAAAAGAGCAGAAGACTAAAACCCATCGCATGTTCACAATACTGGCCATTGATCTACTGACACAGGAGAAGAAGGCGATTCCTTTCCTACACTTAAGCAGGCCCACGAAATTCAGTCTAGCACATGGTATGAAACAGGGAAGATAATCTTTAAGTTGATCCGTGTTACCATGTAAGTCTTAAAATGAGAATCTCTCTCAGGGTTAGGAAAAATATAACCTCCCTTACCTGACAGACAACTTTTGGAGTACAGGGAGTGAATAGAGATTTCTAAGAACCCAAAGCCAAGCTTTTGTACCTGGTAACGATGATCTCTTCCTTTTTCCAACACAATAGCTCTAACTCCATAAAAGTTTCCTTCCCCATATATGCATTTAAGTCCACAAAAATCTAGGTTATGTCACAGCCCGTTTTCTCCCGACTAATCTACTGAAGTTGTTTTGAATAAGCTTCGTTTACATTTTTCCAACTTGCATTACCAGAAGCGCTTAGATCTTCTGCAAGATCTTTTCCTTAATATAAAAGGACCTAAAGGCATTTTGGAAGGCAACCGAGAAGAGAAAGCTAGGTCTTTGGAAAACTTGAGCTCCTACCTGGAAAGTAGATAATGCTTCATATATCAAACCATGCCTAGTATAAATATCTCTGTTTGCACCTAGAAACAAAACACTTTTGGAAGAGAGAAGGTGGAAATACAAAAGCAAGCAGCAGACTGCTTTCCATAGCATTTTGTGTATTTTCATTAAAACCATTGTTTCCATTGTTTGAAGTGCTGCAACTGAGAGCTGTAATATTTCTCTCTTCTGCCCTATGAGAAGCAGCCAGTCTCCAGGATGAAAACTGGCTGCTTTGCGTGCTTCATACCAGAAGGACAAGACATGGGAGATAGCGTAGCAGGATCATTAGGAGAGGGAAGAAAAGCAAATAGCCAAGAGCCCAGCATGATATGCTTTGATCAGCCCGTGTTTGGCTCTGACTTTTTGCTCATTTCAACACAAGGAGATTTTTCCTTAATAGGAGCAGCAACTCAAAAAACCTACTTTGTATTACAGTTTTCCTCTTCGGCTGTGAAAACACTTGCAAGGTGCTGCTTTGTTCTGCTGTCCTTTCCTTTCTAAGGAAAAACAAGCAGCTCCAACCAGGTTAGCCTCTCCTTAGCCCCCTGCCAAGTGTGGGGGCTTAGCCGTTTAAGCCTCCCAAGACTTCTGAGCTCTGTTCTCCCTCCACTCCCAAATCCCACTCGCCCAGCCTGGGAAAGTAGATGTGTGCAAGTTCTGACACACTTTGTTCCAGCATTTTGCATTTGCATTCTGCTCTCCCACTTGTAAGATAGCTCTGCAGAATATTTTACTGCATTCCCAGAATAGGAACAACATTTAATAAAAGTTTCTTCTTACCAGAGCTAGGCATGTGGTTCACTCTAGGTGGATTCAACAGCTCTACTGGCTGGTCTCTGCCAGAAAGCCCATCTGGAAAGAGAAAAAAAAATATAGCACATCAACTCTTTGGTTAGCTGAGCTATTTTAGGCATTCCAAGCAGAAAAAAAAATCACTAACCAATTATCAATGCAAACCAGAAACACACAAGTAGCACAAATCAATAGAAACAAGAACATTAACAGGACAGCAGCTGCCTAACAACTGCTTACACTAAAGCAGAAAATAAAAGATACTGTAGCCCAAATTGTGCTCGGGTTTTCCTGGTCTTTAAATCCAACTGGTACTGATCTCAATCCAAGAAAATAGGCATGCCAGCTTATAAACCTTACCATACAATAACTAAACAGCAATTCCTTCCTTCTTCAGAAGAACTGAGCAGAGTTAAGACAGAAACACATCCCTGTGAAGCAAAGTTGAAGAATGGCTGCAATATGCCAGGGAGATGCTAAGGAAAACTGACAAATCACTGCAGGAGATTAAAATGCATAGACACGCATAACAAGCCCCATTTTGCATAAGTTTGGATTTCAGAAAGGCATTAAAAACATACTTTGTAAATGATATGCAGAAATCCATCTTGCTGAAGCAGTTTTCTATTTAAAATATTTCAAAGATTGTATCTTGCATTCAAGTAGAGTTAAAACAGAAGAACATGATACCTACTGCTGTAGACTGCCAGACCAGATTTTCTAGTCATCCATTCCCCTCCCATCTGCCCCCCCAATAAAAGTTAAAGCAAAAAAAATGCTAAATTCAAGTGAGTGACGTCTCACTACAGTACATTTTCTATACTCAGGCTATGAATACTTGACTACAGAAAACTTCATCTCATATCCATTTGTTCCACTGTAAATATCCACACCTTTGGCAGTTCTGTCTCGCTTGTTCTCCTCTAACATGTTGCTGTGTTCTGCGCTGCAGCACTGATATGATCAAGCCAAACCCTGTCTGGAGACATCAAAGAAGCCACCCCATCTCTCAGTGTAAGCAAAGGACAGTTCAGTACCATAAAAATGTTACGATGTCAGTGGAATGTTAACAAAAAACACACAAATAAATCACACGTCATTTTCTCCTCCCTATTTTCTCCATTTCAGGTTCCTGGAGAGAAAGCATAGTTGGGTCTTCTCCATCACTTGCACGGCTTTGCCTCCACTGACAACATCCAGGCATCAGTGCAGCCTCAGGCAATATGTCAATAAACTGAACTACAACCACACCAAGTCTACCTTCTCAAGCAAGTTAATTGTTGTCCTGCAGATGAAACAGGCTGTTCACATTACACATTATTTGCTTTTGGATTGTTCCTGCTACAGCCAAGAGAGGCTGGCCTTTCTGCACTGGAGCAGACAACCTAGTGTCTACCGGTGTTGGGATGGTTCTTGGCCAGCTGAGCTTCACCTGTGCAAGCAGCAGCAAACGGGATTGAAGGCACAGAGCCAAACATCCTTGTTTAAAACAACGTTCACCCATCAACCTCCCCAAATTCACAACCCAGTGGTCAATGCAGATCAAAGACTGCAAATGGAGAGCAAAAAAAATATGATCCACCCACTGCTTGAAGCTGTGGCTCAGCCAGGGCGTGCATCCAAGCAGAGGGAGCGCGCAGCAGGGAGATGGAGCCGTGGGGCAAGCGCAGTCCCAGGAGCCTGCACCTTGTCCTGGGGCGTGGAGGATTTTCTGCTCCGCTAGGAAGGCATCATCTTGGCTGCTGACCTCTTTTTCTCCTCCGCTCTGGTGAGACCCCACCTGCAGGGCTGCCTTCAGCTCTGGGGCCTCCAGCACAAGAAGGACACGGAGCTGCTGGAGCGGGCCCAGAGGAGGCCACGAGGATGCCCAGAGGCTGGAGCACCTCTCCTGTGGAGCCAGGCTGAGAGCTGGGGTGTTCAGCCTGGAGAAGAGAAGGCTCCGGGGAGACCTCACAGCGGCCTTCCCGTGCCTGAAGGGGCTGCAGGAGAGCTGGGGAGGGGCTCTTCATCAGGGAGCGTGGTGACAGGACATGGGTCGTGGCTTTAACCTGACAGAGGGCAGGGTTAGGTTGGATGGAAGGAAGAAAGTCTTCACTCAGAAGGTGGTGAGGCATGTCAAGTCTCACCAGAGCATCAGAGATCACTGACAAAAGTGTTGGTAAGTAGGGATTTAAGAGTTTTGTTCGTTTTTAATTCTAAAATGTAGATAAAGTATCTACATTTTGAACTAACTTAAAAACCCAAACCAGTCTTTCCAATCTTTGCTGCAAAATGAGTAACAGACTAATCACAGAAAAACATTTAAGAATATCTTTTAAAGCACTGAAGTCTAATCACTCGAACAAAACCAAACCAGGCAAGACAGAGGTTCTGTACTCGCTGCATTGACTGATAAAAAAAGTCTCTAATTGTAAGCAAAAAAAAAAAAGGAAGCAGTTTATCAGGAGATATTTGCATAAGGCACCTCTTCTCCTAGGCTACCAGTATGGGTAAAAGAGGTTAAAATGAGGTTTAGACATGCAAGCTGGCACATCACTTGTCCCCTCTTCAGGGGTGAGCTCGCTCACACCCAGAGCACACCAAGAGCGTGCACCCGGCAATCTCAGCACGGCAAGTAACGCGCTGCCAGCACAAGCTGGTTACCCTAGGAAGGCAAAGACAATTCGGTTTACTTGCTGTCTAGCAATCTAGAGGAGTGTTTGTGTTTTTTTCTTTTTAAATTGAAGTAGTTGCAAACAAATACACATTCTGCTCTATTATCGCTCCCCGTTAACGCACATTCTGTTACTAAAAAGCACAACAGCAGTGAAAGCGCCGGCACACCTTGGAGATATTTCATACTCATTTTATACAGATACTGTGCCTCACTGGAAAAATAGCACGTAAGAGCTTATGCTTATGTAACCCAACTTTCCAAACTGGAATTCCTTTATTGTCCTTTCCCCAGCAGCATCCCAACAGCCGTAGGCCAAAGCCAAAACCCCTTACTCCTGCCACTTCCAAAAATGCACGCAGAGTCTATCTGGTTTCAGGCAGCACTTGCTGTCATGACGCTGCAGGAGATTTCCAAATATCACAGTCCTACATCAGTCAACTACTTCAGATGCACACTATTCTTCTGCTCAGGACTGCAGCGGTTGCACAGCATCTGCGTTACTCAAAGCTGAGGTGTTTCCTACCATCAGCGAGCCGAGCGCCTCGGGCTCAAAACTCTGCAGCATTCACACAGTTAGCTCAGCCTGTAGCTGACTATCCATATCACAGCCATAAATTTGAGCCCAAAAACAAAGCCAAGAAGAACAGAACACAAACCTCACCTCTCAGAGCAGTTAAGCGCTCCTATTGTCTCCTCAGCTTCCTACAGCTAGCTGAAGATGCTACAAAAAGCAAAAAAGTCATTTAATTTCAAGAGACCAGGCGATCAGTTTGTTCAGAAAGCCAAAGTATCGCTGCATTTAATGAAGCATCATATCTGCTGCCAACACGATGCTGACCAAAAAAAACAGCAAACCAAACCAACCAAAAAACCTTAAGCCTTCCAGAAGAAGTGGAAGAGTTCCTCATACTGATCTGAAGGAAGATTTTAAAACCATAACTGCACTAAGTTGGTCTCAAATTCTTAAAGAATGATTTGTTAAACAACAACAAATCAAAAAAAAAAAAAAAACCTGAGAACTGACCAATGAGAATGGGAAGGTTTGGGAGTCCTAGGCTGTGACTATGCACTCCATGTACCTTCAAAACAGAAAAAAAATCCTTGTTTTACACATTCAACCACAGAGCTTCACAGATCATGGTGTATCACCACACTGGAGACAAACTGATCACCTGGGGGTAACTAAGCCTCAAGAAAAGCATGTTTGCTGCTACTGCTCTACTGTGTTTTCTTCTTACCACCACTACTGGAGCCTTTCTCCTAAATCAACTGCTGTATAACTGACCTTTGTGTGACAAGAGAAATGCATGATGTTTTAATGCCAACACTTATTTAAAAAAAAAAAAAAAAGCAGTAGGATAAAGACCAGTCTGGGTCTGCAAATGCCAAAACGATTACAATCAGTTTCCATCACAAAAGTAAGAGTTTTACTCCTACCTCCTTCCTTTACAAAGTATTCAGCTCCAACCCTCTAGAAGCTTCACCATGCATTTATAGAGACAGCTTTGGCAATTGCAGAACTGAAAAAAAAACTACACAGAAGATGCTAAAAATATCTGTGCCACACACAGATCTACAGTTTTGTCCTTGTTATTGCCTAGAAGAGATCACAGGGTGCTTCTGCAATCCCAAAAACCTGGGCAGGGAGGGGAAGCAGCTGGTCTTACTGCCGTGGGCAGGCAGCGAAGAATTTGCGAAGAGGTCAAATCATGCAGTTGCTGTTCAGCACTCCAGCTAGCCACAAGCCCGGGTTTGAATAGTCCTGCGACAAAGCAGATTACCTACAAAATACTTTCAAGCTCTCCATTAGCCAAGCGTTCCCTAAGATACTAAAAATAAATGCCAAGAAAATGCCCTCGTGAATTGGTTATGGATGAACCCACCAAAACGGCCAGCACCCCGCAGGGGTGAGCTGTCCCGGTGGGATCGGGGAGGCTGAACCGCACGGTGAGCCCAGGCTGGCAGCGGCCAGAGGACACCAGCAGCAACGCCTGCAGACCACCCGGTCCGGAGCAAGGTTCGCAAGGAGGAGGCAAAAAGACCTTCCAGGTCTGGAAGGAGGCACACCTCAGAGGGTCTAATTTATGGCTCAAGTTAGGGAACATTTAGTGTAGCTTCATTTTCAGATGGGTATTTCTGCTCATTAATTAATGAGATGAAGCTATTATTCATTGACGGGAACTTGAACATTTTATTTTTATCCCAGTCCGTACTGAGGCGTTCCAAAGAGTTGTTTAAGTTACTTTAAAAATATATCCAAGACACTTTATGAAGTAGCTGGGCTTGCAGGATTTAAACATGTTGAAAACAGCAAAATGAAGACAAGATGGTCACAGTACGGGACAGAGTAACAGAGAAACATGCAAGGATAAAAACTCTCAGAAAAGATGAAGACGCAAAACCAACTAGAACATCCGAGGCAAAACCAAATTAGACAAGGGCAGGGAAGTACAGCTTTATTCCTTTCCCCCCAAAACGGATGAAAAATGAATGAAACAGAAGGCTGAAGCACTCAGCAAGCTCTTAGCTTGTTTCCAACAGAAAACTGTAAGCAGCCTTCCTATAATTAACTTTGATGAGTTTAAAAGTGCAGGGTAGAACTGGAAAAGAAGAGGTTATTTAAATAGTTTTTTACATATTCAGATCTTTAGACCTTGAACTCCCTGAGTAAAGTGCTGAACAACCACCAGTTGTCTTTAGAGGACACCCAGAATATAGTGAGAGTCCTGAGGAGCCGCTGAAAGTAAAATTTCAAGGGAAGAAGGGGAGAAAGGGAGGAGGAAGAGGCACAGTAAAAAGGCATTATTTCTTTATTCCAGAGAGGACAATTTTAAGATGCAGCACAAAAATAACATAACTGGAAAAGCAACGTGGACGGATAAAGGTGAAATTGAAAGTAGGCAACCAATTTGTTTCTTTGTCAGTATGTCTGTCTAGCAGTCACAGATTTTTTTTTTCTTTTTTTAATTTTACCCAAGTTTTATAAAAATACTGAAAGGTATCAAGGGGCACATTAACGAGAAAGCCAGCTCTGCATGAATCACCCCAAACCAAGCACACACCTGGTTTTTTAACCAGGGCTTTTTAGCCCACTCGTCACCACTTGCTTTTAGATACACTACACCCAGCCTAGTGCAGTAGTTCACAATTTACTGATAAAGCATTGGAGATGCATTTCAAACTCAGACGTGACATCACACCACAGAGGTCACACTTTGGAGCACAAGAAGCAGAATTCAATGACAAGCTGGCAAACGGATGCAAGGTTCAATCACAAACAAGTAGATCCCTCCACCAAAATAGTAACAATGGTTAAACATACAATTACAAGATGAGAAACACCCAGCAAAGCAGCGATACAACAAAAAAAGGAAAGCTGAAGCACCTTGCAAAGTGAGAATGCACCGCTTGGCAATGATGCAGAAGACAAGTTCATTCCAGGATGCATTAGCATGCACATATGCAAGACACAGGAGGTAATTACTCAGGGATGCGACAGCCTCCTTGGCCAAAGTGCTGCCCTCGGTTTTAGATTCAATACTAGAAGATGAATTGAAGGCAACCAAGAAGAAACCTCTGAGAAAAGGCTTCAGAAAATGAGATGGGCAGTCTGCAGAACTTGGTAATTTTTACATTATCCTGCTTGCATTTGAGGAAAGATGATACAGTGGCCCCAAGACTTTTGTACAGAATCACAGAATGGTTTGGGCTGGAAGGGACCTCAAAGCCCACCTGGTTCCAGCCCCTGCCATGGGCACAACACCTCCCAGCACCCAGGCTGCCCACAGCCCCATCCAGCCTGGCCTTGGGCGCTGCCAGGGATGGGGCACCCACAGCTCCTCTGGGCAGCCTGTGCCAGGGCCTTGCTGCCCTGTGAATGAAGACTTTCTTCCTTCCATCCAACCTAACCCTGCCCTCTGTCAGGTTAAAGCCACGACCCATGTCCTGTCACCACGCTCCCTGATGAAGAGCCCCTCCCCAGCTCTCCTGCAGCCCCTTCAGGCACGGGAAGGCCGCTGTGAGGTCTCCCCGGAGCCTTCTCTTCTCCAGGCTGAACACCCCAGCTCTCAGCCTGGCTCCACAGGAGAGGTGCTCCAGCCTCTGGGCATCCTCGCAGCCTCCTCTGGGCCCGCTCCAGCAGCTCCGTGTCCTTCTTGTGCTGGAGGCCCCAGAGCTGAAGGCAGCCCTGCAGGTGAGGTCTCACCAGAGTGGAGCAGAGGGGGAGAATCCCCTCCCTCGACCTGCTAGCTGCACTTCTTTTGATGTAGCCCAGGATACAATTGGCTTTGTAGGCTGCTGCAAGCGCTCGTTGCTGGCTCACGTTCAGTTTTTTGTCCCCCAGTACCCCCACGTCTTTCTGCGCAGGGCTGCTCTCAAGCCCCTCTTCTCCCAGCCTGTATTCATGTTTGGGATTGCCCTGACCCATGTGCAGGACCTTGCACTTGGCCTTGTTGAACTTCATGAGGTTGGCAGGGGCCCAGCTCTCAAGCCTGACAAGGCCCCTCTGGATGGCATCCCTTCCCTCCAGAGTGTGGACCACTCAGCTTGGTGTCGTCCGCAAACTTGCTGAGGGTGACTCAAAATCCCACTCTCCATATCACTGACAAAAATATTCAATAGTATTTGGTCCTAGTACAGACCTTTGAGGGACACCACTCATTATTGGTTTCCACTTGGACATGGAGTCATTCACTGCAACTCTCTGGACACATCCAGACAATTCTTTACCCATTTAGTAGCCCATTCATCAAACCCACACCTCTACAATGTAGAGGCAAGAATGTTGTGGGGACTGTATCGAAGGCCCTACAGAAGTCCAAGCACATGACATCAGTAGCTCTTCCTTCGTCCACCGATGCAGTCACTCCATCATAGAAGGCCACGAGATTGGTCGGGCACAATTTGCCCTTGGTGAAGCCATGCTGGTATACAAATTGCAAGACCTCTTATGGACTCTGCCATTCTTAGCAATACAGTAGGAACTAGAGCTTTTTGTTTACACATTTCTAGTTCCTAGATAAGAAAAAGGAAAGCACAGGAAAACTGGTGAGCAATAAGACATCCAAACAAGGCATCTGCAATACTCCAAGTGACTGGATATGAATTTGGTAATTGCTTCTTTGCATTAAACATCTCACAAGGCAGTTACCAAATTTTGTCTATTTTTTCCCCATGTGGATATAGGTCAAAAGCTTGCCTCCATGCCTTCCAAGCCAAAATAGAAAGAAGCTCTAATTTCCCTGTGCCTAATCGATAAAAAGCCTCAGGCAAAACAAGAAGGCTGATAGTGAGCTCAGTATAAATAGCCACCAGTTGGCATCTAAGAGAATATCACAACCACATCCTCTCAAGGGTGTGAATCCACATTTAAAATCAAACTTTTGCTAAGGACTCTACAGAGAAAGGGGACGTTTCCAGATCAGCCATTCCTGAATTTGTGTTTGTCATCAAGCAAAGAATTACCTTGCTCTCTCTACTGCTTTCTAGCAAAACAATGGTGAACCCGTCTCACAAAGAAAAGGAAACCCATTCCCCTTCTCTCCAAGCCAAAAAACTATCCCACCTTCCCATCTGCTCCAAGGTACAACTGAAAGACACCTAAACACAACAATACCGTGCGTCACAGAAATACTTGAAGACAGGTGATCAGCCTCACAGCCATCCTTACTGGAGAGCTCAGCTACTGCACGCTTGACCAGCAACACATCCGAAGCCTGTAAGAGGAGGAATGGAGTGGTGACAGGAGACACGTACATCAGCATTCCACTTTGCAGCTGGAGAGGGCTCCTGAAGCAAGCCCCAGGCTGCTCCACTTGCCATGCTTTTCCACTTCCCACGTGTTTGGTCACAGCACGGAGCAGTCTGAGCACACAGTCTGGATTCTGGTGGGATGCAACTCTAACTGAATGCAAAACGCCCTACAGTTCATCTAACATCCTCCGGCCACTAATGGGGACTCTTATCTGGGGCTTCAGAAAAAAAATAAAAATAAAAAAACACATACACAGGCTCTATGCAGCCTCATCAGCACCGGCTGGTGCACTCCACAAAGCTGATCTTCTGCAGAGTGCTTGCTCTCACAGCCACAAGCTGTTCTTCCCCCTGCCTCCCCCTTCCCCCAGCTCCTTCCCTCCAAGGAAAGCTGACCGATGGTCTGCAAGCCAGTGCAAACCTCATCCATTGTAATCAGGCTGCTGTCAGCAGATCACGGTGAGGTGCACCCTGTGAAAGCGAGAGCTCCTTGCTTTTACTGGCATTGCTCAGTGAGTTAGGTGTTGTCTCAGTTACACGTGCTAGCCCATGGCAACTCAACGGACCTGTTCCAGGCCTCAAAACATCTAGTTTCTTCCTGCTATCAGTATACATGTACCACAGTCACATTATAAAATGTTTTATACTTTATACGCAGGTTCAGGGGCTGTTTAGCTGTGCAATGTGCAAACAGTATTTATCTACATTACTTCTTGGAAGGTTTTGCTGGGTGGGCGGTTCTGGTCAGATGTATTACTATTTCTAAAAACAGACCATGCACTAACCTCGTAGCCTTGGGATGCCAGGTGGTAAAACAGGATCGCTTAGCAATAAAAGTCTCTGTCCCTGACCATTAAGCACAGTCCACTAAAACATCCTGACTTGCATATTAACGGCTGTGGTGTATAGCAATGAGTTAAAATATTAGTAATGAGAATAGTAATTATCATGGATGTATTATTTATTTGTCTACTCACTAGAAATTTACAGAGAAAAAAAAGTCTTCAACATTTACAAGAAAGCAATTAAGGCAGCAAATGGATTATTTCTCTTTAAACCTATGAGAAAATGCTCAGTGCATATTTCCTCTCTAATTTGTCTGCACTCAAGAATCTATTTTTGGAAATCTCCCTAGACTGTATTGTAGCACCACATGTACTGTAATGGCATTTTAATTAGCCCAGAGAGCTGGAAGATGCACTCTGCATCCAAAAGAGAAGCAGCCTAACAAAATGAGAGCATCCTTCTCTTCCCTTCTTTGAGATTTACAGCAGCTATCAAGTAGAAATACCAATTATGGTTTCAATTGGAATTGACTGCGACTACTATAAAAATCCAGTGCATTGCAACAGCATTGAACAAACCAGAAATGAACAAAAATAAATGTAGTATTTAAGCACTATTTACTCATACTTTAAGGGTGGATGGTAAAAATAAAATACTGCAGATACCTACAAGAAGAACAAGGGATTAGAGTAGAGGAGACAACAAAAGAAAAGTATATTAAGAGTTGGGCTCTAAATATGCTAGTGCACGGCCTGCAAGAATAATCAAGAAGCTACCCATATAGGTGAAAGCTAATCTAATCCTGTTTACTTGGGGTTGCTTTTGTTTTATTATTATTGTTACCAGATCTCATGCCCAAGCTACCCACCTTTCATTGCCAGTGAGTGGTCTAATGCATAAACACCATCAGCAAGGTCTTGTATATATTTAATTTGCTATAATTCAGTCTTCTTACTTTTGACGCAGTAGAAACTAGGTCAGGCTCATGTCCGTCTCAGTTACACACAAGACTGACATACATGGGATCACAAACCTCCTTCACGTCCTTGACAGCCCTGGTTACCCCAGAGACATCGATACGTCCAAATGCCACGCGGAAGATGCGCAGCGTTCCACTGAAGCCAGCAGCAGGCCACAGCTCTCAGCACCTTGCAAGCAAGAACTATGATGTTTTTTAAGCTTTCTTTTGCATTATAATCCACATGAATACGTCACAAGAGTCTGAAGATACTCAGGTGTAATGTCCGCAACAGCTTTGCACTGCTTTCCTACCCAGAACCCAGCAAAGAGAAATCCAACAGATCTCACTTCAGTTAACATCAAGGTAAAAGTAACACTCAAAGATTTAGCAAGAACAACAACCTTGAATATGTTACTAGGAAGTTATCCTAGTAGCCAAATACTGAAGATGTGATAAAATAGGAAATGCTGTGGTCCTCAAGGTGTTTACAGAGCAATATCCAAACGACAGTATGCTACTTCTCAAATGCCAAATTGTAAAAATATTGTGTTCTACTTCCTACACTATTATTTTCCTTAAGCCCTTGCAGTGGGAGGATAACAACTCTTACAAAACATGACAATCTTCAGTCTCTGACGGCTTGATCTGCATGGATTTTGAAAGAAATGTAGTTTTGGAAATAAAACATCTTACATGTAAATGCAAGCAATTTAAGGTCTGTGGTAACCTGGCCATTATGTCAAAGAGACAAAGCTTGGTTAAAATGGCCTGGCACAACTGCAGCAAAAAGGAACATTTAGTCATTTCAGTAGGCTTGCTTTCCCTTTTGGGGAGGAAATGTCAGACCCTCACCTCCCCGAGCCAGCTGTTCCCTGTCCCCTTAAACAGATGCAGCTCTAAGTGAAGTGAAAATATCAATGAAAGAATTACATCATAAAAGGAATGGCATTTATAGTTTTGATATATATTTTTTCCTTTTAAGCAAAAAATATCCGTATTTAATAGTTTTTCATTCCATTCTTCTGTAACAAGCTTCAAAACCAGTTGGTGCACAGTAATTAACCACAAAGTCCAATTTTGGACAAGATCAAGCATGCACTCGCACTAGAAGCCAAACCGGCATACCATGTCCTGTCTACTTGTCGCACATCGGTAGACTGAGTGATTACTCGGTCTTACAGGTCAAAAGGCAAGATGGAAAACCAAGAAAAGAAAGCTACCTGCTCCTGTTCAACACCAAGCATTTACCCAGGCAACACAGCCTACCATAAAGCTGCAAACACCAGCGTTTCTACCGTTCACGAACGCACTTCTGATTCCCAAGGTATGAGGAGCTTATCTTTCCTTTGAGAGCTTCAACATCTTCTGTACGTGATCTCTTCCTGCACACGGTCAACCTGAACACCCGCTGGTTTAGTTCTTCAGTTACAGGCAGAAAATGTTGATATTATATTTCATACACACAGTCATTGCCAAGTATGCGATACCAGGAAAAGTACGACGTCAGAAATTCATCGCTATTTTAGGCTTAGCTTACCCCACCATTTCCCGCAGTCTGTCTTCTGTGGCCAACATCAGAAGGTAGTTGGTGCTGTCCATCCAACATCCTCTCCCGCCCGTGCTGACTTTGAGTTCCAGCATGACAGGAGCTCAGGATTTCCACCGCACTCTGGGTGCATGGCACAGACAATAAAACCGGAATCCGCACATGGTGGTGTCTGTGTCCTCAAGGTGTGGTCTGCAGGATCCTGCTAAGTCCTGAAGCTTACATCTCAGATGAGATGCTGCACGCAGAACCAGTCTGGTACCTTGCCACAGCATCTCCCCATTATCCCAGCCTTATCTGATAGGAAGTCAACTACTATCAGCTCCAGACATGAGGAAAATTGTCCCAATATACCTGAATATAATACTGTTCCTGAATATGCCGTACCGTTCCCTACAAGCTTTAGACAGTCCATATATAATGCCTTAATGTCATTTAATGTACAGATTTCTAAAATTTGTACTTCAGATATTTTTAAATCCCAGAGGGAAAAAAAAAAAAAAGACTCCCATTTCAAAGTATCTAAAAGTAGATTTCACTTTCACAGACTTTGTGGAACAGCAATTTCCCTGCTTGCAATGAAGGAGCTGAGACTACTCTGCTTATTACTATAAATATATTCATAGATATTTTCCCTGGCACGAAGCACTTCAATTTTAAAGGCAAGAGATTCATCAGCTCTTATGGATAGCTTCATCCCTACTGCTTTTATTCTGTCAGTGAGCACACACGCCTGGCAAGAGTGGAGGAGGGTACAATCTGCCACCATCTGCAGGGTGCTATCCATCTGAAAAGGTGACTGTCCTCAAGAAATCAGCATAGTCCAAGTATTAAACTTGACTATGGAATATTATGTTCAAACAAACGTCTCTTTCAAGGGCCATTCTGTAAAATGTTCCCATTTCCTGTTAACTGCGTGGTGGGGGGTTTTTGTTGTTGTTGTTGTTGTTAACTTTTAATGTAGCTTTTTACCAAAAGTGAATACAATTTTCCATTCTTCTAGATACAGGAAGGAGGTAAAGCCAATATTCCATACTCACAGATAAATATTTCTACAGGAGATCCCTATTATCAATTCAAGGTGCTTAATCTACTGAGACAGATGCCATGAACTTTAGCATACTAGAAAAAGCAAAATCCACAGGACTTCCTTCGCATTCAGCAGGAGGGGTGCTGCTGGCACCCAGCCATTTCACAATCATGGACTATTCAGAGCATAAGAATTCACATTTGATAGCTACAAATTCACAGATATAATGCCACCTTAATCAAAACTAATATTTAAGCAGGTTTTAAAAACTGGTGACACAAAAATGAAGACAAAAAAAACTTGAAATTATCTCCAATTGTCAGCAGAAGGAGACCCACGAAGCACATTTCAAAGACAGGAGTGAAGGTTGAATAACTGGCTTAATTTTCCCTTCTCTCCGGTTGAATAAACCGTCAGGAAGAAAACCAGCTGAAAGATAGCCCGGGTCTTCTGCAGGTTCGAACAAGACTCCAGCTCCTACCCACACGCTCCCAGGATAGCATCATGTATTCACAGTGGTCCTGAAAGAAAACTTGCAACAAACTGAATGCTCTTACAAAAACATGAAATGCTGGGTGCTGGGGAAATTCATACACAGTTTCATTTAGGTCAATGTCACAATCATTTCAAAATACAGCTTCATATCCACAAGTCCCCAAAACAAACTACAAAACCAGGAAGAGCAAGACATATCCCACAGTTCAGCTCACCTGTTTAACTGCTTGTTTGATTTCTGTTTTGGCCAGCATAAATTTTCTCACCTAAAGAAGTGAACTAACGAGTTGTATTGCATTGACTATATTCAAACTATGAGCTACCAAGTGGGGAAAAGGCTTGCCTCTTTAAAGAAGGAATGAACTGTATTTTACTTGCACAAAAAGGCATGGGTTTCCTTCCTTATCCCAGCCCTGTATTTTCTTAGTGCACACACTACATAAGACTTGTCCACGAAACTTTCCATGGCAGTCTGTGTCCAAAGGCTCTGATCATTTCCACAGCAGAAAAGGGAAGCAACAATAATTACCCAGCAACCCATTACACTAATGCTTTCAGAAAGCAGACCAACCTGGGGAAAATTCCTGGATGAAGCAGAGGGCAGGGAGAAAAGAGGCAAAGGAAACTGATGCTCAGGCCCCTCCCTGGACGCTGCTGGCAGCGGGACCCACCTATGACTGCGCTGCTAACCAGATGCTTTCTCGCCTTACAAGTCGCAGCTCCTTGAATGGATGGCAGAATTGGAAAGGGCAGAGGAAAAAAAAGATAATTTTTCGTTGAGGAAAATAAATACAGAGACATGGAAACAGATCCGTCAGCAAACAGAGAAGGACTTTGGTCAGATAGAGCTGCTGGGCCCAGGTGGCTGTCAGCGTGCCCAGGAATCAAGGCTTCAAGTTTCAACCTTTCAAGTGCTCCATCAAGCCTCTCTTCCACTAAACGTGAGCTAAAATACTGGGGAAGACCCCCGCAAAAGTAAAAATATCCCTCGGAGGTCTGAAAGCTTCCAATCAAAGGAAAAACAAACAAAAAACCAGCAAGCGCAGGGTGGCTGAACTGGCCACGTCTGCTTTACGTGGCGCTTGCTGGAGACCAGGTCTTTCAGAAGCTGGAGAGAGAGCCCGAGAGGGCTCCTCTCACCGCCCCGCTGCTGTGCCGCTCCAGGACCGCGTGCTCGGAAGCGACCGCTCCATGCAGCAGGGTGCCTCGCGCCGTCATCCCCTGGGCATCACGGTCACCGCAGCTTCCCTCTCCCCCAGGCCTGGATTGCGCAGGGCAGTACCATTTGTTCTAACCTGTCTCCTTCCATTTTCCCATATATCCAAGTGGGAGAATTTAGGATTACCCGTCCCGAGAGGGATGAGCCTGCTTCCCACCTAACCCAGCGCAGGGGCTAGCTCCATAGAAGCTGAAAGCAAATACCTTCCTTGCTCTTCTGCCTGTCACCTCTTTTATCCATTAGATCAAATATTTCACCCTAAGAACTTGTAATTAAATATCTGTATTCAGACTACAGCAGACAGGGACTCAGCTTGTGCTGCGCTAAGCACCAGAAGGGCTGGCCCGCCACGCATCGTCCCTGGGCACCTGCGCAGGCTCTTGCAACTTGACCTTCCCAAGAAATAGATCTAACCGCATGCAATACGTCCTCCACATGCAAGTTTGTTATAACAGAGTGAAATCTGGCCCTCACCAATGAAATATCCTTCTGGTCAAACATTTTAAGGATCAGAGACGAGCTGACCACACTTATTAGCAGCCGAAACTGCAGTTCACTCCTAAGCAGGTTGAAGATGTATGCCAGAAAGGACACGTTCAAAATGCAATCCCCTCTCTCACAAGGGGACAAAGACAAGTTCTGTTTGCTCGCTTTGCTCATACTTCCAAGAGGTGCACATAAAAACGTGGGAAATTGGTGTACAAAGTTTAGACAGTTACTTCTGTTCACTCATATAACAGAACAAAGCAGCCTCTACCAGAAGTACTCCAGCGAGGAAGAGTTGCAGTGTCACGAGCACGAAAGGTAACAGTCTGTGTAAAAGCAGCAAACACCAACCTCCAGGTTTTTAATTGCTACTAAGAACAACGGAACAGGGTGACACACTTTCACCTGCTATTCCGTACCACTCCAGGATTAGGAAGTAGGACGATAGTGACCGAGATTTTCTGAAACGAGTCACAACATTGCTTTAGCACACAAGCACCGGCAACGAAGGGGCTCCTATTTTGCTACTTGCAGACTACGTTCCGAGTTCACGGTGCTGCTCTGGGTGAAGCTGCTGTGTGGCACCCCAAAGTTACCAGCACTCAGAGTGCAAAATCTTTTCTGAACGTGCTGAGTCAGGACAAAAGGGCCAACAGAGACCATGCCCAGCAAAGGGCAGGTGTTTAGATGAAGTCACCGGTTAAACTCCAAGATGACCCTAGAAGCACATGAATAAGCTGCAAGTGAAACAAAACGCACCCAGTAGAGAACAGCTGTGCCCAGAGTGACCATACCGCTAACCATAAAACTGAGCTGGCTCTTCACTCTAAAAATAAACAAACCAACCCAAGAAAAGCACCAAGGAACAGAGCTTATTTTTAACGGAAGGTAGCAACGCAGCAATCAGAATCATTCATCAGAAGACTGCCTTCCTTTAAAATACTCAAACTAAGCTATATGTCTGTGGAAATTACCATCCTTCTATTGCATTAATCACCAGCATACACGCTTGGCAGTGATTTTCAACCGTGTTGCATTAACTCGGGGCAAGGTCATACAGCAGGTAAGGAATACGCGAGTACCATCGCCCAACCACTCTCTGAAAACATCACTTGCCAACAGGAAAAGTGTGACTTGTACCACCTCGCAGCCACTGAGAGCCAAGACACCTCCTGAACACCGGCCCGTCTTGTTGAAGGTGGCTCGCACTGCAAGACCACATGGCTCCCCCAGCTCAATAACCAGCCCCAAAGCAAAGGCACGGTCCCTGGAATGAGGGGACTGGCTTGCTTGCTCCATCTTGCTTGCAGATTTTCTTCTCACAACAGGATGCGCTATTTTAGCTGCTGGCGATACAGCTAGATGTTGGAGAAGGTCCTAGGAATTACTCAAAGATGCCTTGGTGGAAGGAAAGCATACACTCATGGCCAGCTGAAATGGCACAAGATCTCAGAAGCACAAAGAGAGATTCTGTAGGATGCAACAAGCAGCACGCTGCTACTTGTTCCTCTACACCGCGTTCTCAGCACCTCTGATTGTCATCCACAAGGTTACCATGGGCTTAATCCTGCACACTTCCAGTTCTGACTTACTGCCAAATTCAGGCTCTTCTGCTGCCACAATTCCTTCTGCTCTCCACATTCTTCACAAAAAAAGCCTCCTCCCACTCCGCTGAGATCGGGCGTTTCAGCACATTCGCATTGGTGGGACCTGGGATGCTGGGACACAGGTTTGCATTTGGATACAGAGCGTGCACTTCCAGCTGTGCCAAATCTTCATCCTCAGTCTTCAAAACTGCTGCATTTCTTCTAAACCAGTGGCTGAGACTTCTCTGGACTGCAAAAGTATTATTCTCATGAAACTGAGAATGCTCACAGAAACTGGCTTCAGTCTGTGCTTCGGGGAGAGACACCGTGACTCGCCCAGCAGACAGCTCACGACATCTAACCTCAGCATCTGCCTTCACTCACCCTGACGATGGGAAAGCAACAAAAACCTCTGGCAGAGGAAACCTCGCCACCGCCACGCAAAAGGTACGACGACTCCCTTCCACCCTGAATTATTCCAATAGCTAGCCAATACATGTGATTTGCTATGGTAAAAACTACTTTACACTGAATTAAATACGGTAACATGAGAAGAGCAAGTTTTGAAGCAGAAATTTCTAACCCCTGGTCTGTTCAGGAGCAACCCCAGTTACCAAGCCAAAGAGGAGTGAGTCCATTTTACCGCAGGGTCAACCCAAGACACTGGGCTTCGCATATGTTCAAAATAATCTCTGGAGGTGCAAAGATAATGTCGTCCCTCCCTTTTACCTTAACGTTCCTGCTCCTCGGTGGCTGCACACAACCAAAATGCCCACCCACCAGCTGACTACGGTGATGAACAACTGGAGAAGGCAGCTAACATCTGCATCGTGTATCGATTTCTGGAATAACTTCATGGACGCTCAGGATTATTCTTTCATAGCAGAACTGTACTGGCCAACATCTCCTGTTCATCAGAGTTGTTTGAGCACAAAAGAGCACTCAACTGCAACTGCTAGATGGTGGGGTTTTCTGTTTGTTTTTTAAATTAAAAACTGGCAACAAAGGCTATGGAGGTCTAGCCATCCTCTGCCCAAAGTACAGCTCCAGCATCACTCCCTATTCCAAAGGGACTTTCCAGAGCTGCAGAAGAACAGCAAAGAACAAGTCATGAGCGCAGCTCGGGCACTCCCTTACTTCCAGTTTCGCTGGGACCCACCTGACAGACCTGCAAGCAACCACGCACGGTTAGCGAGACCCCAAGCCCCTCGGCTGCGACGTGGTGGTACACATCGGGGGTACAGAAAGCACTGACACCAGCTCTCAAAGCGGCCAGGGAGGCAGCTAGGGGACTCCCAGGAGGAAGGTCCTCTCCCAGCAGGTGCCAGCGGGCAGCATCGTAGAGCCACCAACCACCTGCAAACGGGCTTCTCTGAGCAACCCAAGCTCTTTTTAATGACTGGTAATGAGCCTGGAGAGAACAGATATTGTAAACAAACTGTATGAAAGCACATAGGGTACGTGTGAAAAAATTTTTTAAGAATCGTCTAGCTGTCATCTCCCCCCCACGCCCCAAATGGGAAAACCACTAGGCACGGGTTGCAAGATGTGCAGCAGTGCCAGGCAGCTTGATGAAAATTAAGTCTTTGTTCTCTACCTGCCTGAGACAGACTCCTTTCACCCTGAAGACCTTGCAAGACATTTAGACTCACCTAACTGACGGCGCTGAGTGGCTTCAAATGAGAAAAAGGCACGCTAACTTTAACAGCAAAACGTGCCAAGAGAAATTCACAATTCTATTCTGTGCCGAAGTTTCCGTGACAAACAGGACAAAAAGAAACGAAAAAAACGTATTAGCAAGTATTACTTGGCCATTCCTTTTGATCCCATAAGCTTTTACTTCCAACATAAAGTCTCACAGGGGACAAAAAAAGTAAGAGATCCAAACAACCCCACGGACTGCATTTGCGTAAATGCCACAAGCACCTGGATGTGCACAGTGCACGAGGTCTGTCCAGAGACCATGGTAATGACATAATAAGAAAATTCGGGAGATTGTTAACACCTAGGTAAGGTCTGAAATCCGTGAGGATTTCTGTGACTGCAGAATCAGGTGACTGTATGATGAAATATTTTTCATGTGTTACAAAAGAAAAAAATGTTTTAAAAAAAATACTCTGTACAGGTCTACAAATGTTACTGCAGAAGAATATTTGCTGTGTGCTTGAATATCTCATCCATTTCTCAACCAAAGGCATTACTCAGCTTACTCATATACAGTTGCCAGGATTCACCTTCATAAGCAGGGAAATTATGCAGACAAACTGAGGGCAACATACTGGAACCACTCAAACATCACGCAAACAACGTGTTGCAAGTCCAGAAGAGGAGCCACAGCAGCTCAACTGCCCGCATACCATCCAAAGACTTCTTAGGTTGTCCCAAGAGCCTCTCCAACCCTCCTCTCCTTCCTTCCAGGATGCTGCCTTAAAAAAAAAAAAATCCCATTCCAAAAATGAGATGAGTATGTTAGTTTCAAAACAGAATTAACGTGATGATGATGAGCCATTAACAACATTACAGTTTTGATTTAATAGCTCACCCCAAGTTTAAGCAAAGTGAAACACTGATTTATGACCGCTGAAAATATCAGGCTGTACACGGGTTGACAGGAGATGCTGCAGGTTAGGTCGGGCAGAGCGCAGCGCAGTCAGCTCACACGCTGCAGCGCCCATGAAGCCAATGCCGCCGCCGTAACCTGATAACTGCTACCGGAAAGGCAAGCCGCACTGTCGTAGCTATAGAGAGTTTAACAAACACGTACCCCACCACAAGCAGGAAATTAAAAGCCACAGCTAAATAAAACAAAGAGTGAGAGTTGCAAGCAATGCAGTAAGCCTACTTGTAAAAACAGCAATGCCAAGAAATGTCATCACTCTTAGTAATCAAAAAATATCTGAAAAATCAAGGCTTTTTTTTTTTTTTTTAAAGTCATTCCTGTTTTCTTATATTGGTTTTTATTTAAGGTATGAAAGTAGAAAAATCTAAATTAAGATACCGCTTTTTAATGCTTAAAATACTCCTCATGGCACCATTTGGTCAAGACTAATCAGAAAAAAAAGAGATATCAGTTGTGGGGGGTTTTGTTTGTTTGATATATACACATTTAAGTGATCTCCCATTTCTCATGTTAAAGCCAGGCCTGCAGCAGCTTGCTGTGCCCCAAACAGAAGCCAAGCTGCACCCCCCAAAAAGTCAACACGTGCCTCGGAGATTCTCCCCAGCCAAGGGGTCCTCCTTGCACGGAAGGAAAAGGCACCAAAAAAAAAACTTTAGCAAATGGAGGAGCGAGGAAATCAAAGTGAATCGCTCACACGACTGTGAAACAAGGCGAACTCTGTTCCTGGAGCTGCAGGAGGCCGGTGCCTTTGCTGCCGATCCCATGCACCCAGCAGCGCGTGGAACAGGCAATGCCACCAGAAGCTGCTCCAAAGCTCTGACGGCCTGAGAGCGATTTCACATTTCGGAAAGCCACAAAACAGATTCCAGGCTTCTTGGGACAGGAGGGAAGCGCGTAGGAAGACAGCAGCTTGAAACCAGCAGATTACAGATTGGGAGATTCTATAAAAAGCAGCCAGAAACCCCTACGCTGGTGCAACCAGAAGTGCCCGTGCCAAATCCTAACACTAATTCCTCTGCCATGCTGTTGGGACCCCACCTTCCACGTTTACTTCTGACAACAAGGTTTGTCTGTTAAAAAAAGCCAGATAAGAGTGTGTAACACGTCTGGCTCAGCTCAACAGCCGCAAAGATGAAAAGGCTCTGAAGTAGGGCAGAGCGGATAAAATAACCCTGTCTTTGTAAAGGCAGTGATTCTCCCTCTCACAAGCAATGCAAGAGTCTTTGGAGAGCAGACATCTGCTGCCTGGAGTTACAATCTAGTATTTTTAAAGAACATTTTTGTTTAATGTAAAACTGGCCTTGAACTCTCGCTTCCCAGTAAGATACAAGTAAACTTAAAAGTAACACCTTTTCCTTTATACTTGTGTTTTTTAACATCTGTACCTACAGCAAATCGATCCTACATAATGCTGCCGTTCACTTTCGGTCTATATGAAAGTGTGGATCTCCAGAAGAGGATGCTAGGTATCATAAAATTGTAAGATTGTGAAATAGAAGGCTTACTATATAGAAGACAATGCTATCACACCAGTTAACACAATTATATAGATGCGTGCGTGTATATCGATTATATGCATATATATATACACAGCCATTGTAGCATAAAGATGACTTGAATTCATCTGGAGATGTCTAATTCTGAAATATCTTTCTGTAAGCTTTATCCGCCCCTCTTCAATGTGGGGAAGAGCAGCTGCAGCTTGGCGGTTTCCTTAGATAGCGAGTTCTGGGTTTCCCACCACACAACTCCTGTCCTTGCCGGTGACACCAGCCGCAGCAAGAGCCTGGCCCTGCACGGGAAGAGAACCGACCGTCGATTCCGTGTGCCGCGCAGCCCCAGGAGAGGAGAAGCCCGAGGCAGGCAGAAAGCACGGGCTGGAAGCCCTGCTCCCAGCAAAGGAGGCTGAGCTAGGAGCAGGGCGAAGGGACGCGCTGCCTCAGCACAGACCTGCTCACCCCTGGGGCCACCTCCAGGAGCCACCACCGCCACTGAGAGCCTCCGTTCTGGCCCCTATTTCAATACGCTGAACAGACAATTAGCAGGGATTTTTCATCCTTTGTAGGCCACCTGCAAAGCAGCAGCTGAAAACAGTTGAAATGTGTCAAGCCTGTTACTCTATGTAAGATTCCTACTGTGCTGCATATGGCTTTTCACTTCTTGAATCGAGAATTCATCCCAGCAAAGCCAGCCTGACCGTCACCGAAGCGTGACACGTGAAGGACCAGATCCACGCTGAAGCCTCTGGACAGGATTTCAGCACAATGACAGCAAGCTCACACGTGACCAGGCCACAACAGAGAAACGAGCCCCAGTTGCGAGCTCTGCACCAGCCAACACTCAAAACCACCCATTTAACGCAACTTTGACGAACAGCAAAAGCCCTTGGTTTGCCTCTTATCCGAGCACTGCTCTGCCACTTGGATCCTGCAGGCAAAGCAAATAGAAGCAAAGAGCAACCCCAGTTCGTGCAGCTCTTACCCCTTCCTAGCTATAAATCTTGCATTTTGATCCCCTGCCGCTACATGTTAAGAAGTCACTGAGTAATGCAGGAGAAATCCTCGCTGCTTTACCTCAAGTTACTCCTCAGCACCCAAGGCATATACTTTGACAGTTTTCTCTGAACATACTGTTCTCGATCTACAGTTTAAAATTCATCTGTGCCCCTGCATTGTTGTCATCTTGTATTCCTGTCTCCGGAATACATGGGGATTGACCTTTTCAGATTTACATTTACAACCTTCAGAGTCTCTGTGAGCTCTGTCACAGAGAAAAATGAATCGAGAGGAATTTCTGGAATGGTGACTGGACTACTGATGTTTCCCAGGGCAAAACACATACTGCTTGTATTCCAGCTCACTAATACCCTGGTAAACAAGACAAAATTGAATGACAAAAGCAACCTAACTAGCTGGAATCTTCTGAAAGATGGAAAACAGAATTCCATGGCCACCACATGAAGTAAATACACTTCAGCAGTCAGTGTTCAAGGGTAACAAGAACAATGCTCCAAATTAAGAACGTAAAAAAAATAAAAAATTAAAAAATTGCCGACCAGCAATTGTATTTCTAAATGAAAAAGAGCCGAGCACTTCCAAAAGTGTTCCACCATGTATCGAGCCTCACATTTTTTCTCGTCTGTCGTGCTGCAGATGCCAACTTTATTCCCACGGAGTACCTGGTTTATATAAGACACCTTCTGTCCAGCTGCCTCCGTACCTCCCCCAGCCTGTAGCAGACCTCTCTCTTCACCACATGCCCCAGGGGGGAGGCACGCATGCTTTTCCTAAAACATCGACACTCTTAATATACGCTCAGACCCCAAAACACTGGATCTAGCACAGCCACGCTATCTGACCTTGTCTGTACCGTCGCCCAGGATTGCAGAACCAGATTCCCAGCTCAGTTTTCTGGTACACTGATCCTTCTTACACACACAATCTTTATCTTTGGGCTGGGCTATGCAAAGTACCATCACAAGCTGGTCTCCTCAGTCCTAAAGCATCCACGTCCAAAAATGCTACCAAAAATACAAAACAGGAGACACCATCAGTACTAATATTAAAGTTACAGCATGCTGGAGTTTTCTCTTCAGGGGCAAAAATCCTCCTGGCCAGTAATCTTACTAATCACAAGTTAAAGCTTTTTTTCTTTTTTTCTTTTTCTTTTTTTTTTTTTTTAAAACTTTAGTTTTTGCATGGTGATCATTGCAAATGAAAAGCATGAATAAGAAGAGATGGTATAAGTTTAAGGAACAGCAGCATCTCCAAGCATCTTCTTCACAGATTCCCTAACCCAGATTTGCCACCTTACTTCGTATTTTGCCACCCTGCAAATCATCGGTCTCCTATAAAATACTCAGCTTCACGTTATTCTCCCTTCCAAAAAGTTCATCTGCAATGCATAAGGAATTATTTTTTACATTTTTATCTAATTACCAGCACTGTTTCTAGCACAGTACACTGTACAGTACATGTACAGCGCTTTTGTACAAGTCACAAACACTTACCAGCAAGTACCGTGAAAAGGGAGGCAAGGAGCAGGGGACGATGCGGGACTCCTGGAAAGGTGCGAAGAACTACGGATATGGGACACAGCTAGTAAAAAGCACACATTGACAGCGCTGCTTGGGGCTACGAGCCTGCTTGCTTTTAGCATTTCTTTGAAAGCTTCCCCTGTGAAAGGGAGAGGGAAGGCCGGTTGTACCTATAAGCTTTTGAGCAAATCAACTAAGCAACTGAGAGCCACCAGCGCAGCTTTGCTGTGCTGGGGAGGTGACGACCCAGGGACCAGCTGGTACTACAGTCCTCTGCCCTCCCAAAATCAAGCAGTAAGGCTGGGTCTGAGCGCTTTCCTGGCAGTTCGGGACATGCACAGTTCTCGCAGTCTGAGCAGCACGTCCTGAAAAAACACCTGGGGAAGAAGAAGCCTTTAAAGGATGGCTGATTTTCTCTCCCAAAGAAATGAGAAACTGCAGTGCACCAAAAAGAAAACAAATTATCAACGGGCTGCAAAGTTATTTCACTCATTCTTAGACTGTAATTACCACCACAAAGCCCATATTCAATCATCTCAGGCTAACTGGAGCAAACAGAAGCATTCTACGTATGGGAATCCCACTGAAAACAAACCATGGCAAGCTCGCGCAGCTGGTTAACTACAGAGCAGCGCAGCGAGGGACACCTGAGCCATCAGCTCCAAGAGGCCACACAGGAAGCGCCAGGGTTTTCCAGTTGCTCACGGATCTCTAACCAGAAGAGCCAGACCCTCTCGCACCGCTGGCCAGGTGTCACTGCCGGGGAGGTGACACCTCAGCTCTGCAGGGCACCGCGGCTCTGTGACCTGCGCTCGCAGACGGCACCAAGGAGAACACAAGATGCTGTCCACGAGCGAGGGAAACCCATTCTGGGATGTCTAGTGAAAAAAGAAAAGTATCCTCGGTCTAGGCCATTGTAGTCTTAAATCCACAGATGTAGTATTTGGAAGAGTTAAAAACCACCCACAAAAATATTTGCTCATTTTCCTTCTGGCTGAAGCTGCATCTCGTGTTGCAATGTACATGGCCCGGAACAAAGCCGCTGACTCTTAGATAGGGGCCTTGAGATCACACCACAAACAGGTTTATACCAAGCAGACTGTTCAGTTCAGGGGGCTTAGGATTTCCAGAAGTTATAGGACTAAGTTTTCTGCAGAAAGCCTGTGCAGTTTGTGTTGTGATTTAAACTGGAAATCATAATTCATGATGTTTTCATAAGGCTTTGGGAAAACCCGTGTCCCCGAGAAACTCAGGACAAAACAATTTGCAAAGAGTATTAGAAACACCACACACGTGCCCACTTTTTGCTAAATGCTTAGAACAACAAAGTTGCCAAATAGTAAGTGCACAGTTCGGTGCCTCATTTTACATTTAAAAATTATATTGGTAACTGTGTAGTTCCAGCCACTTGAATGACTCACCCAGATGCTCTGGGCAGATTTTAGACGAGAGTTTCTTATTTAAGTGCTACCTGTTGGATACACGATGAATGGCAGAGCAGAAGTGTGGAGAAGGGTTAACGCACACAAACTCTGATTTCACCCAAAGGAGTAAACAACAATGCAGACACTGCGACCTGAAGCCAGCAACAAGCCCTAGGGCACGTGCTGTAGCACATCGGGTCGGGACCTAAAATGATCCTTGCAAGAAGACACATATGAGAAGTACAAACATTTCCAATTACAAACGAGTCAGGAACGAATAGCTTCTGCACCCCCACCGCAGGCGGAAATCAAGTCAAAGGAAGAGTTAATGAAACGCAGCTCTGATCACAAGCAAGCATCGCTAGCAGACGAACTGGCGGGTTCCATAGGAGCTCACTGTCCTCGGACGGGGCCTGTCAGCCCCAGCTCTCCCTAGTTCACTTAATTGACCTGAAACACATCACAAGCACTCCTCAGAGCTACTTCACAGGTCTGGCTTCTGCTTCTTCACTTTAGACTTAGCGTGTGCAGCTGAGACTTGCAGTTATGGGAGAAGATCTGAAGCCTGGACTCAGTGAAAGCTTTAGCAAGGTCAAGAGCTGAACTACCGCAATTAAAATCCCTCAGTAGTAACGCAGGATCAGTTAAAGACAGAAAAACTTGTGGTTTCCTCTTCTGTAGCTGTCTATGCCTCCACACCCAAGGAACTAAAGCGCGTATCAAGCCCACTGCGTCAAGCGGCTCCTAATAAATGAAGCTTGTTCAATGCCCCATGCGACATAAGAGGTGCATAATTTGCACAAGCGAGGCATAATTTGGAAGTGCAAACTACACTTCGCACTCAGGCTGTAAAGCGCACGGCTCACTGCTGTGGGTACACGGATTAAATTCACAGCTCATACACAACAGATAATTAACTCATGGAAAGAGCCAGAAGGCAGGAAAAGTTAAGAAGCTGGACCATAGTTAAACACTGATGTATTTACTGTCAGTCTTTACGAGAACGCCTACAATTAAGCTATGTTAATAATTAAAGCAGACTAAAAAAGCATATAGTTCAATCATTTTTGATGTTATTCCCAGACTCTGAGGCAATCACCTCACCTATCGATGCTGGAAAGCAGACTATTTACTCTCATACTATTTACTCTGAAGAGAAGCATTTTACCTGAGCTAGGAGGGGAACGATGAAGCAAAGAAACACAAGACCGAGCGCGGATGACACAGGCTCTTCGGGGCAGCAATCCCCAAAAGCCAAAACCTCCATGTGCGACTCTGTCATGATTTATTTCTTCTTCTATGCTTTGTGCTAGCGCACAAATGTATAGCAGAAGAGAGGAAATACTGCAAACTGGTTTTGTTTTCCATTTGCTGGGGGAATAACTCAAAAGAAAGGCTCCTTCTGGCGGGCCTTTGCTGGCTCCAGCAGCGCGCAGCCGCCGTGCCGAGGCGCGCTCGGAGCCAGGACCGGGCGAGCTCTCGCCGCGGGCAGGAGCGGTCAGCCTGCTCTCGCTGCACTGGCAGCACGTTACACCAGCTTGCCGACACGCACGCTGAATGAATAATGAAGCCATATAAGACAAGTCTATTTTTTACTCCCGTGGACACCACTAGAAATGCAAGCAACCCCTTACAATATGGTGTTTTTATTACGCACATAAAATTATTATCTGTCCTCGACAGTCAACGCTATATATAAGAGACAGAAGAAAGGACTTTGAACGTGCAGTTTAGAAACACACAGATCAATGGGGTTCTTGTTTACCTGCAGGTCAGGAATCTCCCCTTTTAAGGAGGCACCGCGCTAGCCTGGCGCTGGCCCAGCGTGGGCAGCCAGGCTCCGCGCGCTCACTACCGGAGGCCGCTCCGCCGCCCGTCACAGAGAACACACACCCTGCATGTGCAGAATGGAGTATGCAATTGCTTAGGGCTAATACAAAAAAAAAAATGCAGTATGTGCAGTATAACTGACCACTCGCAGCTATGTCTCCACGGCAAGCGTGAACGCAAAGACCTGCATTGAAAAATAGTACAGCAGAATTAGGAGAACGCGGCAGGCGAATTTCTAAACAGACGGAGCTTTTAGAGCAACGAGTGGCATGGAAGAGAATAAAGTTGTTTTAACTTCTGTCACCAAGTGTTCCTTAGAAGACGACTCCCATAGAAAGGAAAGGGGCAGGGGCAAGCACATGGATATGGATAGGGACTGCAGGAAAAGTTCTCTCCCTGAAGTTTGAAAGTAATAAATAAGCCTAAGAGGGAAAACCTGAGTTCCTAGTAAGATTCAGGCAAGATTGTAGTTAACTAATACTGAAAATGAAGCAATTCCTTTCACGACAGAATGAGAGAATTCCACTGCAAACCCCTTCCACTATAGCGTCCCAGCCGGCAAGACAACCCAAGCTATGGCCTCTCCCCCTCGGGACAGCCCCCTCCAGCTAAGGGAACCGCACACCAAAATTCGAGGCATGTGTGGAGCTCTTGGGGCTCTGGAGCAGAAGGCTCACAGGTTGCCAGACTAGCTTTAGTACCAGCACTTCCTCTGCCATGAGTGCTCGCTTTGGCAGGTCCCATTTCCTTCCCACCTTGCTCCTGCACCTCATTCCTGCCTCTGCACAACCTTTTCAGTCGAAGCACAGCAACCGTCCGTTCAGACATACAGAGAGCCAGACCAGAAAGCAGGTATTTAAAAAAAAAAGAACAAAAAAACCCCACACTAACAAGAAATAAAACCTGTATTTTGAGGTACTGCTGAGAACAAGTCAATCAAGGGTAGTGTTTAGATTTCCAAAAGACCAAGCCTCTGAAGAACTTTTCAAAAACAAACAAAAAAAACCCTTCACCTAAAGTCAAAACCCCAGGTAGAAGTTCACATCACACACACACACTTTCCAGCAGTATCCGTCCAAATAATCCATGGGGAGATCAAAGAGCCAGACCCGAGACTCAACTCTGAAACCACTTCAGCTGCTACACTGCCAACACGTAAAAAGGTTTTAGAAACATATGTAGTTATCTAATAAAATCTAACTTCACCCAGTAAAACATCATAAAACAGGTGGCACTGGCCTATGGATTTTGTGTTAACCTAATATTGACAGTTTCGAGCCCAGGAATACTACTTACAAAAAGTTTAAATAAAAAAAAAACACAACTGAAGATTTTTTCACTGCAAAAACATTGTCGAGCAACCCAAGGACTCAGAAAGCTAGCGAAGAGGACAAGAAAACATCCTGAAAAACTTCAAACCCAGTCTTGGGTCACGGCATGACAACATGCTGGAGCATTTAACAATTTCCACTTAAGTCAAGCTAATAGAAAGATTTAACTTTAATTTCCACTGAATTACTACCAAAAGCTTTCCTTCAGTTTAGGATGGAAAAAGTATTTCCCCTCCTACTTTTTCAGCTTGCTCGGTGTACAGTTAGGAAAGGAGATGAGGCATGAAGAAGGTGCCAAAAATTAAGCACGGTTTGACTGATTACAGCTTTCCCCTTGCATTTGGCTCTTGTTGGGGCGGCTGATTCCTTCCTCGGCACAGCTTTCCGCTTCTCCCATCTGCCGGGCCACACACCACCACAAAAGCAATGCAAACCTAAAACGTGCCTCGCTGACGGCGTGCTTACACCAAACAGGGCAAGGTCTTTTATGAAATACCTCCTCTCCTCTATAGATTTTCCTTGAACAGACATTTGTGCTGAGCTGCTCTCCCCAGAAAGAGCTATAGCAGGATCACTTGAGAGCCTGCTCTTTAACAGCCACCTCTTCTTTCTGGAAGCAGAAGTGTTATTGCTGCAACGCACAGCGGCAATGGAGCAGGAGCCAACCCTGCGCAAGCTCACCGCTGCAGTGAAGTCCCACCCGTGTCCCCAAGGTCCCCGTTCCACGTGTGCGTGGGGACACAGCAGCCCGGCCGTCTCCTCCGGTGCCGCTGCTGAGCTCGCGGAGTAAAGGAGAGAGTAAAACGTGCTCGGGAGGGGACCAACGCCGTGCAACCGTGCCACTCGTCTGCACGCTCTCAGAAATGCACTTCGTTAAAAAGCAGCTGCTGGATTAAGACCTGTATTCTTAAACGTTTCAAAGTGTTGTGGGCATAAGAAATTTGGAAATAGACCATTAAACTGGTCACATGCAGCCTTAAAAAAAAAAAAACAACCCAGCACTATGCTGTTTTTGTAAGTCTTCCCTTTTCTAAGTCCAAGAACAGTCTCGGTTTCTTCAAAGCCTTTTGCAACACATTGCCCTTTTACTCGCTCATTAGCCTTAAGTGCAGCCATTTGCTAATTTCGAAATGCAGTTGTTCATAAATCAAAGTTCAAAAGGTGCTTAAAAACAATTTAGTCACTGCAGCTGGTGACCGTTGATCTTTTACAACTTCAGTAACTTCTTCACATGGAAATACCCTTCTAACAGCAGCATCATTCTAGGCATATCACCAAGTAATCTTTGGTTTGGGGCAATATTCTTTGGTTTTTATTAGCCTGCAAAAGCAGGGTGAGGTGGCAAAGTATCAGTGAAAGCACTGGAGACCAAGCAGTCGCCAGGCAGCCAGCGAGAGCTCAGCCAGCAAAGATCTGCAAGACAAGGGCTGCAGTGGGAGGCTGCAAGGTGAGACAAGGGCTGCAAGGTGCTGGTCTTGGTCAAGTTCAGAGGCAAGGACGTTTCCTATGTCCAACCAAAAGGAACCCACATGTGTACCTCATTAAACAACTGGAATCTGACAAATATCCCATGCATCAGAGAACTTCTGCTGTAGGGAGCCGCCTGACAAAGTGGGTTCCTTCTTAAAGTTCTCCTCCCTAAGCATACGAAAACAGGAAGTTTTCACTTAGAAACCTCAAGAAAAGAAAGGTACAGTTCCCACACACACCCCAAACACCTCCTCCAACACATCGTTAACAAAGCAGAAGGAATAGCATGGCCAGCAGGACTAGGGAAGTCATTGTCCCCTTGTATGCAGCACTGGTGTGCCTCCACCCTGAACACTGTGTTCAGTTTTGGGCCCCTCACTAGAGGAAGACATTGAGTCCTTGCTGGAACACATTCAGAGGAGAGCAAGGCAGCTGGTGAAGGGACTGGAAAACGAGAGCTGTGAAGAGCGGCTGAGGGAGTTGGGGCTGTTTGGTCTGGGGAAGAGGAGGCTGAGGGGAGACCTCATCGCTCTCTGCAGCGACCTGCAGGGAGGCTGCAGCGAGGAGGTGTCGGTCTCTTTTCTCAGGTGGCAAGGACAGGATGCGAGGACAGAGCCTCAGGTTGTGCCAGGGGAGGCTTAGATTGGATAACAGGAAGAATTTCTTCATGGAGAGGGCGGTCAGGCACTGGAACGGGCTGCCCAGGGAGGTGGTGGAGTCCCCGTCCCTGGGGGTATTTAAGAGAGGTGGGGATGGGGTGCTTAGGGACATGGCTTAGTGGTGGGAGTCAGCAGGACAGGTTGATGGTTGGACTTGACAATCCTGAAAGTCTTCTCCAACCTAAATGATCCTATGAATCAACAGAACATTTCAAAAAGAGGTAGGAGCTATTCTCACACTTCAAGGGCTTTTTTTTTTTTTTTTTTAAATCTATTTCACATTCACATCTTCTACATACAGTTTGATTCCTCCCCACTGCAGAGAAATCAAGCACCTGGACAGCAGCACCAACACTGTCCATATCATAGCTCTGCCATTACAGGACCAGAAGGGCCAACAGACAGGATACTATGACTGGGATTTTCAGCTAAGCTACTTCTGTCTTTATTAATAGTATATAAAGAAAAAACAGGTTTCTCAGTCATATAATCCACGAACATCAGCAAACGCATGAACAGTCCTCTGCCTCCATGCTGAACATGGGTTAGAAGAGTCCATCAAGTTGACCAGTAGAAGGATACTGGAAAGGGATGGGGATGGCCACTGTAATAACTCAAAAAAGATTTGCTTAAGGAAAAAGTGATAATGGTTGGGCACATAAATGTTCTCTGCAACATTTAGGAAGACTGCTTCCTCTCTACCTTCAAGTAATTTCATAGATGCTAAGAACTACCATGCTGTAAATCTATGATGTAATGAACTGAGAAAGCAGATTTGGAAGTACAAGATAGTTTTAAAAGTGATGGGTTTGGTCTTTTGTTTATTTTTGTTTTCTGGTTGGGGTGGGTTTTTTGGGGTGGTTTTTTTTTTTTTTTGTTTGTTTGTTTTGGTTTGGGGGG
>VXAL01009663.1:292534-362026 GCA_013399475.1 Chauna torquata | reverse complement strand
TTTTGTGGGGGGGGGGGGGGGGCAGGAGGTATTAAACTGCTAACTTGTACTGTTTTTTTTAGGTCTCAGCATTTGTTAATTATTTCTTGTCAGTCCCCTGCTTTCCCTCTACAGCCAGCCACCTCCACCCTTCACTTATCTCCTTGCTAGTCTGCTTCAGAGAATTAAAAGCAGATCGCCATGATATCCACAAGTCCGAAGAGGCAAGCAGGTCTGTTAGTGTTCATCTCCACAGGGAGGCACTAAGGTTGTCCAAAAATGGGACAGTTAAACAAGCCAAAAGTTAAAATTTACAAGTCCAGAGGAGTCAAGCAGAGAAAAAGAAACCCTGAATGCTCTCTAGTGTTTTATCAACATATATTGATTTATTTTAAAAGTTGGGTAGAATACAAGTAATTAATAGACTGCCATATGCCCATGTGCTGCATCTGCTATAGCAATTTATTCTTATACTTATTTTATTACTTTCTTTGGGAGTTGAATGAGATAAGGATCAGCATTCTGACACTTGGAAATTAGCTCGTTTCCAGGACTGTCAGCAGGAAAGCAGGAATTAATCCTCTAATTTCATCTTGAAAAACAGTGAGAGCAAGTCCAATGAAGAAAAACAAATTCTGTGTCTGTAAGAGGGGAAAAAAAGTGTTTGGAAGAGCAGTGGCCTTATTATGCTGGCAAGCACACAGCCCATGAGATCAATGTTTTGATGAGCACAAGGACTGGTGCCAGAGGGGGACGGGAAGGAGGAGAAGAGACTTCAATGAGCTGAAAGCGTGGAGAGAGGAAGAGGCAGGGAAGTGGTTTGAGGATGAACTAGGTCAAGGGTGGGTTTAGGACAAGGGGAAGCAGAGAGTGCTTGTACAGGACGATCACAGCTAGCGAGGAACAGGGGGCCTCATAAATGGGTTCTGAAGGCTGGGAGAAGCAATGAAAGGAGGAAAATGGCTGCTCTCATCTGCAAGTGAAACAAGGATACCACGAGGTTCCTGCTTGGCAGGGGGGTTGGACTAGATGATCTCCAGAGGTCCCTTCCAACCTTAACCATTCTGTGAGGTTAAAAAAGGAAAAGGATTTACACTGGACCTTGCATACAACACAGCACAGACCTTAGCTTGCCGAACTGCTAGACATACCCTCACCAAGAGGGCTTCGAACAGAACAAACAAAACCCAATGTGTGTCCAGGAACGGCTCAGTAACTCAGTAACTATTTAAAAGATCTCTAGCTAGGTAAACCAGCAATCTTAAGTGAAGGGCAGAGAAGACTTGTGGGTTTTAGGACTGCTGATTTGTTGTGGGTTTTTTGTTTTTTTGTTTTGTTTTGTTTTTTTGTAACACCTCTCCAAAAGGCTTTCTGCACATCAGCAGCATGAAGTTGTGTCCCACCCCAAGGCTGAGTTTGCCAAAGGGATTTATTTCTGGGCTTGCAGTCCGCTTCGAGGTGGGAGCTCTGTTTCGGCACTGACATCGCCTGGCTCATGATCCTGACACAGTCACAGTTTCTAGGTCAGGAAGTACAGACTTGCTGTCTAAAAGTATAGATTATTCTGGAAGAAAGGAATCCCACGTTTGGAGACGTGGAAAGATGATTGTAATGAGTTTAATTTGATTGAAGCCCTTCTTATTTAAAAGAATAAATAACTGAATGTAAAGACAAATCTGTATCCCTTTAGATAAAACACTCACCACAGCAACCCTGGGGGGAGGAACAAAAAACATGCTCACACAAAGAAACCTGCATTTATACATGACTCTGCAATATAAGCCCGAATGGATAGACTCAGAGTTCAGTGATAAGCCGGCGTGCCAGCAGGAGGGCGCTGGGGGACTGGAAAGGAAGGACGGCAACTCCACATCTCCCACTCTAACCATACGCTCCTTCCCCAGAGTCTGAGCCCAGACCATTGAACCCCGTTTCAAGAGAATCTGCTTGAAGCCATCGCTCTCACACTTACCCGGGTCTCATGTTCCAAACTGTGAACAAAGCCTCTCTTAAATGTGGTTTGATTGACGCAAATCAAGAGCTGAGCGGGTGATTCATAGTTGTCAGACCGTAACACTTGCATAAAAACAGCATGTGGACAAACTTGCTGATGCACTCAAACGCTCAGCACGTATCATGAAAGAGAGTCAAAGGCAGACCACTCATGATAAGGTCATTTTTATTCCCCCTCCTCCCTCCTAAAAGACAATTTGGATTTTCCTAGGTAACAGATAGTATTGTAATAAATCTTCAGGCATAAATGTGTAATAAGCATTTTGCTGTACTTCCCTACAGCTCAGCAGGAAATATTAATATGTCAAATATAGTAAAGGCATAATCCAAGTGGAGTTCAGGGATAACCCACAACCACACCCCACTGACTTTCTGCAGTTTGACAGAAGGGCTGCCGCAGTGCCAGCCATGTATTTTGACCTTTCTGCTCCCAGTTTAAGCCTACTCCCTCTTCCTTTATGGTAGGCACATTTTTCCTTCCTTCTCCTTTCCCTTCCTCCCCCTTGAGTTTCAGATGAGTAAGAAGAGCAGGACTAGGCAGATCCATGCCTAAGGACAGGACCATTTTGCCCTGTTCCATACGGCTGCCTTCAGGAAGGAGCCACAAGCAGTATCTGACCCAGCTTCAAGACACAGCTCTTCTTGCCATACCCTGAACTGGTCCCACAAAGAGGACTCTACTTGCCCTGCACTTCACGCTGGCTCTGCACAGGGCATTCATGAATGTAGATAAACGATGTACAAAAAGCAGAGATCTTTCTGAGCACTCCATGCGCCTCAGTCCTAGCTGGAAGACGCACCATGGAAAGCAAACATGATGCGGCTTCTTGCCTTCACGCACGCAGCAGCCTGAAGGGAAAGCCTGCGGTGCAGAGCCACGCCACGAGGCAACTGCAGCCTTCTCTTGAAGGAGCTGACACGCGTGCACAGGAAGATGGCCCAGTCAGAAGCATGCTTCCTCCTTCAGTAACACCACATCTGCCCCAAAACTAGAGACTGGAATCCTACCACCATACCCCCAGGGCTCACAAAAGCACTCAAGGAAGTCAGACTACATTACACTCTGTATTTGCAAATTCAGTAGAAACAGCACGGATCACAATGACCTGAGTTCTCCAAGCTGCAAGAGGGTAGGAACACAGGGCACGAGCTGCTGGATCACAGAAGGGTACCGACTGGTGCTGTGCTGCTGTAACGCTGCCCGCCACACCGAGTACATACAAACTTCTACCATAACAGCTCATGAAAATGATACCCTTATGTTCCTGGAAACAATTAGGAAACAAAAGAATACACAAAAATCCAGCCAACAACACAAAAGAAATGAAGATACTGTTTCATCCTAATCTTTTCATAAACCATTTCAAGACAAACGCAAATGTAGGCAAGAAGATTCAAACAAGCATGACTTCGGAATTAACTCTTAAATGCAAGATGCGCTTTGATGATGCTCAGGTTCCCAAAGTACCTACAACACCACGCATCTCTTCTCCAACAGTCTGCCTACACAAGACACCATCTCCCTCTGAGGGGCTGGAAAGCATGGAGATCTGCCCTGTGGCCTGCACCAAACTGATGCTCTCCAACCTCCAGCTCTGCTAGGGTGACAATCCACAGCCTGACCCTCCCAAAGTCCCTGGATCCTGAGGCGGCTTTGCTGGAGCAAACCTGTGTTCTGCACCTCAGCTCCCAGGAGAGACTTCTAGTGCCGTGCATCCCCCGCAGCCCTGCCGCTCCCCAATGCTTCCAGGCCTCCTCCATCACCACCCGCATCGCCCAGCTGCTCACCTCTCCCTCTGGCCGGGCTCTGGGCCCAGCCACCATGAAAGGACTCAGGAAAAGTGCCTCAAAGGAAGGTGCAGCCACTACAGCCCTTCCCCGGCTCCGTCCAGGAGTACGCGAAGGAAGGGCAAAGCAACAGAAACGTCCACCATCCAAGTCCACAAGGCCCATCTCCTCCTGCCATCTCCTCAAAGTTAGCTGGAAAAAACCCTAAATCAAGCTGCCATCTCTCATCCAGGATCCCAGGAGAAAACAAAACCAAAACACAAGCGCTCAGAGGCAGCTTACAGCCATGGCAAAGTTTCACAGTTTGGGCTAGTGGGCATCTCAGAAGGGCACCTCCTGGGACGGGCCACGTACACCGCATTCTGGTTTGTACCTCAGAGCCATTTCAGCACACAAATTGGACTTCTTTGTAGAAAAATTAACCCAGGAAAGGTACGCCAGTAGCACACCCAATTATCTTTCTCCACTCACAGACTTGCAGTCCACACAACCAGATTAGAGCCGGTACAAAGTGAACACCTTTGAAACACGTGCCCGTTCCAGCACCGGCCCTTCCCGTGTGGACAAAGCCCCTGTGGCCCCCTCTGTCAGCTCCTTGCTGCCCGCCCAGGGCCCTCCGCAGCCTGGACCCCGTCCTGCCTTCACCACTCACCCACTGCCATAGTTAAGCAGTGCTGCCCCACTACAAAGAGGATATTTTAACTTAACAATAAGACCAGAAAGTGCTTGCAGTATACCACAACCATTCCAGCCAGCTCAAAAGGAGCAAGTCTAAAACATTTGAGGCACTCGAGCTTGCCATCTCTCCATCAGTGCAGCCAGGACCAGCCTACGAAGAAGTCTTTCCACCAGCACAGGAATAACAGATCTAACACACCAAGATGTTAATAGTTAAGGAGAGGGGAGAAGAAAATGGGGAAGAAAATTTGTCAGAAAGACAACATCATGAAAGAGTTGTAACACGTTTAACACCACCTCACCGGAGTGGCCACCCCTCCTCAGTTTCTGGTTTAGTCATCATTAAAACAAACACACAAAGTACAAAACCATGAAATTAGCTGATGAAGTACTGCAGCATGTCACTGGGAAGGAAATTAAGAAGCTAATTTGACTCGATATTTCTCGGTATAAACACATGCAGTCCCATGTTGGTTTTAAGCACTTTGTCAAACATACAAGCCACCGGAGCTGAACATGCTCTCGGTCTCCGCGTAGTACAAGCTGCTAACATAAGTGATGCTCAAACGCTTTCTGGCAGCTCATACTTAAGAGCAGGTAAAAAAATGCAAGCAAGACTGCAGACAGTGAGGTGCTGTGAAAGAAACAGCACTGTAGCTAGTCACTTAACCTGACAGTCAAAAACCTAAGAGCTGGCTTTTTTTTTTTTTAAAATCTTTAAGGCCTCCATCTAAGCTCCCACAAAACTCCTCTTTGTCTGTTTGTAAGTAAATAATCTGCTTGGAAGCTTTTTTTTTTTTTAAAGTACCATTGAGTTCTCAATTGCTATGAGCAAACTAGTAAGTGCCCGTGGCAGGATTTTTCCCCCCCGTTACATTGCTGCCCAAGAATCTGGCAGGATGCGACTTCAGCTGTGCTCTGCAAACAACAGAACGCTTCTTATTTCATCGACCAAATGAAGCGAGGAAGGGATTTTCAGGCAGGACACTATAAGCAGCTGTCTGCAAGCGTCAACAGCTGGAAGTTGAAGCACGTTCTCTTAAAATAGAGGAGAGGGCACCAGCATATCAACTCATGAAGCAGGACAAGGTAACAGACAAGAACAAATAAGTACTTTCAAACATAGTCCCTATGTCAAATTTCTATAGCACTTGGGGCCTGAGTTTTAAGAAAACATCAGCGTGACTAACATATTTAGGAAGCCCAGAAAATAAATCTTGTGTTGTTTTTGGCTTAATGCAGGGAATCAGCTTTAATGACAACCTACAGTTAGCTCTAGTAATTTTCTTTCTTCTTCACTGACATACATGACAAGACTTTATTAGCAGGACTAAAATTAAAAACAAACCATTTTTCACTGTTGCAAAGAATGCTTAAGCATCCATTGACACCTTGTGAAAAGAGACAAAAAACTATTTCAAAGCAATTCCATCACCTTTTTGTATATCAGTTTTCCCTACCATTTTATATCAGAAGTTTTGTACTTCGTACATCCAAGACCACAGATTTTTCATAATCAAGATTAACAGCTGTGGAAAATGACTGTCGTAAGAGTCAATATGTATTGTTATACCACAAAAATTATGTCTTCTTGCTTAGGATAACAGCAAGAACACACTCAAAAGGAATACTGCTGTGCAATATGGTTTGTGATTTTTCTCAGCGTTTTCAGGATTTAACACAATTCAATTACTAACATGAGATGTATCTGAATGGATTCAAGATTTTACAGGGTGTGAAGTGATTTTGATCTAAACACCCTACCCTATAAGCTTATGCATGGGGTGCGGGGGAACCCCCAGATACCATTAATGAAGTTTATTAAACTGTTTGAAAGACTTTAAAGTCCAGCCTCCCCGATCTGAAACAAAGTTCACGCACAGTATCACCCCCAAATAGCCTTGCCCCTCATTTCCTCCAAATCAAGATGGTTACTATCACACCGTTTGTTTGTTCCTATGTCCAATGGCTCACTACAAAGTCTTTTCAGAGGCTTGGCGCTACCTTGAGCTACCCTGGACCCTATTCAAGAAGCTGGAGGCTATTTGGGACCCCCAGCATCACACAGTGCAGGAACTTCATACAGGACACACCTAAACCATAAGCAGCACTCAAGCATCTCCAAAGCACTGGGACCCCACTCAGCAGCCCCCATAAAGCCTCCTACCCCACTGATTTATTCACTGTATTCTGTTCAAGATTACCATGCCTTCCACTTCCCCCAGCACAGTCTTCCAGACAGGACTAGCATCCTTGTACCCTTATCGGGAAAGCATCTGTGCACACTAAAAAAAGGCTGTAAAAGCACCGTTCACAACCAAAACCAGCTTACTATCATCAGATTACGGCAACGAGACCAGTTGACAAGTGGGAAAAAAAGCTGTACTGTTTATTTAGAAAAGGTTTCACTTCTAGCGGAGCTTTTCCTGTCTTTAAATACTGTACAGTAATAATCTACCTTCCTCTCTCCTAAGCACCTGCCCTTTTTCAGTCTCAACTGCTTAAAAAAATAAAAAAGAGACAGCAAAATACAGCATGTAGAGAGTAATGTGGTTGGAGGTTTTATTGACACTTGTTTGGAATGACCTGGATAGCTCTTACAGCTTTACCACTTGTGAATAACGGAGACATTTAAAAACTGAAGTCAATAAAACGTGTGCTACGTACATTTGAGAAGTATACTCAGACTGCAGATCTTTTTTAGGGTGTTCCCCCCACTACTCCCATTAATTAACACTAATAGCTGGCAAGAACTTGTTAAGCAACAGGTGCAGAACGAGGCAAATTACTGCCACGTTAGGTACCTCAGGACAGCAAGTAAGGTGACAGATGGAAGGGACAGCGGTACAAGGAACTGTGCTTGCACCTCTGGAAGAGTTCCACATTGGTAACCACAAATGACCAAATCCAAAGCAGAAGTACGTACTTTGTTTTCAGAAGTTTAAAGCAAGAGCGTTATTTGACTACCTTCAGAGATTTTGAAAAAAAAATCAAAACTTGTAACAGACTGTTTGATCTCTTCTGTCTGACATTAGAGAACCTCTGCTTTAGGAATACCTCAAGACGTGAGGAAGAATAAAGGACTAAGAAAGAATGATTATGGAAATGAAGCTTGTTTTTCCTAAATCCCCAGAGTCCTGTTACTAAGGGAAGTATGCAAACCGTTGAACCTGCAGCACAAAGACCTCCCAGGACTTCCCAGTCCAACGGGAATGCTCACGTAAGGACTTCCCAAACCCTGATTACGGGAAATAAGACATCCCAATTTACTGGAAGCAAGCAAATGCAGAGGCCTTGACACGGTCATCAGCATCTTCATCTGTCTGCAAAAAGCTTATCATGGAAGCACAGCTCACTGTATGACCTAGAAAAAAAGAAAGCCTGACTACCTGTGTAATGAGTTACTAGACTATGAGGAAAAATAGGATGAATCAAAAATCAGGGATCACCACAAATGTTGTGGCTGAAGGCACTAATACCTTGACTCCTCTGTCCTTTGTGTAGCTGAAACTCTTAGTACTAGTTTAGTTTTTGCATGCTTGTCAACAAGTCCATCTTTGACAAAAACATGTCAACCACTCAAAGTATCGTGACTGCCACATCCATATACACCTCTAGAGCTGATCTCAAGCATGTTTCTGAGACACACTGCTTTAATCACGACAAAGAATCCCCAACTCTGAATATTTAACGTAAAACTGGTAAGAATTTTCTAGATGTGCTAGGAATCTGAGCTGCTACAAGAGTCCCAGAGGAGCTCTGGCTGATAAATCATTTTTATTGCTGGAATACCAATTTGGCAATTAGGGGAAGGAAGTGTTATTTTATACATACGATTGTTAGAAAAGGGCACTTTTCAAACCAAAAAAATGAACACGAGTAGCGAGACTCATGACACGTGCTTTCACCACTGTGGGAACTACTCTCACTTAAAAGAGCAGTTTACCATTTCCCTGCTTACACCAGGAGAACACAAAGGCACTCAGTTTGCACTTCTTGGAAGACACTGCTGCTCTGCGCTGCAGCTATTTATAGCGTGAACAGTTCAAGGTGCGTGCTGCTGCAGACAAGTGAATGACTTGTTTTCACGGTAATTGATCTATACAGCACGGATTATATAAACAGTTGTTTCTTGCTCGTTTCCACTCCCCCAGCATCTCCCATGATAAAAATGTACTTGTCAATATAACAGCTGCTATCAGGCAGCAGAACTGTTAGCAGCTGCAAGGTCTTTAGCTTGGAACTCTAGGTGAGTTTTGTAAAGATGTGCAGAAATACAGCTGTGGAGCTTTCGCATGCAGCTGTATACAGAAACAGAACAGAGCGGTAATCTCCTTCCATGCTATTCTTCTACAGTTTAAACAAAACACAAAGCCAATTTTCTCAATTTCACTGGCTGTAAATCCTGGTTTAAGAATATGTGCACTAGTCTTCTGAGTTGTTCTATGGCAAACTTGGTATCCAGTAAAGCTTTTAGTAAAGACAGCCCAGTTTCTTTCAAAGCCGTTACTTCAACTTCAATAGATTATTATTTTCTATAAGCTTATCCTTACCTTTCTGCATCTCTGCATAGAAGATACAGCTATATTGTGCTCTGGAAGCAAACGCAGGGCATCCAAAGCTACCGACCTCTCTCTCTTTGGTGCTGTAGGACTGTATCATACCGCTCTGCAGGGTTGCAAACCAGTCTGCCTTAAACAGTCTTGCACAGAACCAACCCCCAAACGTCAAGAGAAGCGTTTCACTTCTTAAGACGGTGAAAAATGCACGCTGTCAGTGAGAAGATGAACCACTGCTGCAGACAGAGCGTTCTCCTGGTGACAGCCTCAGCTCCGGCTGGGAACACCAGAAAGAGCCCGTGAGTGGGCAGAGATCAGTGGGTGAGGTGGTCAAAGGTACACGATAAACACAACTCGCTATAGAGCGAGAGCTCACATTCAGCGCTGAAATACACAGGCACAGATCGCAGCTAAGTTTGCCTTCACAGTTGACACCAGTCCCCAAAGTGAAACGCAGACAAGTCCTTTCCTCTCCATGCCTTGCAAGATGGGGGGGTTGGGAATTTTTTCTGCACTTATTTATCCCACCAGGCTCAATACAGAGCTGGGAGCTGCCTCCACCACCACTGCCGTCCTCACGCAAGCAGCTCCTGCTCCACAGGGCTGGACGTACATCTCCTCCGCACGCACGGACAGCCCAGCCGCTGCTGCTACCACCCTACACCGCTCTCTCCGGTGATGGTATCGGAACAAGCAAGTCTGGGAACCTGCTGCAGAGAGGTAGAGATGAAACAATCGAGCTCTTAAACACATGTGTGAGTGCTTTGTTTTATCTGGCATCAGCCAGTGCACACCTTGTATCGTTTAGGTTAATCAGATTATCGGAGCTTCACTGGAGCAGGACCCAACAGCTGCAGTTTAACTTTATGGTACAAGGAGTGTCCCCTACGTGCAAACTCCTTATCATTTCTCCATTTTAAAATTTAATTACAATTTGGAGAAGGGAATCAAGGCTGCAACCTGGTTAGCATACATTGAGAGCTTGGGGCTCTGAAACTCACTTTCATTCACAGATAGAAGCCACTGGATAAAAAAGAAAAAAAATCTTTGTTTTCCCATCAGTGATTTACCCAGTTTAATTTTGCTAGCTGTGCATTGCAAAACCAATGCTTACCTAAAGAGCTGCCTGTTGAGCAATACGGTCTATAGCTCTGTCGCAACTGAGGCCGAGAGCTGGACGAGACGCTCAGGAATACCCCTCTCCTCGCATGTTCCCTCCGGTTCAGCTCATTTCCAGAGCCAGCATAACTCCACTCTGCTTTTCAAGACTACAGAAGGCAAGTGCAGAACACACCCGTCACAGAGCAGAGGAGATTGCAATAAACACAGCCACCTGACTTCAACTTCAGCTCTGCTTTTAACAATTCATTTTTCTACCTCACGGACCAGGCTTTGTGGTCTTTAACCATGAGCGTTCGTTTCGTGACAAGCATGCACACAGCTGCCTGTCCCATGCAGCAGGTCAGGAGGCCTTTGCGTAGCTCAGCTCGCCAGGCTGCGCAGCTCCTCAGAAAATAGGGGAAAAGCCCACAGATATCGCTGTTTGGAAGCCACACTGCAGAGATACCCAACTTAATTCCCTTTCTTTGATATGTAAGAAGACTGGAAGGCCATCCTACAGAGTTAAATCAAGTCCTAGCATTCTGCACTGGCACCTCTGATTGCCATCACTTCAAAAACACATTTCATAGAGCTTTTAAGGGACTCACACAAAAACAGTACTAAACAACCAAATGCAAAGGTTAACACTGCCTGCTGTTAAAGAAAAGTCACCTCTTCAAGTCAAGGCGGCCGTGTATGACATTCGCTTAGCGGGAAAAAAAAAATTGGGAAGCCAACTTGCAATTAGCTTAAATATAAACACCTTCAGACAGGAGATTATTCCACAATGGCGATGTAGAAAGCACAACTGAACTGCAAGACCAGAAGGCAGGTCAGAGGTCCAACACTCAAAAAAACCTTCAGTAATGCCAGATTTACACCAAAGTGCCTTTGAACAGAGAGTTAAGGATGCTGTTTTACAAGGACTGTGAAATTGCTTAAACACTCATAAAGCCCCTACAAAAGCTGAAAGCTATTTTTCACCAATTTTAAATACACTAACTAAGGACACTGCATTAGTTGGGAACATACACGCACTTTCCTGACATCTTTCAGGGTCCGCAAGTTTCTCATCTGAACATTTGCTTTAAAACCTAGAGGATCTCAAATGCCCAGCCAGCATTAAAACAGCAGGCCTACCCAAAGCGAAATACCTAAATATCTGTTATTACACCCTCCCAGCCCGAAGGCCTCCATCCCACTGATGCATGAGCCATAAACTGTCCTACCTCCCAGCGAACGCAGACTGCAAACATTTTGCCTCAGCAGATGAGAAGCCATTCGCCCCTTCGCAGCCCGCATCCGAACAACAAATGGCCAAGAGGTACTTCCCCCCACCTCCCTTTATGTTTAAAGGGAGCAAGTTTAAGTCAGCCTATCGCACTGGCTAATAGACAAAATATTTGTGTAAAGGAGCAGCCCTGTTTAACCAGTGCCATTCCTGCACACATCAGTACAGGCTGCTGTCTCCCCTTGGGCAAAGAGCACGGATACGAGGTGCTTGTTTCTGCGCAGAAGACGCAGACGCACATTTGCATACATTTAGCAGCGGCAGTAATCCCCATTTCTCATGAAAACCCCATTAGTCACTGGTACCGCTTCAGTTCAGACAGCCCCTTCTATCCCCCACGCACAGCTGGCGCAGGCACCGGCGACTCGCGCTCCGTGTGCTGGGCTGGGTACCTGCTCCGAAGAGCTGCTGCAGGGAGCTCCCCATCGCTCACGCCCAGAGACGACAGCTCTGCGCTCGCGTTTGGAAGGCACTCTTCGCATCAGTCACAGCAAGGTGGTGCTTCCCCCTCCCTCCCTTAAGTGATGAAAGGTTCATTTATTCAGCAACCGACTACAGTGGCTCTCTAGCTTACCTGGGAAAGCTTCCCATTCACCACAGGCGAGCGGAGTTTAAGACATGAATGTCTGTTTTATGAACATCAGCACTCCGTGAATGCTCAGAGTAAGAAATTTATAAATGCAAGGATTGTGCACACGGGCAATACATTCTATCTCTAAGGAAAAAAACATTAGATGCAAGATTGTATAAAAGCCTAAACCAGCAGTGGTCAGAGATCAAACTACCCGGCCTTTGAAATTCACAAGAGAACATCCCTAAACTCGTCCCTTCTTTTGACATCTCTACCCAGCTCTCTCCAGTACGCTCTTTCGATGTACATCGGACACTCCAAAAACCACCGTAGTCCAGGCGCTCCCCAGTTAGCCAAAACAGAGACCACAGCCCCATCTCGTGCAAGGCCGTCCTGTGCAACGCTGAGCAACTAACAAGGGGAAAGATCCTCAAGTGAAAGATGGACAGCACGGAAGCCGTGTATCCTTAACAGCCAGCCAGAACGCATGGCCCCAATATCTTCTTCAGCAAGACAGTTTTCCCACTGCGATAATCTGCCTCGCACCCCCAAAGCATACTATAGAGTTATCTTACAACCCTGGTCCAGCACAGCAGGCAAGACATAAGAAAAACGGAATTTGGGGGAGAAGGCAATGAGGGAATGAAGGCAAATCCCCTCCCTGGGCCAGCAGCTTCTCTGAGCTCTCTTCTTTCCAGGGCAAGATCACAAAACTCTAGAAAATAGCAGCTGCCTTGGGGCAAGACAGGAAGTGATCCGCTCAACACTGTGCCGCGCTTCGGCTCACACAGAAAATGCATCATTTCTAGTGGTGGCAGCAAGCGTGCAGGTGAGTGCAGGTTAAAGAATTGCTATCAAAAAAAATCCACAGACATATAAAGGTCAGCAGTGGAGATGATGGACATCTTACTCAGCAGGTTTCATTCACTACGAAATTTGTGGGAATTATTCCGCAGGCATGTTATCAACAGTCTGACACGAGCACCAAAATTTACCCCTCTACCAGCAGGCTTTGTTTACAGGACAATATTTAGTATTCCTTTTCCTCCTGCCAAAGGATAAGGGCCAGGTAAAATCCATGCACACATCCATTGCATCTGTGCTTCCAGTGCACATCATGTTCGAGTGACACAGCTAATTTCAGTTTCAGAGAACAGCAACAAATTTCACCTCTTCCTGAAGCAAGCATACATCAGCAACACACTTCCCTGCAGGACTGAAAAGGCTTACAGATTTAAATCCATGTTTCATCTGAAAATAGATTACAGCGCTGTAATAGTATGATAAATTGACAAAGTCTGCAAGCTAATTTGTATCAGCCTTTAATCAAGAGTTTCTAGTCAGTCATTTTCCTTTACTACTGTTTCTGTGTCAAGGACAAATTAAAAGTTACTACAAAGATATTACAGAGCGCACCTCCATGATCAGCAAGCCTCTCAGATTCACCACCACTGGTACCTGTTTCCGTACTACAGCTCAAATACATCAGCAAAGGACACATATGCAAGTCCAAATAATGTCATCACCTTTCAATTATGCAAATAGGAAAGCTTCTCCTATCTACAGAATCTTCTAGCTGCTGCCGGTCGGCTTTGGCTTTCTCCTGAGGTTGTCCAGAAGAGGGCAAGAGACCAACACCTAGAGCTGGAGACTGGTTGCCGCAAAAATTCATGCTCTCCTTAAGAATCTGAGTATGCAGAACCTGACAGCTCGTAAGCACCACCTACCAGAGAAACCAGCTTTAAAAAAATTGCCTCTCTCAGCTCAGCAGTTTGAGTTAAGAGCTCTTTTCAATAGTAATCCTCAAAGAAGCTCCCCCTTGACTGTTTTGTTAGCCCAGCTCCAATTTCACTTTGAAGGCCAAGACTCGCAAAACCAGACAAGAAGTGTATGTCCTCATTATTATAGCAGCTGATTCGACAGTGCAGCAAAAACTCTAAGCATTTCCTTGAATTCTCAGCATACCCTTTATTACTTTGTTATATTGCACAAATTTAAGTCTCCTTTCATTTTGCAAAGCTGTGGATCTTATATGATAAAACAGATGAGTGTGACAGGATAAACAAAAAGGACAGACAACCAACTGGCTACACTGAATCACAGGCATCCCCTAAAACCTTCAGACTTCTAAGCAAATTGTACTTTCTTGCCTGTTTTCACTGGAGGTTGTGCGTTCTTGCATGCAAAACACATGGCAGATCTTGGCTGGTTTGGGATGGAAAAAAATCACTCTGGACGACAGTATAATGTTGAGAGTTCACCCTGTATGGATGAGCAGCAGAAGCGTGTTGAATCCTTCACCATACAGTTACCAGAAAGGTGATTAAAAAAACCACAGCAAATACAACTGAATCAACACTTCCAGTTGGAAAGAGCCAGGTTTGGGGAAGCTGTGATAAGAGAGGTTTTCTGTCTGCATTCACCCTTGTTCCCCAGCCAGCTCAGCTGCTATGGCTGAATGACTTCGAGCCCTGAGAAGCTCAGCAACAGCAGGTGGTGCTGGGACTCTTTTCAGAGCTCCCACAGATGGGGAGCAAGGCACCCCTTCCAGACTTGCTCCCACGGGTGTTAGGATTATACCAGCCAGACTCAGGAAAAACGGTGTTGATGCTTTGCGGGATCAGCAGACACAGACCTGAGGGACAGAGCTGACACGGGGGCTGTACAGTCACTCGATGAACTGACTACGGGCTGACGGGTGGGAGGGACACGAGGCCAGCTTCCAGATCTGAAGTCTGGAGCACAAGGAGGAGATGCACCACAACTAGTGACAGCACCTGCACTCAAGACCAAACCTACACCACCTTCAGAAGCGTGGGAAATGGAGTTCTGCCTGCCCACCACCCAGCTGGGAGATCAGAAAGCAACCCCCCAGTATAAGTAAATCCTTATACCGGAGGATGGAACTGGCAATGAGTATTTTGCAGCCTCAATCACAAGTCTTGCACTCCTCTGGCTGGGCCTAAGTGAGAACTCGACCTAGGAGCTGTAACCTAATGCAGACGCATGGAGACAAAGTTCCACTTCTCAGCTTCAACTAACCAGCCTGTCCCAAGTTTCGGCACTAAGAGCACTTTTTACCTTTAGCTTTTCTTCCAGACAGAAAACAAGGTATTGATGTTTCCTCTCTCTTTTCTACACATTTCAACAAGCCCCAAGGGGCCCAATATCGCTTTCAGTTTGCAACAGCTCCTGCCTACAGATTTGCCACAGCAAATAAACCTGCTATGAAATTCAGATCAAGACCCATACATGGGAACTTAATGCACTCCCTTTAAGGAGGACCATCTGCTGGAACCAGGACCTGGCCACCACAACACCAGCTTGGTGGCAGCGCAGCCCCCAGGCCATGCCTGCAAACTCCTCATCCTGCAGTGGTATCCCATCCTCCGGAGAGCTGGCCTGGCTCTGAGCTAGGAAGTTGCCAAAACAACTGAAGTAGCAACTCTGCAAAACAGCTAAAGCCACAGTTAAGACATCTAATGGCTCTCCAGATAAAAGTTTTGTGTTCAGTATGTGGTAATGGGATAACCTAAGCGTGAGAGCAGACTTTTTTTTTTTTTTTAATACCAGCAATTCAATCCTTTGGCATTAGCTGTTTGTTTAATCAGGCATTACAATACCAGAAGCTTTAACATTTCTAGCAGAAGCTTAAACTTTTCCATAAGAGTCAACCTAAGTACAAGACCAGCACAAGGTTTAAAGGCATACAAGTTCCAAGGTGGACTTTCTTCAGCTTGTTCAATACAAATCATTTACAACTTGTCTGAAATCTTGATTTTGTGGTTGGGAGTACAGTGTTTGGGTGCATGAGTTTTTTTTGATGTTTAGACACGAACTGTTTAAGAAAAATCTCAAAATCCCTAGCTCCCATGAGTTTGGTCATCAACACAGTCCCAGCAGATTTTACAGTCCTCCTGTACATGAACCCATCCAGCAATTCGTTTAACTCACACTGATGCTTTGGTTGTGCTACACTTAGCATGATTAAGAAATCACAAAATGTCTTTGCAATGCAGCAGCCTACCAGCCATGCTGCATATTCAGGTCAGCCCTGTGGCGTGGGTTCTTTCTTATAGCCACATGACTTTAAGCACCTTTCAGGCCATATTTAGGGTACATAGTAGGATGTCTTGCAGCTTTCATGCTGATCAGGTAAAGCATTTAAGGGCTTTGAGCCCAGTCAGTTTGATTTCCTCTACTCAGCTCTGGTGAGGCCACACCTGGAACACTGTGTGCGGTTCTGGGCTCCCCAGTACAAGAGGGACGTGCAACTTCTAGAGAGGGTCCCGCGCAGAGCTACGAAGATGATTACGGGATTGGAGCATCTATCTTATCAGGAAAGATTAAGCGAGCTGGGCCTGTTTAGCCTAGAGAAGAGAAGATTGAGAGGGGATCTTATCAACCTGTAAAAATACCTGAGGGGAGTAAAAAGGATGGGGCCAAACTCTTCCCAGTGGTGGCTAGCGACAGGACAAGGAGTAATGTGTACAAATTGAAACGCAGGAAGTTTCATCTCCGTATGAGGAAGAACTTCTTTCCTGTTAGGGGACAGAGCGCTGGAACAGGCTGCCCAGAGAGGTCATGGAGTCTCCTTCTTTGGAGATATTCAAAACCTGCCTGGATGCCATCCTGTGCAACGTGCTCTGGGTGACCCTGCTTGAGCAAGGGGGTTGGACTAGATGATCTCTGGACATCCCTCCCAACCTCAACCATTTTGTGACTCTGTGATTTTATGAAGCAGCATCATTTTCACTGTAGCCTCAGTACCTCTTCTCCATGAGCTGCTCTTGCTTGCACGTGAGTGCATGCAAAAATCCCAAACTGGTAAGCAAAAACAAAACCAGGAACTGAGCTGAACTCCTTTTGCTTCAAACGGCAAACAATCTGAATTCTCACCATAAAGGTTAGATCTTTCAAAAGGTTTTTGATTTAAAATCTGCCATGAGGGGAGAATACTCAAAATTTCATAGAGAGGTTTCTATATTTGTAAAGCAAAACAAACAAACAAAAAACTCCAAAGCAGAAACCATACACAAAACCAAAAACCATCTTTGCTAGAAGAACTGCATGTTGAGCTCATCAGCGAGACTCTTCTAGGTTCCTCAGAAGGTAAAAACGAGGATGTGAGAAGGTAGTATCCAAACGGTCGTTCCACCTACTTGTGTGATCAAGTGTCTTTCTCCCCGTTCTTTCCCCACCCTCTGGTCAAAACTATTTCAAAAGGGATCACAGTACCAACAAGCTGCCTTTCTAATCAAGGAATGGTAAAGACACCAAGAATGGAAATATAAATAGAACAACTGCATTAAAGATGGCACTGTCTGTTCAGTCTTCAGTGCATGCACATCTGGCCCCAAACCGCTGCAGTGGTATTCACAGATCAGTCATTTATTTGATCTGAACTGCTGCACAGACCTACAGCAGCAGCACTTTGTTTTCTGAATGATTGTGATGGCACTGGAAAAAGTGATGGGGCTTCACCTCAAGAGCGATGACATCCAAAGTGGTGTCATCCTCAGCCAACTGCAGCACCTCATTCCACAGCGGCATCGCTCCTGCTCAAAGCGTTGCCCCATGCCACTGCAGCTTACAGCCCAAAGTTTGAAACCAGCACTAATTTCAATTTGCAGTAGAAGGTCAGGCTGAACAGCAGCCCTTCCACTGCAGGTCAAGGTTTCTGCCACAAACACGAGCTGTTGAGGAACGGCATCATGCCTTACTGCTCCACGTAACTCCACTGCGCAGCAGCACAGGAAAGCAAGATCCCAGTTCTGTGCAGAAACACAGCAGCTACACTGGCAGTGCACGCCGCTACCAAGGGAACTTAAAAGAAAGGTGGAGGAGCAATCACTGCTCTGCTCTTTGATTTCAACTACTTGAAACATATGTACCCCCAAACATTTACCTTAGGGAAACGCCATGCTCCAGAAATCAGATTTTACATAAAGTGCTCACAGAAAACTATTTAGCTGTTTCTGCCGCTATCACGACAGTGGGGTTTGGGGCCAGGGAAACCATAAGCATTACTTTGAGAAGCTGGAAGCCCTGAGACGCTCCAGCAGTTGAACTTCAAGTGATATTTGCCAGATGAACAGCTCTAGCTTCAGCCTCCCTAGAAAAAGCAAGTTTAAATTCCCAATAATTCAAGCTGCAAGTCACTGTGAATTACTGCAACCACTCTGAATGCAAACTAAAAGGATAAATAGTAGACAAATACATTTTGATGCTACGCTGAAAACTGTGCTGATCTGAAATTGCTCGCTGCTTTTCATGTGTATTTCACATTTGCAGAATGTATTTTCCGTAACTTGTAGTTGTAGGATATCCATTACCCATTCATTAATGAAGCCATCCAGTGATGACCAACACAGGTTCATACCTTATTTTACACCTCTCCAAATCTGCAAGTTCGCATTGCTGTACCAGCGTCCTTCCCCTCCAAGCTGGTGCCCCACTGCCAGGGCCTTCATGACAGTATAAACACCTAAAACTCTACCCTCTGAGACAAAAAAACAAATAAATAAATTCCGCTGCCATCCTAATACAAAAATCAATCAGTAGGAGAGAAAGCCAAGTTGTAAGAATACTAAGGGCAAGGACACAGTTTGAGCCGAGATGTTCCTCACTCCCCCCACAGTGGACAGAAATATCCCCAATTGTGTAAATAAAGCCTTAGTCAACAGCACGACAAATCCGTACACAGATAAATGTCACACACTGACGTCAGTGCCAGAGCAACCTAATCAAAGTACAGCCTTCACCTATTTTTAAACCCTTAAGTATTTTTAAAAAAATAATAATTAAAACAAGTCTTTTAAAAAAAAAGTCTTACAATTGTATATACCAATAAAACAGGGCTGTAGTATTTACTTCTCTCTGGTACTGGAGCCACAAAAATGAAAACCTACCCCTGAAACTAGCTGTTCCATCTGATGCGTCACTGCACTAGAAAGCAGAAGATAAGGATTTAGGGAAGCGTACACATCAGATTGGCACTAGCATTTGTATTGGAAATTTACCCAGACAGGTTAAAAATAACACAGCGAACATTCGCAGCCATTCTGAAGGTCGCTTTCCACAGAACTGCTGTTTTTATAGTACAAGCTCCTGGTGACATGTGACTAGCTATTGCTAGTATTTTTGTCCCCAGAAAGCACTCTGCACAATCAGGTTGCCTTGGCTGAGAATTAAGGTCACAGAGCCTGGTCACAACCAACACGACAGAGCCGCAGCACAGAAACCAAGCCCAACGGCTACTGGATTGACTTGTTTTCCTTTTTAAAAACTCCTCCTTGTAAATCCTCCACTGACTGACATTTAAAAAGAAAAAAAGAAAAGGTCATCTCCCTCGACCAGCACTCTCAGGCTTACACAGCCGTCGCACATTTCTACGGCTGTAAGCGCAGCTATCGCCGGGCCGGTTCCAATACTGCGCGAGGCAGCGCGGAGCGAGAAGCGGGGCTCGCACGGATGAGGCAGGGGAGCTTCCCAGCCCACCGGCCTCGCACAGCGGCAGCTCGGAGAGGAGCAACGCGACGTCCAGCCAGGCACCTTCGTAAGCGAGGGCCGTGGCAATCACTCCGCCAGGATGCTCTCCGCAGCGGCCCCGAAGGCTCAGGACCCAAGTTTGCTGTTTAGAAAGGCGGCCAGTCGTACAGAAAAGTCTCTTCAGCAGTTCGGTCCCTAGTCATACGCTGTAACATGAAGCCTCCCTCAGGGATTCCTTACCAGAGACAACAGCGGGAGACCACCAGCCAAAGAACAGGCGAGAAAAGCCTGTAAATTAGTATTTTAAGGTTGAAGCTAAATACTCAGATCAAATTCAAGATACAGGAGGAAACAATCCAATTTTTTCCATTTTCATCCCATCCAGTCTCCTTTCCTGATGTTCACCACGCTCCATACAAGACACGCTCAGTGCAGATGCAACAGGATGAAGCTCGAGAGAGCATTTCTGCGCAGTGCTTGGGTCTGAAGTGAAACTACGTCAAGTCCCTAAGCCTCCTGTCCCTCTCTCGAGCAAGCCAGATGCAGCATTCATTACCAAGGCTCATTACCGCTCCACATGGTATCGGTCTCATTTTCAAAAGACTACATGTTGCTAGACAGCAGGCAAGCAGAGTGCCAGCTCCGAGAGCCCTGTGCCCAGAAACGAAGCCCGTCTTGCACCTGCCCTTGCAGAAATGGAAGGATCCGCTATTTGCCTTTCTGAGGGCACCTCGTTCACGAACATCAGAACTTCTTTGCACATGAGCTTACATCCCACATTACTGGAACCTGCAGAAGTCATTACTCAGTATTGGTGGAGATTTCAGCACTAACCACATATGATGAACTCCTTTCCAGGTGTTCTCGTCCACCTTCCAGGTTGTCCTTGAGAGAAGCAGTAAGGATTGGATGCTATTTGCAGAGGCTGGCAGCAAGAGCTTGCATTGATCTCGTATCCTCGTTCTTCGCTGCGTTTTAAAAAGAAGAAACTTGCCTTTTCAAAGGAGTGAGAATCTTTCATTCATTGCCAGCACTTCCTTCGGCTGGAGCATACAACTGATTTAAGACTTTCTTAAAGTTATCTGTGGAACATAGATAAATGAAGATAGCAGCCCCACGAAAGATTTCTGACTTATTATTCCTTACAGAGAGACAGAAAATAAAGGCCTGTTTAGCATCTAAGGTACGCCTAGCAGCAGCCACCCAGTAAAAAGCTGTCAGTGCACAATAAAAAGATTTTTATTCAGGGGAACCTGAAAGCTTCATCCATAACGTACTCCACAGCTGTCAGTGAAACAGAGCACCAAGAGGAACTGCAAATCAGCGGTGCCGAACCCAGCCTGCAGCACACGTCTGGAATGCCCAGCGCAGAGCACGGCTCCCAGAACGCTCCCCTGAGTCCCAGTTTCCACACAAAATCTGCACTTCCAGCCCCCGTGGCCTCCTCCAAGCGCGAACTCCACCAGCAAGGTAGTGCTGTCCTCCGAGCTTAACCAGACAGAGCAATACAGACGGGAAGAGAATAAATCTTCAGCAACAACAACAACAAAAAGGAGATTAAAAAACAGGAGAGGAAAACAGGAAAATTAAAATCAGCCACCACTCTATGAGATCTCATATATACCTCAACTTGTGAAGATGCATATGAAGATAGATGTTTATTGATTTCTCTCTCAGCCAAGGGGTTGCCTTATTTAATGGAAGACAGCAGAGATAAACCTCCTGGATAAACTGTCAGTGGAAGAATCCATTTCCCCAACAGAAAGGATCAATGATTATCCATTTTCCCTTTTATCCTCCCAGTCACACAGTGAATTTCAGAAAACAAGCTAACCACAGCTTCCATCTGCTCTCCTCCTAGACATTTCTTCAGCTAAAGAACCCATGGCAGAGTCTGAACCAAACCCGTTTGGACAGGATTTTCTTACAAAACTTAATCAAGTGCGATAAATAAAGCAGCTTCACACTGAATGCTAAATTTAGTGCAAGTCTGCAACTTGACCATATATCCTATACAGCTGGACATATAGAAGCGGTCCCCTGGGACTAAGCAGTTCCATCCACCTTGTTTCAAATTAGAAATACACTAGCTAGTAGATCTGGAGTAGCACACAGACCTTAATTACATGAAAGAACATTAAGTACAGAATAACAAAGTCTTTAAGCAAGGATCACGCTGAGAGCTCTGAAGTCCCCTGCAGCACTTTCCCAATCCCCCAACAAATAAAACTCCACATTCGGGGGGAAGGAATACAAAGTACATTTACTGTAATACTGGCAGATGAAAAATTGTAATTGCTCTGCCTTGACATCTGGTTTCTATTTCGCTTCCATTATATCAGATTACATAACAAACAGATGATGCACTAGATCTACTGAGTTCTTGCAAGTCTTGTGTGGATTTGGTGTTTACATTCTTGTTCATAAAAATTTAAGCTATGCCACACACACAGGCACATCTGATGCAGACAAAGGCACCAAAGACAAACAAGCAATTTTCACAGGACAGAGACTGATTTTAGGGGGAGGGAGGGGTGTTTAAATTCCATATAGAAAAGATTCCATTCCATAATTCAGTTCAGAAATTTAATCTGCATGTAACAGCCCTTATAGCCATGCAGACAAAAGTTTACATGAAATGAGGAACACAAAAGTTTACATCCAGGTGAAACAGTTATATAAGCAAATTATAAATCTAATGATGCAAACAAATTCCACTTTGCCCTGTCATGTTACTATTATCTACTGAAATGCAACTCCACACCATGTGCTCCCTTCTCCATCTCCTAATTTTGGTCCGTAAGATAATAGATAATATATATATATAAAAAAAATAATGTAAAGTAATATATAATTATGTATACATAATTACGTAAAGTAATATATATATTTCCCCCAAACTGGTACTTCTAAGTCATTTCTGCTGTCACAGTGATTCATGGTCTTAAGAGCATATGGTAAATATGTAACTTTCAAAATCAGACACCTACTTAGCTGACCTTGTCCCTAGACACACATTATAAACCTTCTTCTGAGTCAACAGCACATCCTTCCTTTGCAGCAATTCAGGAAGTCATGCAGCAATTGTTATGAAGCTGATTCAGCTGAATACAGGTGATTTTCACATGCCAACGAGGTTTCAGTCTTACTTCACTACACAAAACGTGTAGCGTACCCATCAGAAGAGATTACAGATTACTTTCCAGAATGTGTCTGCATGTGCTTCCTTCCCCAACACTGAAAGCTACAACAAAACACTTGCATTCAAGTGTACTGCATTTCAGACACAGGACAAAACACAGTTATGGAGTTACCGTCACATACAATACCATCTCTAAGGCTTCCAAATCACGCACTCAAATGTAATTTTACTCCCCACTCCCACAGTTATCAGGCAGAATGAATTCTCCCCTCAAACACAACACGTGGAAATGAAAAACCTTACAGCTGCAAAATTACATAGCTTGTGATGGTTCATTTGGACTTAAAACCTGAGCATCCTGCAGAGAGGAGCACAGGGTTGCATCTGGAGCAATTCTGACTCATTCACAAATCCCATATTTGCAGAAAATCACAGCCACAAAATATTTTCCGTAGTCAGAACACGCAGCAAGTGACCCCAAACTGCAAACCACCTCCAGACTTCCCACTGCACGTATAATTCAACAGTTTCTTTAAACTGCACCTTTTGCACGTGTTCGTATCCTGCAAATGCAGGCAGAGAGGCAGAGCAGTCAGGCCAGCAAAAGCATCCAGGCTCTCAGGCACCCTGCTGGCAAGAATTACTCCATACTGGACTCCGGTTCTCTGTTTTGCTTCTCAGTGCCTAAGCATCTCCTACCGTTCGCCATCAGGCAGGATGCTGGACACTGTCAGCCTGCTCAAGTACCAACAACCCTTACGATGGGATTTATAGCTTAAGCGATGGCCACTTCCAACAGGGACTTCATGACTTTGGCTGACAGCAACCTCATCACCACAAGCTATTTTTAAGAGAAGCAAACATGGGACCTGCTCTGCATGAGAAGAATAAAGAGGTAGAGTAACGCTCACTGCAGTCCAAGGGTGGAAGTTCTGTGCTGGAACGGGACCAACAGGTCTCACAGAGAAAAGGTGGCCCAGAACACGCAGCAGCTGTTACGGGTACCCAGACATTTCCTCCTAGCATGCATCCGTTACATGTATATCACGCACATCCACTTTAAGAACTAGTTTCCATATTTCTCTGCATAAGCCCTCTCACAGGAAATTTTGCAGGACGCATATCCCTTCGATACCTGAAGATTCAGTGAATAACATTGCAAGCAATTCCTCTTCCTTACAGTTTACTAAAAGGAGCTCAAGCAAAGGCAGCGACTGACTCCCTCAGGCACTCAGCGTCTGCAGGTAGGCAGGCAGCCATCTAGCATCGCAGTCAAGCGAAAGAATATTTCAAACGCAGTTTTAGTAGAAACGGGACAAATCTCATTTGTAATCATTAAAACTGACAAAGAAATTCTCTAAAAAGATGTTCCATACCTGCCTCAACCAAATGGCCTGCAGTGACTAAAGACCCTAGCAGATGACAGGCAGCCCAGGCACCCAAGCCGAACCAACAGAAGCCCGTGTAAGATCACCAAGCTTTCTATTGGAAACATCTGCCAAGACTCCCTTCTGATGGGACCTCTCAGAGTAGGAGGCTTGTGACATTTAAGTTGCAGCCGGATATGAAAATAATAAAAGCATTCACAGATAACAACTTAATATTTTCCAATTTTCAAAGGCCAAGTTATTGGCTTTCCCACCCCATCTTATTCTTGCACAAATCTGCACACATTTACTTTATGTGGTGTACAGATGATATCAGAAATGCTGAAGGCATTAGTCATGGGCAGACAAATGGAAAAATAGTCCAAAAGACGGTAGTTTTCAACAAGCCTATCCCTCAGGTACTACAGGTACCTGCTGCCAGCTCTGCCAAACACGACAGCAAAAAGGATATTCTGCTGGTGAAAGAGAATCACTTCTGGCCATGTCTTAACATGTTTATCATTAAGCACCAAGCAAGCAATTAATAGTATTAATCTTACAACAAAAAGACAAGCATATTCAACTTCTTACCATGAGGAGCTTTTTCCCTTTGAACTCTTCCCCACTGGATTGTGCTCTTAGGAAGCCCGGGAAGAATTACTTGAAACAGCAGCTTAGGGCCAGAGAGAGGGAAAAAGAGAAAAAAGAAAAAAGCAACGCCACCTCCCATAACAAAACATCATCAAATCAGATACTAAGATATTTACTGTGTCCTAAGGAACTTCCATGAAAAGCAAGCACAGAGAAATCAGCCCTGAGGAGAACAGCAAGCAGCACGAAGCACAGAGAGCTGCTCTAACAAACAGCACCAGCGCTGCTCAGATGAGACTGCAAGACAAGGCAGTTCCTTCCTCAAGCACGTAGCTTACACCTACTCGAGCTACCCCTGCTTTACTGTTTCTCTGGAAGCACCAAAATTAATACATTCACTCTTCCATTTCACCTTCAAAAGATCTTCAGATGTCCGCCTAATTAAAACACGTCAGGGTTGCATTGCATGCCTAACACAATGCAACTGCAATAGCTTTCTTACAAAGATAAGACGGCATGGCAGTTGGCTGTGCAACTCAGAGTTAGCCTGTCTTTTCAGTAGTTAGGCAAGGCAAAATTTGTAATTTTGGGGTAAAAATCTTTTATTGGACTAGGAAAAAATAACAACCTGTTCTCACCACGCTGTGTCAGCAAGGAAAACTGCATTTACGTCAGCCACTATTTTGACTGCAAAAGCCACGATGGATCCACCTTTCATTTCTGTGGAACATTCATGCTCAGGACAGAGACAAGCAATATATTCTCCAGGGAAGCCATCGCATTGGAAAGAGGGCAACCACCTGCTAGCCAAAAGGAGAAAGAGCTTCACATTTCAGCTTCATAAACTAACACCTAATTTAACTCATTGCAGTTCTCCTCCAGCCAAACACTCGCCTGCACTACCTTAACTCTGAGTAAGACACCGTGCCTACATCTCCTAGCCCATACTGGCGAGATGTTTATAGCTGGTGAAGAAGTTCAAAGCCGCGGATTGCTCTTTGAACACCTCCTCCAGCTGATGGGAGAAAGGAAACAGTCAGCTAAGGGATCCTCTCAAAAAAATCAGCACACAGCCATAGTCATAACAAGTCCTCAGGCATGCCAAGAGCAGAACAGTGAACTCTGCAGGGAGATCGAAGGACGCAGAGAGCGTCTTAATTTTATGCTTCACAACATTTTTATTTAAAGCAGCATGCGGCAATGTGAGAAAAGGAGCTACACGGCTCTGACTTTCTTGGAGGCCAAAATGAAAAAGCTGTTTCTTCAGCACCAAGATTTCAAGTGCTTATTCATTCCTGCTTGTCATCTGTAAGCAAACTACTCCTCCATTCATTACAGACTGGCAGAATGCAAAGGCGTAGTGCAGAAGTCTTCGCTTTTACTATTATAAACGATGCTATTCTTGCCTCTAAGCCTCCAGCATCACAAATCACATATCCTTCATACACATCACCCCCAGCTCCCTCCACTCAGCTCGTGTCTTCGAAAGCTGTAGGTGTTTTCCTCCCGTAGCTCTACCTGGTGAGAGCACTCGGGAGCAAGCTGTGACATTTGGCTGCTCTGCCACAGTGCAGCAGCCTTGCAAAGAGTTGTGTGTGCATGGCTGCGTGCGACTGCTTATTTATAGGAGAGGGCAATTAATAAGGGGCTGCACGTGGCCTGCAAACCACTGCTGAGAACACAGCTGCTGGGACTACTGTCCAATCCGTGTTCCACCCCAGAGCTTTCACCATTAATGTCACCTTTCAACGCAGACGAACAAGCTGCCGCCGCCATTCACCATCAGACGACGCTGGACATCCAGAGCCTCAGCACACATTGCATTTTCTGCCCTCTCATCTGCTTCCACCAGCAGTAAGTTTTCAGTTCTGCTCAAATGCCAGACAAAACATCTTTAAGCTGCCAGCGTGCTCTCTACTGGCACAGCCAAGGGCACTCTGCAAAGGTCAGTGGTTTGAAAAATCTGTGCAACATATCAGAAAGCCTTACAAAACATGTGATGCTTGGAATGAGAGACTGATCCATAATTAGACGTTTCAGTGTTTATTATCCTGGAAAGAGGTCTGCAGTGGCATTTCACGAGTCCAAGACCGGGAAAAAAACCCGCATGGCAGTTTATTTTCTCGGCATCTACAAAAGGTTTAAATTGAAACTACAATTTGGAGACCACTGATGGTGCACACAGCACTCGCTAGCAGAGGCAGGGCTGCCTGCTTTAGTCGTGTTTAAGAGCCTTACAGCTCAAATAACCCCTGAACACGTCTGAAGTATGAGCTAGGTTAGGTGGAAGCTCCAAATCAGTAATTTTCTTATTAAAACAGAGGAATCAGCTGGTAGTAAGAGGCAATCAGTGAACCTGCCCAGCAGACTCTGTTAGTTCCAGTCTGTGAGAAATACCCCAGTCTGAGCTGTCTTCCTCGCAGCTTCCCTGTGCACAAAGGTATCTTCCACACCAGTTAGTCAGCAGAATGGTAAACAAAGGGGGTCTAAGCTGAAACATCACTTAAAATTTACCAATACAAAAAATACATTAACTAACCAGGATGTTAACAACTAACGTGCGACAAAAGCAGTCAAACCTGCAGACATGATGTGAATGCAGTCTTGGAGGAAAACAGTAAAAAAAATATTAAGAAAGCAACTACCAAGCATTACGCCTCTTTCAAAATAAAAGCCAGTTACAATCTTGCTGACAACAGTTTCTAAACACTATATACACACCTTTTTGGTTTGAAATGTTTCCACTTTAAGATATTTGGAAAAAAGCCCACACAGTTCAAAAGAAATAGGCCTACATTCAATTTATTTAAGAGAAAAATGTTTCTAGCACAGCAAGAGTTATCTTTCAACACAACTACATCTGACAGTTTTCCTTGCTAAAGCCACCTATGCATATGCGTCTAAATCAACTACAAGCACAATTATTTCCGTATAAAAACACGCTATTTCTGTGGAGATCTGTAGTCTTCAGGAGCTCAAAACCCAAAATGAAGCATCACAGCCAGATCCCTTGACACCACTCCTGCTCCCAGCTCGCCTGCCCAGGAGGCAGGGCATCTCCTGCAGCATCGCAGGCCAGCAGACTCGGGCTCCCACAGCTAAGGCAATCAGCTCTTACAGCCGACAGCTCCTGAACGAACGTTCTCCAACCAGCTTCTCATGAAGAAAGCAGTTTCGACAGAAAAACAATAAAATATAAACCCAAATAAGCAGCAATGAAGGAATTTTAGCTTCAGCTGGCTCTATCTGAACATTCCTTCCAGGAGGAGGAAAACTGGTATGGTTTTAGGACGCAGGGGCCCCTTGCTCCTGCTCGAAGTCTCAATCAATACGTAGGCTGCTGCACTCTGCGCTCGTTACAGCTCACTCCTGGCCAGGAGCTGCTGAGGGTCTGAAGGGTGCTGCAGCCTTACCAGGACAGCAGCAAGGCAGATACGGACTGCCTGTGGATGACAGCATCTGCTCAGCTGCCACCTAGCCAAACTCCGGCACCAACACACGCAGAGCAAACTCACTACTAACTCGCTGGCTAGGCAGTGGCCGCACTGTGAGTCTATCTAGTTTCAACTTGCTTATCCAGTCTTAGTCCCACCAAGACCAATGTTTGCCTAGATGATGCCTAGCTGGCCAAAACCAAAAATCTGCAAAAACGCTGCTAGATGCATCCTGTTATACTCTGTACGCACGGTGATGCTGTCACTGGTGGCACCAGCGTGCTGGATGCTCCAGGAATGAGCACCAGTGAAGCTCATGCTGCAGAGCCACCAGATAGGGCAGCAACTTCTCAGAAGTCACCTCGTGGGAATTTAGGTGCGAATGCAGTCAGAGAGAACTCGGTGTGTAATAACCAGCTCTGGGCACCTTACATCCCCTCCTGAAAAGGCAGCACAGAAAGCCCCCAGAACAAACGCTCACCTCCATGGAGGGAAACAACCGCTCCATCTCCCAACCTGATTAACGCTCATAGTTAACCTCCAGCTCTTCAGTGACCAGTTCCCAGGGAAAAGGAAGGGCAAAGCACACCTTGATTTAGCACACAGCTTTTACTCGGCAGTTAGGAAGCTTGCATTCCTTTCGTAATAAACTGCCCTGAGCCCAGCATCACCACGCACAGACCACCACCCTGAGGCTCGGTTCGCTTAAAGGCACGTCAGGCAGCCAGATCCAACATCAGGCTCCCTAGCCCTTCGTCCTTGCAAGGACGTAGAAAAGCACAGCCCAGAGCTAAACATGGGCCTAAAGAATAACTTCCCCAGTTCGGATAGGAGAAGGAGCCTGGACAGAGACAAGTGGCCAGACCACGGTATCACACACGCTAGCGAACAGGAGCTGATCTGTACCACTGAGGAGCTGGTATTTGAAACCAAAAATGGCCCCATACTCACCTCCCACAAAAAAAATTGTCGACAAACTAAAGACTTAGCAACCAAAGGAGAGTTAAGATTGATACACACACACAAAAATACATATGCACACATGAATACACATAACCCTACATCCTTGAGCCAACTCAAAACAGCCTTGTTGCTGTCTAACAGCATCGTATACTCCTGAACAGTCACTTTCTGCCAAGCTCCTCAAACTCAGGCTAGGCACAGACTCTCACTAGAAGAATGGCACGAAAGCATAAACAATGCCAGCTGACTTTACAATTCAAGCACGATGAGCACACACGGTCTGCACACCAACACAGGTATGGGCAAGCAGCTGCCAGGCCAGCCACAGTGCCATAACAACCACAGCCTTTTCCTGCAGCAATCCTCATCTTGTGGCTTCTCCGGCACCACGAGACACATCCCAGACGTAGGAATAAACAAACTACACCATGAAATATTAAAAAAAAAATTACTTTCATTCTCAAACCTCAAGCTTTAACAGGAAAAGGGGGAAAAATATTCCCTGCACAGATTATGCATTAAACTTGACCAAAACATGTAAATATCTTCATGAATATTTAGCTTACAACTAAAGAGAGGAGGAAGAAGGGAAAGGGGAGACATCTACTCCAAAACTTGGCACAAGATGAAGGATCCTGTACTAAAAAACACAGAGCTTGTCAGCTACTTCAGGCTGAGAACAAGCCACACTTTCCTTTCTGGCAAGGAAAGTGAACTGTAAGTGGACAGCTTTCTCATCAGATAGATATGGATTATACCACTGAAAGTGTTTACAGATACAAATCATACAAAGGCCTGCCCCTTCAGGCTTATGCATGCCTGCAGTAGGTTGACATACACATCAGGAACAACGGATTGGTTTTTAAAGGACAGAACCAAATTTTCAGAAAGTTAAATAGGAAACTGTTTGTTTGGTAGCAGTTGGTTTCTCAAAATTGGTGAAATAACATCTGAAGCCTTCACGCAGGAATGGCATTTCTAAATTTCCCCCCACTCCTCCACCAGCAGGTTTTGTTTTTATTTAGATACAGATTAAAAGAATAAAAAATACTTTAAGAATATTCTTAATATTTCTATGCCATTTGTTCCATCAAGAGGGTGCGACTGCTCCGGTCTCCTTAGTGCCAAATCTACCGGTAGGGGAGCTCTGAGGCATTGGCACAGTGATACAAGCAGGAGAAGGAAGATGCTTCTAGAAAGACTGAACAGACTTTTTCTTTTTTAATTAAAATCAGCGCATTCTTTAAGGAGAAGCTGCTATATTCTCAAAAAACTGGCAGCTTTTATCCTGGCCTCTGATCCGCACTGACAAACAGCTGTACACGCATCATTTCAGACTCTTCAGCAGCTCCCTCAAGCCTCTCTCCAAGAATCCAAACACAAAAAGAAGCCTGTGTCTGAAGTGTCAGACTGCAGCCACTCTGGGAGAGGGGAAAAAGCATTTCTTTAAGTCTAAGTCCATCACTTAAACACATTTCTTTAACGTGCTTTAATCAACAGGACATTTCACGGTACTCAGTCACTGCTGCTCTAAGTTTTCACATCCCACCGCTTCACTTTGTTCCTTTTCTGCTTTACTGAGAGCTGGAAGAAACATTATCAGTGAACTACGGCCGTTTTTCATGAATCAGCAAAGAGGCATCTTCATCAGCTGCCATACCCCAACGCCAAGCTGCAGGCTTCCACAGCACCTCAGATGCCAAGCGGCGCAGCCTGTGTCATTCTGCCACTGTCACAGCTTGTCGCAGGGTGCACAGCAACGTGTGGACTACATGTAGTCCACACTGGTTACTACCAATAGTAAGCTTGCTGCAGAGGAGGATTTTACTTCACTGGGGGGGGCGGGAGGAGAAGCTTTGCATTGCTTTTTCCAGTAGAAAAGCAACCAGAAAACAAGTATTTACCATTTGCTTTACCATTCAGTTGTACTTTTAAAAGAAAAAAAACAATAGCGGTGACTGGAGTACTTGAAATATGCTGTCATCCTTGCAGTAAAATTCCAGTTTTCTTGCTCTCAGCTATTATTAATTTGTATTAACAAATACAATTGCTACATTTCTTGAAAATTAAGCTCTACCCTGTCTTTAAAAGCTGCAAAGTTATTTGCCAGGTTTCTTACCGTCCATTTCTTAAAGCACGCAGCACCTGATTTGCACAATGAGAGCCGTTCAAGTAAATGGCTTTGTAGAAAGTTTCTTTCATCTGATTGCTAGAACCCTCTAAAGATTAAGTAACCGTTACCCAATTACTTTGAGCAATTATGCCCAAAACATCCCATTCTTCTGTGTAATGGTATCCATATTCTCCCCAACAAGAGCAAACAGTAGCTTTGCTTTGCAGAGCTAACAGAAGAAAAAGGCAGCATCAGCGAGGATCTCAAAAGCCAGCCTCCCCAAGTGACCAAAGGCAAAGAAGGGAAACTAAGTCTCAGTTCACCCCGCAGCCCACACAAAGATGGGGAGCACGAAGCAGGCGCAGCCCTAAGGCAGCACAGACGCTGTTCTGAGCTCGGTGGCATCCTGAAGTCATGATCTGCAGGAAGCTGTGGAGCAGAGGACTGCAGCAGTCCATCTGTGAAACAACTGATACATACCTGGATAGCAAGAGGTAAGCAGGCGTGAGGAGCACTGGAGTTCACCGAAGAAAATCAGCAAAGCCTCAAGTACCAGGGTTACGCAGGCTGGCAATCTGCTGTTCGTAAGTAATTCGAACATTACCCAAGCAACTGAAGTATGACCAGAAAGACACTTGAGTTGGTCTTAGCTATAAAAATGCACACATTTGCTCTAGTAACTACACACAAATGCACCTAAAAACACTCTCTTCTTAAGATGGTTGTCATACTACATTTTTTATATAAAATACAATTCCAGAATCTAAAAAAAAAATAGTGCAGCAGAGGGAGGAGAGGTGGGAGAAAGGGGCCTGACGTGTACCTGAAATGCAGCAGCTTTGATATCCCACCAAGCACGCACATCCCCCAGCACCCTTCTGGACTTGGCCACTTTGCAGCTGCAAAATTAGCAGCCTCTGGCCGACTTTCGGGTATATTAGAGTCCAACTGTATTTACGCTGACAGAGACAAGCAAAGGTTGTGACGACTAATTGACGCAAGAGCTATTTCATGCTCCATGCCAAAAATTAACCAGTGGTGGAGGAAGAGGAATTCTCTTTGAGCCCAGTTAGAAAGTGATTTTGGTCAATTGCTAAAAAAACAAGCTGAGGTCTGGCATGACAAACACAACTGAAAAAAGTCAAAAGCACAACTCTTACACAGCAACTCCATTAGAAAGTCAATGCAAGACAAGAACGCAGCAACCGGACAGAAACACAGCCCTTCTCATGAAAAAGAAGCAACAAGAGAAGATTAACTTGGAGTGAGCCTGATCCTTTGTCATATCAGCTGATACTACGTTCATTCAGATCACCTTGTCTCAAAAACATTTTGGTGGAGGCAGAGGTGACAATTAAAGTATACTGACCCTGCAAGGGTTCTGCCTGCTGCAATTCTGGATGCTAAGAAGCAAAACAAAGGAGGAGTCCAATGATCTATCTGAAACAACTACCGCACAATGCCACGTTTTAAAGGAAAAGAAGGCAGAATCTTGAAGGCAGACTGAATGAATAGCATCACCCCTACCTGCCAAGAAGCCTTCATGATAAACCTGTCAAGAGTTACAAGCCTGCAGAACAGGCCTTCCACCTGCTGGAAAGCAAAAAAAAAAAAAGAAAAAAAAAATCTAATGCTAATCAGCTACTTGCTGTCAACAGGGAACAGATGCCTAAATCCTTCTTCTCGGTTTGTTAAGCTGTAAAGATTGCATGCCTTCTCCTGGCAAAGGTTGTATGAGACCAGGGATACCTTGCTCAGAATAAAGTATTTGGAAGTTTCAGACTTTCTCCTGAAGTGACAAGTCAAAGATTCAAGACTTGGATGGACTACGAGAGTTGGCGTATGTGCTCTGGACTTCTTATTGTTCCGGGTTATTTTTCAACCAGGGAAGAGAAGGAATATCAGCTTGGTCTAGTTCAGGCTTTTATCTCTCTCCACAAGAGCAGCTCAGGCATTTGATGGAACAGAAGCAGCTAGTGTGGAAAAAAAGTTTTAAACTAAGATGTGCCTTCTTATATCCAATGTAAAACAAAAGTCACAGTTAAAGGAAGGAAAAAGAAGTCTGTTTAACTATAAAGTGCAAGTTTTAAACACTGAAACAGAATACAAAAATCCGTCTCAATGGATCATCTTTATGCTTTTTTAGTTTAAGTGTATCTTACTGAGCTTTAAGGTTTCTTTGCCTGAAGAATTGTCAATTGATCAAAACACTGGAACCAACTTTACAGTACTTAAAAAAAAAAGAAAAAAAGCTGTCCTCTCATCTCTCAGCAAATAAGGCAACCCAGGGCGGCATTACCAATCCCAGCAGCACCCAGCTCAGCTTGACTAGCTGGATATCTAAAGAGGCCACACATACAAATAACTGCATTGATCTTGGTCTATTGATCGGAAGGTGAAACCTGAGAGCAAAGAGTCATTACACAGTAGTTCATGGACAGCAACATCATAAAAAAAAATCAACGTACACAATGCAATGAGTAAACTGCCTAGACAGGCATCAAGCCCCACACCCGCTCACCCTTGTTATTACACACAACCTGATGGGGTTACATGACTACAGCAGCAGCCTTTCAGGACAAAATGGTTACCTGAAGCCAAGGCTAGCAGTTCAAAGCTCACAGACTAGACCTCACTCCTATTACAATTTTCCCCGTAAAGCTATTTATGTGGTTTGGCAACATAACAGCTACAAACAGAATGAGTACATAGATTCTTGAATAGTGAAAGGGTCAGGATTGATTTTTCTTTTTTAAATGATTTCTTTGAATTCATCTGTCATTCCTCCAACATCCTGATCCCAGCCCTACCACAGACTGCAGCTGCAGCACAGTGAGATTTTCCACAAATTCTCTCCACTGCAAGCAACTCCACCATGCCCATGATTAGAGAAGTACCTAGCGGAGGAGTAGGTGGTACAGGCAAAATCCTACTTGCTCATATTCAAGTCAGCTGTAAGTTTCAATACACAGAGGAAGATTTTTTTCAGTGTTGCTATTATTCAGACCATGGTACAACCAAAATGGTACAAACAGCACTGACGGAAAGGTGGGTTTTTTTATTTTTTTTTAGTCTCCATTAGTACCCGAGCACCCAGCTCCAGTGCTTGCAGTGATGAGCTCAGGTACCACCACTCCACTCCTCATCCAGCAAAAGGAAGCAGACCCCCAAAGACACCAATTTTCATGCTCTGTAGTGGTGCCCACACTCACCAGTGACCGTGGAAGGAGATGACACAATGCTCCTCGCGCAGCAAGGAGCAACTTGCCATTCCTTGCAAATGCCAGAGCTTAAACAGCTTCCAAAAAGCAGCTCAACAGATGACAGAAAAAGGACTGAGAAATTCATATTTACCACTGCCAGCTCTCACCCCAAAAAGATCTCAAGAAGATATGTTAACAGCCCAAGAGGGTACATTAGCAGCAGTGCCACGGGCTTGCTTGTTCCAACCCTTCGCAGGCCCCTGCAGCCAGATGCAGTCAGGCTGCTGGTCCTGCTCCCCAGCCCCTCGGGCTGACCCTACACAACCACCCCTGCGGAACGCACTCAGACCTCACACCTGAGACCTGTGAGACAACCCTGGTGTAGCTACACCAAAGGTAAGCAGGCTGGATGCAAATGCTGGAAAGATTCCGTCTGGTTTGTAAGAAGATATTAAGTAATCTTGATCTGGTTCAGTTTGAAATAGATTACAGGGAGACAGTAATGTCTCAAAAAAGCCCATATGAATATTTTCCTGTAGGTAGTTCAGAGTTCAGTAGCTGCAAAGTTTAATATCAGCTTCATCCTTTTGAAAGGCTGAAAATTTGCTTCAACACTTCAGAACAATCTATCAAGCACCATTTAGCCAAACCATGACAGTAGATCCCGGGGTGAACACCATGAGTCTGTCAAGTATTTCAAAGCAAACGAGGTCACTGCAGGTAAAGCATCTGGTTTTCCCCAGTAACCGATGAAACAACAGTATTTTGGTTAGCTACAAAGACAAAAGCTGCCCGTGCCTGGCCTCTCCCTGCCCGCCCCATGGAGCTGGATGGTCCCCCTCGCCCCTGGGGACGCAGTGCGGGACAGCCCATGGCTGGCGCAGGCTTATTATTTGAGATCTAACCCTACTGAGCATCTTTGAAGTTCCCACATGCAAATTTGTGGAAAACAGGATAGCCACATGAAGCTACTCTACAATCCGTGCAGTGTTGTATTTCAGAGATGTTACCTACGAATAAGGTCATTTTCACTTATCTGTAGTAATATATTCCTGCAGTCACAGCTTGGCAAAGGAAAGTATTCCACGCTTTACCCAGGTTTTGAACACTCCACTTGACATCTCAAACCTTGCAGGTGTCAGTGCACCTCAGAGGCCTTTCTTGAGTAACAGCCTAAACAGATAAGAGCAAAGGCTGCAGGTACTCCATGTTCAGTCACTCCTGGCTATTTTCTGACTGTGAAGTCAGTTTCTGCAGATGTAAGAGATGCAAAACAACAACAAAAAACATAAAAGCTACGCTAAAAGAAACATCACTGCAATTTTTTCTCCACCTTTCTCCCTCCCAACCAATATGAAAACCTTCTTTAAAAAAAACAACAAAAAAAACACAAAGCTTTTGAGCTCCCAAAAAACAAGGCAATGTTTTTCTTTTGAAGCAAAGGTAAACAGTACGTATCAAAGCACAGGTAATCAGATGGCCAAATTCCTACACTTAAAGGATGAAAAATGCCACGAATAGCTGAAATCCATCTGAGAATAAGTGGATTTTCTGGCCCTGCTCTTGAATCACTTTCAGAGTCAGTGGAATGACTGAAGTGTTCCTTCAAGATCAGCACTGTCCTAATTGACCTGACCACAGACACACACAAACAAGGCTCATTAATGCGTAAGCCTTGTGCTAAAACGACACGCTGAATAATTTAAAATAAATACTGAGAATATACTCCTTGTTACAGTCCAGTAACAAATTTAATTTGAGGAAGATACGGGTCAAACTAAGGCTGACCAAAAGCGAATACCAGAAATGCAGTAAGCATACGGAAAAAGGTCTCTGCTTTCCAAGTGAGACACAAGGGCCCAAGGACTATCTTAAACATTATCATCTGACTTTAAAAGTGCAACCATTTCTGTCCTTTTTCCATCCTGTACCTCATTCAAAATAATTCAGCTACCTCCCTCTCAGCTGCTTCTCATCTTTACGCTGCAGGATATATCACAGGCTAGAAAAACTACTTTAGAAGGAGGTTTCTAAAGAATTCAAAAAGTGCAGGAACTGCATTTAAAGAAAAAATAGAAGCAAGAGGAATGTACTTAGCAGGGACACTGACCTAGAAGAAACTTCAACTTGAACCCCAAGTTGAAGCACAAAACAATTCTTCTCTTTTGAGGGTACAATAAAAACCTTGCACAGAAGGTCTCAAGCATTTGATGCTCCAGAAAGTGAAAACTTCACAGGTTCCATGGTAGCAGTCTTAAAACTCCCATGGTCCTCAAAATGATACTGTTCCTCTTAGAGGAAATCCAGGACGTGCTCAGCTTACACATACATAAGAATCTGAATACAGGTGGAGTATGCATTCAGTCACAGGTTGAAGAAAATTAAGTGCCCAGTCCTAGTCTTGCAAAAGTTTTCAGCTCTTCTAACCAAAGCTTTTTGGTGCAGGCTGGTATCACCTCCCTGAACAGAACAGTCCCTGTGGATCAAGAACGTGTTGCTTGGATCACAGGACTCATGAGCTCTGATACAGTTTGTACAGCTCAGTTTGTGAGCTCCCACCATGCAGCAGCCATCACAACAACTAAATCATCAACAGAACTTTCTGCTTCACAATTTGGTGAAGTGGGGATTTTTCTCCGAGTCACATCCTATATGACAGTATATCACACTGCTTTTCACATGAATGACAACCAAACTCAGAGAGAGACATTCTAAGGATCATGAAACAGCCATTTCTCTTGCATAATGAGAAGTCTAATCTTCCACTAGTATGCCTTTCAAATTTTCTTCCAGAGTTGACAACTTTACTGTAACAGGAGATTTTACAGAACACCTCCTACCTCCAGTCACTGTCAAAATAACATGCAGTCCTTAAAGCAACTTCTCCATATGTTGTACTTTAAGATAGCTGCCAAAGCCTTTTCTTGGGCAGATAAAATATCAACATGATAGCCACAGTTATTAGCCCATTCCTAAAAGCAACCTAGGGCACTCAACCCAAGCAACAGCAAGATTCTCTTCACACACACGTGCACACACACGCACACACACTTACTTTATCAATAATGCATTTAGAGAGGAAAAAGCTGACAAGTACTGCATGAGAACTGGATTCAAGATGCCAGCCTTGATTGTGACTGACCAATGGCTCTCAAACAACTGCAGTGAAAAAAGTTAGTCACAAGTCAAGTCTGAAGTGGTGGCACCTTCAAGGTGAGGCTCCTAGGTCACAATGTTTCCTCCACTTACCACCCTCATCGCCACACTCCCATACAGCTTATTTTATCCCATTTGGAACGGAAGCAGCAATGAGCATCTCTTACTGGCAGATCTTGCTGCTGAGTTTATTTCCCAACCAACCACAGTCTCCCCCAAACCTGGGGCACCAGGCTGCTCAGGGCAACAGCTTCAAGGTGCAGTAATGACTGCTCTTGCTACCGAGTTCCTGCTCCACAAGCTCAATGCTTACCTTATTGCTGTAAAGGACAGGTGGCAGCATCCTTTCAAAGGAGTTCCTACCACCACTACTGGGCCTGCCAAACAGTTGATTTTTTCCCTCAAAATAGCTTCCTGTGAAGTACACACTTGGACGTGGGGAAGGGGACATCCTAGAGAAATCTTTGTTTTTTTCAGGATCAGAGATCCACAAAATCCTTGTTTTCTCAGGATCAGAGATAATGAGGTTCTACCTATACTCGCTATTATTAGTGTTTTCCTTGTAAACAGGAGCCTGAATGCTCGATCTGGAATAATCCAGTTGTAATGAATGGAGCACCAGGCAAGTAGCAGCAAGCAGGGATATACTGCGTCCAAATCTTCTTCCAGACAGCAGCCACCAAGTATCAACAGTGCCCATGCCGTGCCAAAGGAGGACTGGAATTTACTCCTGTAGTCTTTATGTTTATTGAAAGAATGCTCTTGCCCCCAGATAACTTACAGAAACAGACTCATTACTGCCAGAAAGTAGGTCAGTGTCATTTAAAGCCAGCTTGAAATGCATCTCCACAGAAACTTCTTAATCTTTAAAAAGGGAATGCATGAAATATTTATTTTATGGTGCAAAATGTTTGAGAGACTAACAGGGAAAGCTCTTATGCATAGCACATGAAATGGCTTTCCATGCCTCATTGAGCCATGGAATATGAAAGGAGAGTGGCTTCTTACACTTGGAAGATAAAATGCCATACAAAAGTACTTCTCAGTCTAGCAAATTGCAGCACATGACTTGCTAACTCATTTTCCTCATGTTCTGTGATCACGAAGCTTTCTGCTTTCTCTGGTGTCTCCTCTTAGTTTTTAATGATCCAGATTTTTCCATATTAGATAGGCAACTCATTCTTAAATTTCAATATTCCTAATTATCAAACATTCAGCACTTCAAAATGTAAATAAAATTTGCATCTCCGCAAGAGTAGCTCTGAAGAAAGAATATAGCATTTGCATTCAGACTGGCTAATTCCTGTAAGATAACATTTCATAAACAAAATGCTTCATTGAACATGGAGATTTTCAGTTTTTACAAAGGAGTGTGAACTTTAAACAAATACAAATCAGTTGAGTGATTAACTTTAAGTGCTTTGGTTTTTTTAAACTAATCTTTATGTATAACTGGTATCAGCAGAACAATCTTTACTGATTAAAGAACGAAACGACAGCAAAACTTAAGCCACTGAGAATCTGAGGAGGGGAGGCAGAAGGCGACAGCAAGAAATCATTTAAGGTCAATAGAAGGAAGGGGAAAAAAAAAACACACCAGCCCCCCCCCGCCCCAGGTCAGCCTGGTAAGATGAGTGGCATCAGCACCACAGGTTACGTAAGGTAAGTCTAAATTGTGGGCAACAATAGCAGGTTAAGAAGTGAAATTAAGCATGCTTGCCCCTGCTCCCCCAAGCTTTGTCATAATCCTAAATGTTATCTTAATTAGTCTAATTCTCTTAATTATACTTTGCAGCAACTTGATCTTTTATAGCACAATTTCAGCATTTTTTCAGCTCTGTTCCAGCACTGGAAGAAGCAGCACCTCCTCTGCCAAAAGCCGGAGGGCACGCAACGCCTCTGCGCTTTGCCTTGGTGAGGCCCACGCAGCCTCCTCCTCCTCCTCCTGCCACCCCAGCCTCCGATCTCAGCCCTGTCCCCCCTCCGCCCCCATCCTGCTCAAAATGATTCACATTCCTGCCCAGGCACCCACAAAACTTACCAACACCTGCAGGGAGTTGGTGGTTCCTCCAGAGCAGCTGGCTGCACGCTGCGGTGGACACCCGGCGCTCGCGGCGAGCGGGACCCCAGCCACAGCCTGCCTGCTTCTCCTGCGCAGATAGCACAAGGCGACCCACCGCGCCCACAGGCCTTTGTGTGGCAAATTAAGCTCACAAGAGCCACTCATCTCAACCCAAAGCCCAAGCAAGAATCTGGAGAGAGCCTTTGGCCCAGAAATCAGAAATAAAAGGTCGAGGTCTTTACATCTAACGCTTGAGGCAGACTGGTATACCCACTGGAAGTTCCTGAGGATTCACTTCTCCCTGGTGGGCATTCCTCCTTCTCCAAAGGAGATTTCTTATTCCTTAAGGAAAGTTACTCCAAAATATAACAACAGAAATGGCAGTGATAAGGGGAAGAAAAAAAAAGTCACTTTTCTTAGACTATTTAATCTATATTTTTTTAGCCTTATTCAGTGAGAAGCCTTCAGTATACAATTTTCTCACAAGAGAGCTTTGAAGAGTGGAGAAACAAAAAAAACCACTTTCATTCATCTACACTGCAACAATTTTATGGCAGTGTTCCTAAAAAATCCCATTAGCGATAGGTTTGGAGAAGATTAGAGAAGAAAGCTTGTATCCACTGAAGCAAAGTTTAATAGGCTCTTAAGTTAAGCCAGAACGTTCCCTTAAACAATGCACATCATTAGTAATAATTACCTGTAGCTGTATAATCAAAATAGCTATCATAACTGACATGAGAAGTCCAGATGTCATCTTTGGCAAGGTTTGGAAACTGTTTCTACCAAATATTATAAAACTGACTCTAAAAGAGAAACAAGTAGTAAGAGCACCACAGTATGAGCCAGAGGAAAAAAGTAATCATGATACACTGTAGAACTTCAGCCTTGGAGATATAATCAAAATAAGAAACCAAAGCCTTGGAAGGACACAAATACAGAATTTCTAGACAGCATTTGATGAGAACTGAAACTTTGTGGAAATTAATAGCATTTGTAAATATTTTCCTACAAAGCCCACATCTAAAACACCATTTCATAAAAATACCACAAAATCACTTCCTTTGCTTTTTTAAATTTTAGGAAAGTTATTCACCCTTCGAGTGATATCCAGTGAAACAGTCGGCAATGGTCCTTGACTTTCTATCACGAGTCCTTCACTTCAAGGGTTACTGCCAATATAAAGTTTTCTACGAAACACTTGCACAGTAGTCACAGCTTCAAGACAGTCACAGCTTCAAGTCTTAATGAGCCAACCTATACCTCACTAAGGTCTCCTCTGACAATGGGCCAAGGAGGTTTAGGAACACACATATGTCCAGAGCCACCCAGCTGGGCTGCCACTTCCCTGGGCTTTGATCTGACCAACTATCTCAGCCAGAGCCGCTTTGTTACAAAAAGAGAGACAAACTGATATTTAACACCACCACAAAAACTCTTCTTGCAAGAGAAACTTCTTGCTTTCTTTTATTAGCACTTCTTACATGACTCCCTGGTACATCATAAGCACAGAACTTGGGCAAGCGAAGGAGCTCCAAATAAGGGGCAAGACAAAAAATAATGAGTTAGTATTTGAATTAAAGAAAAAAGACAAATCAGCCGTGGGCTTCCACTACCCCTGAACCAACAGGACAGCCCAGCTAAGAATGACATCTCCCTTTCTGTACTATCTGGAGAGATGCTCCTTAATAAAGCAATATTAAATTAGGCTTGTTTATTGGTTTCTAACATAGGTATGTGCTCAATCTCTCCCACTACTGTGAGGAAAAAAGCAGAAGGCCAGTAGCTCCTCAGTGTTTCTCATATTTGAGGCAGGAACACATTCAAGTAAGCACTATCCACACATTTGAAGAACAGACCTCGTGAAAAATCCTGCATTGCAAAAAACATATCACAGATGAATACCTACAGGTAGAACATATATACCCAACTCCCCACAGTACTAGAAGCAAGTCTCAAAATCCAAGAGACTGCTGCATCAAAGAATTAGAAGCCAGATTTTTTCTTTTGATATGACTACTCATTTCAGAAACTTATAAACTCATTTCAGTTCTTATGCAAGGGTCTGATTTTAAGCACTGCTGTGTGTAAACTGCAGCATCTCTATTTACTGCAGTGTTTCTTGCTCCCAGCCTCAGAAGCCACTAACAGACTGCTGGAAATCATTCTGAAGCACATATAAAATCCTTCTGCCACAAATACACACTTAATTAAATCTAAGGAGATGTTGACTTTACTTCAGTCTGATTTGACTGTTAACCCAAAATTGGTTAAACAGAAATCAGAAAAGTAACCTGTCAAAGGCATAGATAAACAAGAAATTTCACAGCCCTTGCCATTACTGGATTGATTACTTCCCAGTGGTCATTATGCCCAACCATAAACTGAAATAGTCAAAGCAGGCATATCGGAACAGAATTAAAATTCCTCTTCCAATGATCAAGCTCACAAATACCTGCCTAACACAGTTATCTGAAACACTAAACACAAACGTTTGATAAAACTTCAAGCTAGAAAGCAGGTAACTGAGCATCTACAGATCCTCTTGACGGACAGAAATGTGCAATTCTGTAGCAATGAATCATACGTCTTAAATCACAAAACACATTAGGGATAATCCCACAGCCAACATTGAGATGGATCAATTAACTCTTGTTCCAGCAACACCCTTCTTTCTTACTAAAAAGTACTTCAAAAGTCAAGAGAGATTTCTTCTTAAATAAAGAATCACCAGCAGAACCATGACCGTTCCTTAGAGGAACAGTACATACAGTTAAGACTTATCAATGCAGATTTAACAAATTTAAGCATCAGGTTAACATCTCAGAAAACACCTAGAACTTTCAGCACTATGTAATGCAACAATTAGAAACCTAAAGAGGTACAATTTCCTCATAACTGATAACAGCAATGCAACTTTCCATCTTTGCACAAAGTCTCAGTTTTAAAGAAAGTCATAGCACAGGGAGAGGAACTGGATTATCATTTTGACACAGAAAAAGGCCTGTTCACACGGCAAAAAGCCTTTTCATTCCACACAAACTATTGTGCAGTTCACGTACAGCACACTTGGCCAAGTCCAGTGGTATTTTGCTGCTGTTACTAAATTCAGAGGGTTTTTGTCCTTACCTGGATGGCTTTGGGAGCTCATTGCTAGTAACGTCGAGTCCTTTGGAGAAGGGATTTGAGACAGATCAGTTTCCACGCAAGTAACAGCAGCTCTAAAGAGCTCCAATGCTTCACCAATACATAGGAAGTGGAAGTGGGGATTAAATCATGGCCACCTTATAAAATCCAGGGCCCAGGGACATGCTGAGTTGTATACAAAGTAATCCAATAGGGTGGCAGAATATCTTCTAATGTTTTTCAAAATGGGAACCTGCAATAAAAGAAAAGGATGTCTGCATTAGAAAACTAAGATTTACAACCATTTAACTTACACATTATATAGCATATTTTTTCCAGAAGAGATTAAACTAGGTTACCATTTTAGGCATGAAAAGGTTGCAGAAAGAATAATTTTCAGAGCTATGGGTATTTTAAACAACCATAAAAATGCAAATATTTAAAAACAAACCAAAAACTTTTCAACTGCACGTTCAAGTCTCAAAAACCCAAACTTGCACGTTCGTTCTGATCCTTCAGCAGTACCATATGAAGCCACTTCAGTCCAACAGCTTCCATATTTTAAAAGCCATATGTATGAGTGGTAACTGTACTTCACGCATCTGTTCTCCAAAGAAGTCTAAAGAAAAATTCCTCAGTGCCAAGAAGTGGTCCTGGAGCAGGAAGGAAAAAAGCCCACACAATCCATTTCACTCCCACTCTGCCAAGCCTCCAGCAGTTTATTAAGAAGCAACATCACACTGCCGAGGAAAAATCCACCACTCCTGATTATTTTTAAGCTGCATATTAGAGGGAGGAAGAAGAGAGCAAGACATTGAGTCTGCTCACCTAGCATACCCCTGCTCACCCAAAAAAAATAATCCAAGCAGGAGATATCCTGGCTTACGGAAATTATCACCTCCGAGGCCCCAAAAGATGGCATCCCCAACGCAACCAGCAATACGCACACCCAAAGAACCTGCTGCAAGGTGTCCTAAAGTTCCATTTTTGGTGTTCAGGGTTTGGGTTTTTGGGGATTTTTTTCAGCACTACACCAAGCAGCACCCGGCATTTCTAACAAGGCAAGTTTTACATGCAGTGTATCTCAGAGAGCTTGCCCTGTTTTAACGGGCATAAACAGGAGACCTACCACTGATAGGTGCTATCAGCCAGAGCTACTGAAACAGATTAAACCAGTTGTTTCCTTTACGTGAAGCATTACACAAGCACGAGTTATTTCCCTTCTTTGCACTGAAAGCGTGATCAGCACTCAGGCTCAGAGATAACCTCTTCTGGATCCCGAGGACAATGTGTTAAAAGACAACTGCTACCAGCAGGAGCTCCTCGCTGCCCCGACGAGACACTTCTGCCCTCACAGCTTTGCCAGCAAAAACAGCTTAATACCCAGCACTCCGTAACCCGCTTCAGACATTAAGTCAGCCAGCTGGCTTAAGCCAGCTAGTTAACCCATCTAAATTAATCCAGCTGACACTGCTCAAAGCAGAGCAGGGAGCACTCCCCAAACTGCTCCACCAGCAGATCTGAGGGTGTGGTGGCCTCCAGCAAAGACAGCAATACTCCTTGGGCGGAGGACGATTATGATATTTACTACTCCTGCTGCTTGCACAATGAGCATCTGTCCACAGATTATCTTTGCCATTACACTTCAAGTAGCCCCATCTATTCTTGGAAGAGCTCTTACCATGCTAAACTTTACTCTCCCTCCTGTCATTAGATATTTGTGTTGCTTTCCAATAAGGCGGCAAAAACATGTCTAAGTCTTAAATATCAACACAGCCACTCTTCATGGGCCCTGCATTATGACCGTATTTCCATGGTTTGCAGAATAATGGCTAGGCATATGCTGTTCAACAAAGGCCCTCCTTGCTGTACTGCAACTAAAAAAAACCCTCTAACTGGCTGTTTCTCTCTACCCTAAGTGCTTCAGCACTACTACTCTCCAAGTTTCCCTGCCTATCTTGCATTTTCAGAGACCTGGAATGCTCTTTTATGTTACACATTAAATTAAGAGAAAATTACTTAAGTGTCATTTCTAATCCCTACAGGTCTCTGCCATCTCAAGTGTTCAAGATCTTCCATTAATTCGCACATCCTGTGAAGAGTCAGGTCAGCTTAGACCAGGCATTAGCAAATATTAACATCATTCATTTCCAATAAAATTAGCAGGTAATGTTATGGCACAAGCAATCTCAGCTGCAGACAAGGACAATTCAGCAGAGAGCTAATAGATTTCTATCTGCCTATTTACATGATGCAAGAATGAAGGATAGAGCATGAACAATGAGAAGATTTATTTATTTTCTAAAGAAACTCGACTGACACAGTAGCAGCAAATTCATTCAGCAGCACCACTGGCTTACCTATTCCCATTTCTTCTCCCAGAGGTCTATCTAAATTCAGTCAGGCATGAAAGAGACCCACAATATTAAACTTCAGCATGTTTGGGGATTATTAGTGCCCGGGGAGAGCAGAGACAACAAAAAACCATGCTTAGATTTAGTTGACCTATACGTTTTTTTATTACCTTTAGAAGAGACGTAGGAAATTTTTTAGAAGACTGAATAAATTATAAGCATTACTGAGCTTCCCAGGACAGGCACGGCAGTCATTTCCCAACTTATTTCACCACTAACCTCTTATTTTCAGCTACCACTTGCACTGATCTCAATGCAGTCCAATGAGACATTTCTACAGCAGTCAAGAGTTCTCTTCAGGCCCCTACCTGTGACAGTTCTTGTGTAAATTTGCCATTTTGCCACTATCTCACAAAACATTTCTCAAATCCGGAGAAGCAAAATGTTGTCTATTATGCCTAGGACATTTTGCGGCCTACATGGTTTTTCTAATGAGAGTCTCCCATTTAAAAAAAAAAAACAACACATTTTATTTCTACTCCATTGCCTCACAGGACAAGGGCCATCACCTCCGGTCTACATATCTCAGCCGTAAGAAGAAGGGATCTGTCCCATGCATCATCCGCAGGCGCTCCCTCCCACGCTCTCCAGGCACAGGCGAGGACTGGGTCACAGCCTGGAAGAGCTGCTTTGGCAGCCCGCCCGCTGCTAACCCAGGCACAAGCCACGCGGGACGGGGATGAGCGTGTATTTGTTTACAGCAGCACGGTCCTCTCACCAGCGACTTTACGAGCAGCTATTTTGGCCTCCCCTTCCTGTGGAGCGCGGGCTCCGGTGGGGACAGACGGTTGCTGCCACCGGAGCATCTTGCTCAGCCTGGCTGCTGGACCAGCAGGATCTCGCTTCCCACCTCGCAAGAGAACTGCTCCAGTTCTGGTCCCTTCTGGGTTTCCAAACAACTCCAAAACAGGAGCACAACGGATAAATTAATGCCTATTTATTTTGGCCTGCTTCTAACAGGGCGCACCCAAGAGCACGCGCTCCCTACAAGCGTGCAGGCTGGTGCGGCCCCAGCTGCATCCTTGTCGCATCCCGCGGTTCAGAAGGCAGCTGCTGCCGCCTGTGCTGTCACCTCCTTGTCACCAGCTGATAAGGAGCCTCCGTATCTGCAGTCGCCATGCGGTAGGAGACAGTGGGGGGCTGCAGCAACAACCCCTTGTTTCTTAGTTGTTTTGGTGACTCAACAAGCCACCATCCTTACAACACGCTTCCCCTAGTTGAAGGGCACCGATGGTGATTTTAGCTCTTATCTTACTCATCTCGTACCAGCGAGCGCATCACGCAGCACGCTTAGTCCTCAGCAGTACAGCAGGCAGGCCTTTCATCCCGTGTCACGGAAGGCAGGCACCTGCTTAAAATACTTTCATGAGGCTCCAGCTACTTCTCGCAGAAGCTGCAAAGAAAGCAATGGCAAATTCACCAACAGGCTTGGTCACCACACGTGCCAGAAAACACCTATACACAAGAACAACGTGCGCGAGATGGCCAGGGGAGAAGACATATGGCACTAAACACAAAACTGTTTAACAGTTCTCCAAGAAAAGTCTAGGCTTCTAACCCTGAGCAGCGGTCCCTTGCCTTCTTCCTCTCCAACCGCATGACCAGGCTTGACCCCCCACACAAAACCACACACAAAGGCACTGCTCCACCACCTAGTTGCACAGCATTCCCTCCGTACTCTTTCCAAGAACACTTTTTCCCCCCACTGGGCATCTAGACAACAATTAAGATACAGAATTGCACATGAACTAGGAAGCGCAAGTACTCTGACAGTTTTCCAAGTCTATTTCCATACATTTTGCAGCTACTGAAAGCTTTATTTATTTTAAAATAATTAACAGCAAACCTGCTGTTCCGTCATACAAATGTTTTGACAGCATGGACATTCACCTTCCTCTTCTGAGCCTGCCCCAGATGTGTCTCTGCTAGTCAAAACTACAGATGTGTGGTAACCAATAATTAAAATTATGATAGAACTGTATTTGCAAAGCTCTATTTTTTAGAGCTTAACTCGCCACAGTATTGCAGCCAAGATAAAAATCTTGGCCTGAGGGTTAAGTTCCAAGACTGTTTTAAGCCAAGTAGGTTTGGTTGCGTCAGGATACCCATATATCAGTGACCTCACTTCATCTGCAGACCCCGTCAGACACACACCATTGACACCCCCGGATGGCAACACTACAGCAAGCTGACAAGATCACTTGAAAACCTTAGTTAAACAAAATCTAACTGCCTGCTGACTTGATGCATCACAACACGATGCAAGTCATATGCATACTACACAGATTGCTGTGCTTTGAATTAATTTCTAGGTCCAGTGAAAGCTGCTCTGCCTTCCAGAGACCCTAAACGTTAAAAGCTTTGCACAAGACATGGCCAGCTCTGTGAAGGCAACATGAGAAGCCATACGAGGAGAATGCCTTCTGCATGCTGGCACTTCTTTAGCACGCAGCAGCACTCCAGCACCACAGGGCTTGGTCTCCAAGAGCCATGGAAACACCCATCTTCCAAAAAGCATTAGCAATAATTCATCTGCATTTACATATGCAATGTGAGGCAGAAAACACAAGATTTTATTCCAAAATCTACCAAGGTTTTAGATTTCTTGCTGCATAAACAGGCAAACAGTTTTAAGTTTAATCCCACACGCTCTACTTGAGATGACGACAACCACAGCTTGATGCTTGCTCAGATTCCTGCTCACAGCACACAGCCTGCAAACGACCCAATGCTGCAGCATGCAGGTGCTTTGCACAGACTCACAGACCTGATGAGAGGCAGCCCCTCTATCACAGCTTATTGATTAACTCTCTCCTCTGGCAACAGACCCAGAACCTTACCGGGGCAGGGAGGGGGAAGCTGCCTTCGCTTTTCTAGGGTTGTTTTTCAAAGACTGCCAATATAGGATCTATATATGAAAGGAGGATGGAACAAGGAAGAGAGGAGGCATATAGCTGTTTGAAATAATAATAATTTACTGTGACCACAAAATGATTTACCACTTCTATTTAGAGCAGAGGCAGTGTGAAACAATCTCCCGGGCTGACTCTTCTCCCTAGGGACCACGTCTCCAGAGGGTACCACTTTGCAAGATGGCAAAAATAGTGGTGGCAGTTCCTGAGGACTCATGCAACCCTTTGACAACATCACTTCAACTCTTGTCCAGCAGCACAAAGCTTTACTGAAGCTGTCTCAAGAGACCAGGATTCAGAAGCATTGTCCAGTTCCAGAAGCGTTGGATTTCTTACCATTTCAACAATACTCAAAATTGAGCTGTCACTGAAAACATATTTGCAAGCCTCAAACAACATCTGACATCCTCTCAAAGAGTTTTAAGTCTTTGAAGACTGTTTGTCTCTAAATACGTACTGCAGGGGCAAGAACTTTTCATAAACAGACTGCACTATAAAACACACCATCCGCTTAATGCTCAGTTGCAGATAGAAGAGCAACTAGAATACCGTGACAGTAATAGAAACTAAAAACAGAACACCAGTTTGCTGCTCTATCAGCCCAGGTCTTCCAAAATCATGAATGCTTTGTGAAAAACTGGACTCCCCTCTCCATTCTAAGTACACAGTATAACCAGAAGAGTGACAAAAAAGGGGCAAGAAAAAGGATCAGCAGTGTGGTACAAATTCCTTGTACGCACTAGGCAGATTTTTAAGTCTTCAGCCTGGAACACAGATGACGGAGGATACTACAGTGGCAGTCTGCAGAATCATAACACAAAGAAGTCACCAATCACTCTCTCTTTCAGAGCAGGAAGCTTTTCCATTCCTTTCCTAGGAGAGAATTCTGGTGGACCCCTAATAGAGGGAAAGTATCAGAAAAGATAAATCAGTGGGCAAGTTACAGCAGGGACCATTACATGCTCCTTCTTAGCAGCACTAAGAAACTCTGACTCAAGGTACCAAAGAAAGCAAAAGTTTTCATTAATTCTAAAAGCAAATGGATAAACAGCAAGTGCTCCTGCAGAAGGCCAGGAAGCTCATGAGACAAATCACTGGCTCACAGGAGAGTGCTTCAGAGAACTGTCCTCTTCCAAAATGCCTCCCCAGATACATCTTTTTGGATGCTGCTGGAGAACATGGCAACCAAGTACAAAGACAAAAGCCAGCCACCAATATATGTGGTTACCAAATGGCACTATAAAACGTAGAACTTTGGATTTAGATGTTAACAGCTAATGCCCTGGTAATACACAAGTCGCCCAGTGGCCTTTACATGGACAAAGTCTCAGGCATTAACCCGCCACAAGGTTGGCCTCACAGGAAGAGCCATTCCTAACTTGTTGAAGTTTTAGCAAAGATACCACAAACAAGCAGCAAAGGGCTGCTGAAGTTGGCAGCCCTCAGACTGCATCAGTCTTAGGTTGGCTCCCCAGAGGAAATGCTGGAAAGGAGAATAGACTTGAGCATATTTTTTCCCCTAGAATGTAAGTGGGAAATGTTTGGTTCTTCCATCAATGCATGTTCTCTTCCCTCATCAAAAAAATCCACGTGCTCAACTCTGCTTTGCCTTACACCGACACAACAGAGTCCCATCTTGCAAAATGTTTACTTCTTATAGCTTTCTATATTGCATTCAAATCATACACGGAATTCTAAAATAGTTTCCACACAAGTGGTTAGTACATGTGCATTAAGTTAAAAATACTTGAGTGAACTGGCAGATAGAAGTACCTACGCAGCACTCAGGTATCTGCTTGGAAGAAGAACAGAAAGCAAAATCAGTCTGAGTACCTGAAGGCTTCACTACAGTTAGACCTGTTTAATAACTAAACAGAAAACCCAACTTACTACAGCTGTTTCAAATAGCTTCTCACCAGTGGTACAATAGGCACACGCATGTCACCGTACAGATCTGGGCTGGAGAGTGGGGCATCGCACCTTTGCTAAACTTCCTGTTTCTATACCTTGCAGTAGCAAAGTCAGAAGTATATACCTCTAAGATCAAAAGCTCAACACAATGATTTAAATGTACTAGCCATCTAAGAAATACAGAGCATTACCCAGTACTTCAAGGAATTAAAACACACTACAGTTGTTTAGCAAGTGCTGACATTTCAATGCCAGCCATTACAAGTGCTATTCTCACATGACAGCCTAGAGTAGAACAAATACTGTGTTTCCGCCTCTCCCATAATCTTCCACTTTCAACTGCACACTGCGAGGATTTATTATTTACATGCTCACACTAAACATTTTAACTTTGTGACAGGTTTTGCATGGTGTAGAGTTAAGAAAGGGATTCAATCTCTAACTACATTTGCCCTAAGTGTTAAATTACAGTATATGTACATTAAGACTTCAAGAATAACTGATACGTACTTTGTATTTACACAGTTCCTTCAAGGAAGGCTATAATACATTGCTAGATAGTCCCTGGTAGTTGCTTTTGGAGTAATCCTGCTATTATTTTATACTGTGGCTTGTTAAGCAAGCCTTTGCAACATAAGCAGTGCTGCACATGCACTGAAATCACCATCCAGTGCTAAAAGGAAACAAAATGAACAGCAGCCACAAATGAGAAGACAACACCAACTGTGAGCTACTTTAACACTGAACCAAACCACAGCTATTCAAGGGTAACAAACTTATATACACATAATTAGATTATTTCTAACAGAACTTCTCAATAAAAATAATTTAAAAATTTGTTTTCTACAGTTTCTCATACTCATTTGCTTATGAGAAGAAACACTCCACTACAAATGTCCACAGCACCCAGATTTTTTAAGGAAGGCTGATTTTCCAAGGCTTTTTTCAGTTGTGTTTCAAAGTCAAGTCAGCTTCTCATACTGATCTCCAGTGGCAGTCTTTACACTTTAGTCACATAAACCCGAAAGCTGAGGTGCTAGCCCAAACTAAGAACATGGGGGACATAAATATTTCAGCAGATGTGAAGATTTCTCTTTATCCATTTCAAAGTTAAATTAGCATGTACCTGCCACTTTTAAAGCTTGGTCCTAGCAGAAGCCTGCAAGTTAAACACACTTTCCTCACTAAGTTTTACACCAAGGGCTACTTGGAAGAATGTGCTTTTTGCATGTGCAGCACAATATCCCCTTTGGTAACATCTACAGACACTTTCACAAATTGCCACCTTGATCAAAAATCACACCTGCTTTGAAAGCTGAAAGTGCCTCCTTCATGTCTTAAAAAGAAAAGCCTCAGATCTTCTAATAGACTCCATGAAACCCCAAAAAAATTTTCTGGTTCTTCTTCAGTGCTAGGAGTACCCAGGAGTATAACATTATTTCTACCTCCACCATTTCACGCTGATAGCAATGCTATCAGGGAGCTGAAGAGGGGATCTGCTGGCATCTGCTCCGTTTTTGGACCTTGACAACTATTGCTGTAGAGGAAGTGTATCTCAAATATACATAAGTGAAAAAACAACGGTGTGGAAGCAGCAAAAGCTTTTGGAAACAACAGTGTGCCCTGACAGCCAGGAGGGACAATGGTAACCTGGGGTGCATCAAGCACAGCACTGCTAGCCAGTGGAGGGCAGGGACTGTCCCACTCTGCTCCATGCTGGTGCGGCCTCACCTCGAGTCCTGTGTGCAGTTTTGGGCACCACAAAGAGGAAGGACATGAAACTATTAGACAGTGTCCAAAGGAGGGCTACAAAGATGGTGAAGGGTCTGGAGGGCAAGATGTATGAGGAGCAGCTGAGGTTACTTGGATTGTTCAGCCCAGAGAAGAGGAGATGAGGGGAGGCCTCATGGCGGCCTGCAGCTTCCTCACGAGGGGAGCGGAGGGGCAGGCGCTGATCTCTGCTCTCTGGTGACAGCGACAGGACCCAAGGGAACGGCATGGAGCTGTGACAGGGGAGGGTCAGGCTGGGTGTTAGGAAAAGGTTCTTCACCCTGGGGGTGGTCGGGCACTGGAACAGACTCCCCAGGGCAGTGGTCACAGCACCAAGCCTGCTGGAGTTCAAGAAGCGCTTGGACAACGCTCTCAGACATATGGTCTGATTTTTGGGTGGTCCTGTGTGGAGCCGGGAGTTGGACTCGATGATCCTTGTGGGTCCCTTCCAACTCAGGATATTCTATGATTCTATAATCAAGTACATGACAAGCGGACCCAGATCCTCTGATGCGTAATCCAAGTCTGTGAACACAGATCATCTTTAGGAGTCATGTTCAGCCTGTGAGAACTCCAATTTTAAGTGGGCAATAGCTTGGATTCCCCCCCCCCGCCCCTTTGAGTCAAGCAGAAACACAGGTCATAGAAGAGCTACAGTTTGAGAAATACAACCAACCGTGTGTAAAACCTGGGAATATGTAAACTTGCAGGATTACAGAACCCTCCCTGACTAGCAAGACTCTGGCACAGGGTCTGAAAGAGCAGGATGCTTCTGAGCTTGATCCAGTTTCTCAGCAAGAGCAGCAAGAACAAGCAGTCTCACAGATGGATCTGCGTGGGAGGGAGAAAGGATAAAAGTCTGCCTCGGGAGCCTGTTCCAGCTGCTACTGAAGCCTTGGAGGAGATGGTACAAATTGGGCAGAGATACCTATAAAAATCTGCTCCGTCTTGGCCATTTCTGAAGTCCTTTTCTTCCCTCATTCCATGTTTCTCCTCCATCCTAGTATCTCCACATTTGAAAGAGTTCAAATCGGATAGTTCAAAGTAGTGCTTAACAGAACGTAAATGAATACTATGAGGTTAAGAACAACATCCGTCTCATTTCTTCACTCCTTTTCAGAGCACCCTGCAATAATCCAACAGTACAAAATTCAATAGCGACAATAAGTCAAAAACACAAAAGTCAGAACTCTTTGGAAATACTTGATTGAGAAGTGATAAAAAATGGGATATTCTTTTTAATCAGTCTCCTAAGCAACCTTCTCAGTGCCAGGTTTGTTTGATCACCAGACAGCAACCACATTTCACCACCTGAAGCATTCCACCACAAGCACCAGAACAGCTGAGGCTTCCTATCAACACCTGTGATCTAAACACAATATTCAACAATATTAAGATCCCCCTAATGAGTGCAACTTTTAGTATCAGCAACATTTCAAAAACTTACCACTGTATCAACTGTACTAAAGTCACATGAGAATATTTCAGCAGTGCTCCCATCTCTCTCCTCTGCTGACACCATCTTCACAGTGCGTGTTGTACTGAAGAAATTCCCCAAATCCTATCTCTACATGCTGCTAGCAGAGAGACACCAAGGAGGAAAAAAACTGGATCATGATAGAAGTTTGTGGACCCAGCCACCATTTTTCTGCAGACTTAATAATGCAGCTTTCAAACCAAGTCCAAAACTGTTTGCTTGCTTGCTTGTCCATGCACACGCGCGCGCACACACACACCCTTTCTCTTTCAAAATAGCATGGTATAGCCAAATAAAGGATACCAACACCTTTAAGTAATTAGTTTTGAGAAACAACTGAAAACCTTTAGCTTTCCAAGTGCATTTTCACTCTAGCTCAGCTTTCTAAACTGCTGAAAATGAACAGTGTGCAATTCTTTACCTAGGGTTGTTTTTTTAAACCCTCATATATAAGGTAAGGTAAGACAGAGAAAAACATCTACCTTTTCTATTCATATACTTCAGCTGTTACAGCCCACTTGTGAACTTCTTGTTCCTTCTGACAAGGAATCAAAATTACTGGTCACTAGCTGTGCCTAACCCATCTGGTCTACCAACATAAAATAGCTGAGTACATGTGTCATCAATCACTGTTAATTACTTCATTAACTTGGATGAAGAATATCAACTTTTTTTTTTTAAAGAACAAACATTGTTTAAGGTTAGTCTAGTTTTTTTTAATTGAATGCTATCTGATTACCAACAGAAAGCTATTTACAATCTGAACACTAAAGCAACCCTGTCACATAACTTGTGCAATTCTTTTGCCTAGTAAAACATTTCAATGAGTTTCTTTGGAAGTGACTACGTTGCAATGCTAGTTTTAACCTGCATTAAGTTTAACCAGAAACTTAATTATGCACGTTCTCGAGCACTCCATGCTCACTCACACTGTGCATTGTTAACCGTGCAGCCATTCCCACCTACTAGCACCCTGCTTTTATAAATTCTGACCTTTGTCATGCTCTTGGAAAGAAACATGCCTCAAGGTCTCCATAAACAAGTTGCGTCATTGCAAGTGGACGTTTAGCCTTCTGCTGTTCACTGCAGAACACTGACATGAAAAATATTACAGCCATTTGTGGTTGCATTTTAATCTACAGCACGGATACCCAGGTATTTCTGGCAAGGAAGAAAACCGATGCCACCACGCTAACAGCACAGACCGAAATCGGTCAGGACTCGCGCATCGCGATGCACCCCGGCGCCCGCAGACCTCGGCTCCGCTCCTCCCCGCCATGTCCCCGGCCCAGCGAGCTCACCACCCTGCCTCGTCCAGCCACACTCTCTGGGAATAACCACTTCGCTCCCCTCTCCACTGAGTATTTTCACGCCCTAGTTAACGTGGCTTAAACACTCATCGAGCTATTGTCAGCCTTCAAAACGCTCTTTTGTTTGAGGAAAACACCGATCCAATTTTCTGCGTCTAGATGACACACGCGCCCTGCAAAGAGTACCTGCTAATACAGCCTTACTGTGCCAACAGCCTCCACCTCTGCTCGCACACACCCTTTCGCTCCTGAAGTCCACCAAGGTGGTGATTTCTGATCGCAATGCAGGAAAAGGCACACGTTCCTGCACTGCTGCAGGAGCGGGCACATCGCTGAGCCCAATTACTCCATTCTCCCCAGCGCCAGCTCTTGCTCCACCCTTGCTGCATTGTGACTTTGCCACTGTAGTAAGAATGATGGGTAATAGAGCAGAAGTCTTCTGAACGGGCACCACATCTCTCACACCCTCCGTCTTCCACAGATTTACCCTGGCCCTATCTAAATTCCGGTGTTATTTTGTCATTTCTTCCTTTGATGTGCCTCTGTTGACCTACCGCCTACAAAATGAGTTAAGGTGGATAACTAATGCATTATTTATTCGTGTATCTCTTTTCAAAGGATTTTCCAACAGGGCATCACCTATCCCCAAATTTCACATATGAGCATAAAGGATACTGCACTGAACAAAAACTACAGCTTTGCCTTTAAAGTGCAATTTTTTTTCCTTAAGAAAACCTTCTCTCCTCTCATCATCAGCATATGAAAAGTGATGCTGACATACACCTGCAAGAGCATGACAGAGCTGGCAGTCAAACACTGAAATTCAGATAACTGATAGAGTACTAAAATGCAAGTCAGTTATTTTTGCCATGAAAAGAACTTTAAACTGTGGGTAATTCTTTTTATTTTATTTTATTTTTTTAATATGCAACACATTAGTTAGCAGTCTTTTCCTTTTGAAAATATCCAGAGAACCATCTTTGCTAAAACATGTTGCTTTTAGCCTGAAGTGCATCATGCAGGGAATGCACACCATGCAGCACTGCGAGGCTCCCCAGTGATCCTGCTGCCTCTCAGGTTGTGCCCAAAGCACGCTAGATTACCTCTAGGAACACAGGGTAGCCCTGTGCGTGCCGTTCAGTCCCTGGCTTACCTGCCAGGGCTGCTGAGACATCAAGCATCCAACCGTATGACCCTGCCAGTCATCCAACAGGCAGCAGTCACCACAGGAAGATAAAGCAAACGTATGTCCTCATATGCACAGAAGCTCCAGGCTTTTCCAGTTGCTCCACTTTTATGTTACAAGTCATGGTCTCAAGCCACAAACACGGCCAGAAGACAAAGTTAACTCCATCACCGGAGAATGGTTAATTTGCATGTTGAAATTACACAGGGTTAAAATTGTAATGACCAACATCAGTCTGTAATAAAAACTTGAATCCTCAGTCAAAAATTTCAAGCTCGCAGTTGACAAGCAAGAAATACCGTAGCATGAGCAAGGATGGAACAACTGACACTACCCATACTTCAGGGGGTGGGGGCTTGTTTTTTCGATCTATGTTTTATAATGCCATTGAAGCAAAAAAGGACAAGACCCTTTAAAGAAGTATTTGCAGGTTACCTTCAGAGAGGCAGAGGCCATCCAACGTTTGAGAGTTTTCCTACGTGTCATTTCTAACACCAGGATCGTTATTTAACTCAGACTGAAGGAAGAGTTGTTTACTTTATGCTTTAGACCACGTTTTATTTAGCCCTTTTTGTCTGTTTGCACAACTTGAACACAGCAAGACAAATTGGAATTGTTTCTTGAAATAAGAAAACAGGATTGTAAAGCAAAAAGAATTGGGACATATTTCAAGAACTGATACAGTATCTGCCATAGTTTTTTTTAGGTTGATTTTAAAACACTGTCAGCTGCCACTTGGAAAAAAAAAAAAAGGCTTCAGCTCTCTATCCTCAAGGAAGTCTTAAATCCCTAGCTTAGATACGCAAGGATTCACATTCTGTTAAGTTTCTATGATCTATCCTATTTCACCTAAGGTGCTGTAGATTAAAATTTATACTGCTGTTTATGGCTTTACACACTAAACGACAAACACAATTTTCATCCCTGTAACACAGGGCAGGAATCAAGCAAAGCAGTTTAAACCCGGTTTTGTCCCTCTTCAGCCTTCACTCTCAATTATGAAAACACCATAGCCCTATTCACTCTCCCAGGATTTGGGTTTTTGCACCTTTGCATGATCCTAAATATCTTCCTTAAACCTCCATGCTAGCAGCTTCAGCTAACACACCAGCAGGAATTGCTCGGCTTTCAGGAAGAGCAACCACGAGCCACCAAGGCTCTGCTGTACAGAACTTCCCTCACTTTCTGACTTCCTATGTGCAATACTCTAAAATATACGAACAGGAAGGAACGGCCAATACTTGCAAAATCTTTGGTTCTGCTCTTTTTAAGTGATAATCTGGAAACACCTGGTGTCACCATAAACATAATGATTAATAAGTTACATTATGTAAGACGTAAAAACAGCCTAAGAACCAATGCTAGCAACCACTGCTGACACTTCAGTCCCCTCCTGCAGGAAGCCTGTGAAAATGCAAAGCTAGTTATGGTATACTATAAAAGATAAAAAACTCCTTTGGATTTTAGTATTCTCTGAAAATTTATGTTTTGGTGCCAGTTTTAAATTCTAGCCAACCTCAGACATCGCAAAGCAAACGTGCCTCTTTGTTACCTCAAGTTGCTTTGCATGCAAAGCATGCACCAAGGCTGGAGCGGGGGGAAGTAGATGGTAAGAATTTCCTTCTGAAATGGAATGGGGAGATAAGATCAAGTGAAAAGGAGCAGAGGCTGCTGACATATCTGCATGCAGACAAGCCAGTAAATATGCAAATAGGCAGCCACTTCTACCAAGAGTGCAAAAAAACAGTAATGTGTGAAAACTACTTCAAGTCTGCTAAAATACACTGTATTAAAGCGAGCTACACGACTCCAGCATGGCACTGTACAGAACAGTTCACTTTGACCAAGATGGGTTTACTTCGCTTTCAAGGAAATACTGAACAGAGTTTTCTACTCAAAAAATGTCTCAACTCTGAGTATCATGGTATTTATGAATCACTTCAGACATTTACCTTTTACTACTCTAATTTGGAAGTACTATACAAAAGACTCAATATAAAGCTGTAAAACACCCTGACAAGGCTGCATCAATTACCGGTTACAAACACTTCCACAAGCCAGGAAAGAGCTTCTTGCCCAGAAGCCAAAACAGTGGGTTTCACACAACATTTCAGAGAGACGGGAAAATAAAGGCTGTATTGACTGCGCATCCCTGAAGACTGACCTTACAGAGCTAGAACTGAAGTCTACGTGACTTGATAGCAGATCTGTGTGCGTGTATGTGTGTAGATACATATATTAATGGCACGGGAGCCAAAGAAAGCATTTCTTTTCATTTTCACTTCATTTTATCTGCCTACTACCTCTGAACCAGACAGACAAGCTCAAAAGCCAGTTTTGGATATAGCCCGAGACAAGCATCTTGCGCTTTTCTAAGCAAGACTTCTGGTGAGCCAACTCAGCTCTTCCCTACCATGGCAGGGACTGATCTCCGCGTCAGTAACTTATCTTTGCACCCAACAAGCACGTTTCCTAATGGAGGAAGAGAGCGGGACGCCTGCCTGACAGCCCTTGGCCTCTCTTCTGCGACGCGGTGCACGGGGAAGCCAGCTATCCAGCAAGCAGGGGGAACACAAACTTCAGAATCGTCAGCATCAAACAGCAAGTACGCACAACAGCTAGGAAGATTTGAAAAAAGAAAAACTAGACCTTCTTTCCAGGCCAGGTCTCCCACATATGGCACAACACATCAGAAACGACTTCCCAGAAACATAAGCCTCTGCAGAGAGATTAAAGCAACCTACAGCTCCTCAAAGGCAGGACCTTGAGCCAGCAGTGAGGATCCACGTATTCACTTGCAGGAAACCACCTCTGGATCTCTCCAGACCAGCAGTAGACGTAACAGAACACAATTTAGTAAGAGATCGCTCAGCAAAATGCGCAGCACTGGAGCTCCAGAAGAAAGGCCAGGGTGAAGTACGGCTGCTGTCAGGGAGGCTGTGTGGAGGCACGAACACCTCGTGAGGACCTGCCGGAGGAGACAAAACCCACAGGAAGAGCACTGCAAGAGACGAGCAAAGTGCCGGACCACGAAACACCTGCACTCAGGGCGTTCGCTCTCCATCCCAGCCACCCCAAAAGCCGTCACTGGAAGCAAGTTTCCTACTGCCAAGTAAGCACTCGGTGGCACGGCTGATGGCCGTCGTCCTCGTTCAGCAGTCCTCCTGCAGCTGCAGTGAGACGGTACCTTTTCCTGTGTTTGCTTGAATTTCACACCCACACTTGTTGGTTGGCTACAACATATGCTCAGAACTCGGTTATCCGCATTCAGAGGCTGCGATAATTCAGTTTTTCATTGCCAGTGTTAAGAACGAGCCTCAGAGCTATACACTGAGGCCCTGGAATTTAAATATACGATAACACTGTAAATTCAAAGGAAACAAATTCCTTAAGGAAAACCTTTTTGCATGCCAGATCAGTTCCCAGTAGTAACTGCTGTGCTTTGACAAGAGATAAATATTTACAGTCTAGAACACAGAACACCTTGTGTTGCAATACTCGGAATGCAAGCCCCATCAGTACCTTGTATACTTAAGTTATTTTGATTTAAAAAAAAAAAAATTGAGTACCTAGAAGCACACACATTACTTTGCTCATTTACACTACCAAAACGAAAACCTGAAGGTAAGTCATACAGACAAACTGTCACAGATACTGAATCTGGAACAGATTTTCACAAAAGGAGACCTCATCCCTGCCCCCCCCCACCCCCAGGGGCTTAGACGACTTACAGCAAAAGTCTAAACTATTGCCAATATGTTTTTTGGTTTCGATTTTAAAAAAAAAAAAAAAACAGCCTCACTTGCTCCTCCTAAAAGTTGCTCCAGTAAATGTAGACACTAGATTTTTCTTACCAAGGCAACAAGGCAGTGGGAAGGATGCCCATATCAATCTCTTTGGACTGGGGGGGGTACCACACTGGGAATATTCTCAGAAGAGAAAGCTCAGGCTCTAGCTTTTTAGGGTTTCTCTCAGTTTCCAGCTTGGTTCCCAACCTCCCAGCTCGATCAGCTGCTTCCAGCAAAAGAAAGAATGTGGGGAATGTCATTCATAATGGCACTCAGGAAGACCAAGGAACTGAAAGTATACAACTGGATATCCTTCTTACGAGGAGGGACGATAAACCCCATGCAAAGACAACACTCTCATTTCTAGTGTTACATGGCCGCGTCTCAAGTTGCTTGGTTTTCCTGCCTTTTTAAATTAGGTAAATACCTAATTAAACACGAATGCAGTTTTTTCTATACTATCTGTGCAGTCCTAACTCCAAACAGGACCCAGGCAGAGACGGTCTGGTTTAGCTGTTATACTACAGGATTTCATGCGCGCAGTGCAATACCCCTTACCAATTTCTGTTTGGGCTTTTGGGGCACAACCTTTGAAGTGTAGCAGTCTGGCTGCTGGTAGGCTTACAGAAGAGTTCGATGTCTATCTAACAGTCTCAGCTTTCTTACTTCTCCTCTTACAATGGAACTACCACCTCGTGCAGAACTTTCCTGCCTTGACCTCGCTCATGCCACAGTCAGCATTACTCAGTGATAACCATCTCCTCAATCAGTCAAGCACAAGTTTTTTCATTTGCTCCCCTGCTTTCAGCGTCCCTGTACATCAGTTTATTTTTAGACAAGCATTTTTACAGCAAAGACCAGAAGCAGCACACTTTCACTGCCAAACAGCATTCAGCTGAGATTTCTATTACTGTCACTAACTGACGGAAGGCCACTTTAGCTGAATGGTTGTTAGAAAATTGGTACTAACTAAACAAACGTCTGCCGTCCAAGACCAATGCCTAAGACCGGGCATTCGCTGCAGCCCTCAGCCCCCAGCACCACCCCCAGGCCACCAGTCAGTTCACAAACATCAGCCCAACGCTGCCCAGAAGGCATTCACACCAGTCACCCCTCTGTTCAAATCGTGCTTTTTCACGCGTGAGCAGGCTTTCTGCACCGCAGAGGATTCGATTCCCCCCCAAGGGAGCACCGGCTATCTTTACACTTGCCGTGCCACGGACCACAGAAGCACCACATGGATCTGATACCACCACCACTGATTTCTGTTCATAAGGCATAATCAGGGAACATGAGCAAAAGAAACCCACAAAGAGCCATGGAGGTGAACAAGACTACGTCACCTGTGTAAATCCACCTGAAACCACCACAGACTGCTGACAAAATTGTGTAGTAGAAGTCTTTCCTGTTTTCAGTGGTTCACAGCCCATGAACAACACTTTGACATACAAGGCCATCTCTTTCAAGGTATACTTGAAGTGCTACACTCTGCCCTGTATCACATCAATATGTACATTCTCATAAGCCTTTCCCTCTATGGATCCAGAAATACCTAGCCCTTCTTCTTTGCACTAGGTCTGATAACGTATAACATAAAAACTCAGACTGCCTTTCAGTGTTACAAGTTCCCATGCACCACTTCATAGGTTTTGCAAAGCTTAAAGCATTTTTTTCTAATGCTGTGACTTCATCCACAATTATGATTAAGCCCATCACCAAATGCTTCATACTTAAGGCACTGGGAGCAGACGAGGCAGCAGCCCTCCTTCAGTACAGTGCAAAGCGCTGACTTCTGTACAAGGATGAGGAAGAAAAGCCCAATGGAAGGATGGATAAGCACAGCCCTCGCCGAAGCATTCACCACCTACCGTGGGCAATCAGAATAAACTCCCCGTGGTTTACTTCTGGTTCTCTCCCTAATCCTTCAATCATGCTTCCAGGGTAAAAGTTCTGTGAAAGGCAGTGTTCACTCAAACATATCCTTCAGCCCCCACCAAGCTCTAACAGCAGATGAGTTGGAGGGGAAAAAAAAAATTCTCTCAACCAAAGCGTTACCATTGGTTTCAAACACAGAATCAGCCTGGGAGATGGGATGAAGTGCATAAAGAACACATATGTAAGAATAATTTATTTTAGGATATCCATTTACATCAGGGAGATGAGGAAAAACTGACGTACAGATGCAGATCATGGTTGCCCGTGTCTGTTCCAATCCACTGGAAGAGTCAGCCAAACACATCTGGTTCTTCCCGTGTCGTGGTGCCAGCAAGCAGCAGCAGCAGCACTAAATTTGCAGAGCTACAGTGAGCTTTGTGACACTAATCGCTGCCTACAGCGGAGGTGAAGTTTACAGAAATCCAGGGTTTTGTTTGTTGACTAGCAGTAGAAAACAGCAGCAGCAGACCAGGCTTTCTGCTTTGCACGTGGGGCAAGCAAGGGCTGCACTTACAACCCAACAAAGACCTTGCTAGCATCACAGACACCCACTCCTTCCAAAAAGCCGACCTTCTTGGCAGGGTGTTCATCCTGCTCTCTTGCAGGAGTCCAACCTCTGTTTCAGAGTCCTGCTATCTTGTTCATACCGTGACCTGAAGAAGTCCCGGCAGACACAGCCAAAGCACTAGGCACAGCAACTTCTTTTACTGTCAGTGCTGGCTGGAGAAGCAACTCTTTGTTTGGAGAAATGAGTTCCACCTACGCGGTGCTCTAAAATGTAATCCAGCCTGCAAGAAAGTTCAGTTTTACCTACAGATTCTCCTTCTAGGACCTCCCTTGTCCAATAGTCTGCACGGTAGGTCTTCCCTTCCCACTGGTCCTAGGGAAATAGATAGCCTTTACGTCCTTACTTGTTTCCTGGTTGAGTCATCTCACTCGATGTGAAGGCTGATATCCCTGTCTTCCACCTCACCGCACCTCCTTCCACATTAGCCAGCATTCACAACACCTGCCCCACGAGCTCTGGGGCTCCGGACTGGAGACCTGCCCTTTCTCTCCTCCGCACTCATGCACTCCCCTGAGCTACCAAGCTCTCAAGGTTAAAATCCACAGACTATTCCATTTTTCAGAATCCTTAGCATCTTAAAGGGTTAGTTCTGTAACCTTTCACTTAACACTTCTGCGCACGTTATTTGAACAGAACAGCAAACCTTACAGGTTTGCATTTTATATGAACTTGCAGCAATAAGCCAGACCGGTTTTTTGAGCACCGTAAGAACCACCTGTATCCAGGATTTTAACAACATCAGGAACAAACACCAACAGAAACTAGAAAACTGTGGCACCCGAGCAGAAAAACGTAACTTTCCTAATACTTTGTAAAACACTCCCTTTCTGAATACCTGTTGGGCACAGCATACAGCAGCATTCATTCATTGTTTTAGGCTTACGTTTTGGAGCCTTCCCTAGGAGCAACACGTACAAAATGGGAAGTTTCGTCAACACCACACCCGGACTAACTCGGACATTTTTCTACAGAGCAAATGTAATGCAACTCTGTAAGCTATTTTAGTATAACGTAACACAGTAAAAGCACGTTAACTGACTATAAATAGCTTTGTGAAAGCTGCAGGCTTCGCCTGTTACTGAAGTAAAAGGAAAACTCAAATGGGAAGAAGACTTGGTAAAAAACACTGGGGGAAAGAACAGAGTAATGTGCCCACCTATCTTTAATCTTGAACAGCAAATTCAAAGAACTGCTTATTCAGCATGAAACGCTCCGAGATACTAGCACGGACGCAGCCGCAATGCTGCACCTTCCTTTCGGTGCCCGAAGGCACGGGGACGGAGAGGACAGGGCAGCCCCAGAGCAGAGACGCGCAGCGCCGCGCAGACTCGCTCACCCCGCTGGGGACAGGCCCGCGATGAATAACTGCTGGCTCTCAAGTTTAAGTTAGCATCAGTCTGCTGATACAATTTGCGTTAACTTGTCCATTTGACAAATTAAATTTGATTTTACGTAAAACGAGTCATAGTATACTGATGTTCACAGAATTTAACAGTAATTAAGTCTTGGTGACAGACACCTCATTAAAGCACCATTTCTTCAGAAAATAAATTAATAAGGTAAATTATTTCCTACATGTGAAATACCAAGATTCTTTACTACTCATAAAAGATGAATGGAATTAAGTTTAATCGGATGTCAGTGCTTACCAGGATGAAAGAGTGAGACGCTTAAAAAGATCAATTAATACAGTTTAGGCCGTTAGTGCCTAAACTGAGATTTTAATCTCCTATATATTATCTTATCCTATATGACTACGTAAAACAAAACCCTTCCAATACAGTTCTTCATCCAGCAGCCTACTGCTTGTCATAATACATACAGATACACAAACCCAGGGAAGGTCTAGAGGAGATCAAACTCAAAAGCAAGCAAGAGTCACCAAACCGGGATGTCAGAGCCAGGCTGCACCCAAGGCAGGGCCTCCAACGTGCCATTTCAGCACGTCCCACCTGCAACACGCAGAGCTGCAGCGCTCACCGAGCATCTTCCTACACATCGTCACCTTGCGGACAATACTCTGCCACAGCAACGCTAAGTCGTATCCTATGGACTCATCTGAGCTACTGCAATGATGTCTCGAAGAACGTCACCGTTCCCTCCTCAGACCCCTGCCAAGCCACGAGAGCTGCACACATCGCCTTCAGACTCCTGCTCCTCCCAGCAACTCTCCAGCTCCCTTCTGGTCCTTGACCAAGCTAAACGGCTGTCTTGGGGCACTCATAGGATAAAAACCATGAGCAAAAATGTTAACCAGACTACAAAGAGGTTTCTTATTAGCCTAAGATCCAATTTTCAGACTGCAACCTTTTGTTTTTTAAATACTTCTTGTATTCGGAACAAAAGATCGACCGCTTGATGAGGGCAGACGGCTGTGTGTGCCCACGACCACAAGTCAACACAGTCCTCTACGCTCGTCCATGGCAGTCTGAAGCAGATTTTAATCAAACTTCTCTGAGGTGATATCCAGTAGGACAACATGAAGGAAAAGAATGAAGTTGATTAAGATGTGTCCAGTAATGAATGCCATGCAAAAAGCTTGAATTTTTACAGAGGCAGGCCAAGCTGTAATTCCTTGCAAAGGGAGAACCACAGAAGTTTTCCAAGAGATTTTACCATCTTCTCCTAATTGTTCCCTTTTTGAATGTCGTTTTGCAACCTCTGTGTGCTTTCTTGCTTCTCTACCCCCCCGCTTATTTTACCCATTTTTGCCCCTCTGACTTCTAAATCTTGTAAGACAGCTCCTTTAAGATAGCCAGAAGTGCGCTGCGTATTTGTCTCTTCCCCTCCTCTCAGTTTAAACTGTCCAAGTCTTTCCAGTGAAGGAGCGTTGCCCAAAATCTGCTTGCTATTCAAGCACTCCTGGCAATGACAAGCATCACTTCATGAATCATCTGTTATATATTGCCTTATCAACATGGTCCACTGCAGGATTAAGTAAACCTGGCCCACTTCAGTTTTCCGCATAACACAATCAAAATGCAAGTGGCATTAATTACTACAGCAGTTTGAAGAGATCCCTCTTCCAAGGTCTCGAACACAGCACTAGGAGACGATCTACGTCAAGTACAAATGCTAAAATGCATTTTCTTACCCACCACATGCACTTTTTACTTTAGTTTTTAGAAGACTATTTATCCCATTTACTAGCTAACAATATTGCCAGATTTCTAATTATTGAAGCAGACAGCTTTACCGTTTCTGCTATTTCTCAGCTTACACAATTTAAGGCAAAACCACATATTTTCAGGTTTGTTCCCCAGCCCTTTTTTTTTTTTTTAATCTTTTTTCCATAGACCTCTGAGGTCAGCAAGCAAGCTGAGCAGAACCAGGTTCCTTTCATTGCTATGGAACATCGGTATGCTTGGACCTTGGAAACCTGGAAGAAAAAGTAAATGGAAAACAGAGGTTATCTATAAGGGAAGTGGACTCAAAATTGAACAGCAATTTTGAATTAACTGACGAGGTACATCCTGACAGGTTCTCTGTTCAATAACACACATTTTAACAAAAGCATAAGCTCAGAGTATTCCAGCACGAGTCTGATTAAATTGAAATCCAATGGCTGACTTGCAGATTGGTTAGCAGGATTGAAGAATAAGGTTACAGAAGAGCAATGGGATAACTAGAAACAGGCTAAAAGTAAACTGGAAGACCAGTGAAGTAGAAGATGACACCACCAAAGAAGCCAGCAGGAAGAATCAAGAATACTTGGCAAATATTTAAATGAATGCCGTTATCACTGTCCAAATAGTAGGTTCGATTAATATTTCCTCATGGTTTGTGACAAGCTTTGCAGTTTTGAACAGTCTAGCAGCAAACACTCTTCAGCAAATAAACCGTTCTCATAACATTACCATGTGTACTCAACCACAGATGCAAGACAAAAATAATGTCCCAAGGGTTTAGAGTTTTATACTATAAAGTAAGATACACACGCACACAGAGCATTTCCAGTAAATCCAGATAAAGGTAATGCCAAGGAGTGCAACACAATCACTTCTTTACCTGCAAGAGGACAGAACACCAGAGGAGCGTTTTAACCCCCAGAGTAAGCTGGCACAGCTGGGCAGCGAACATTCAGGGTTTCAAACCCTGAAGACAGAGCATCACTTTCAGCACACACTTACACCACTTAATCCAGACAGGCTCATGATACACTTGAGAAAACACGAGAACAACTAGTTTACTGTGACCTTAAAGGTACGCATGGCATACAACAAGCGTTCTAGGAATGCTCTGAGCAATCCAAAGGTGCTAAAAAAACGAAGGCAGGTGTCTTTCAGTGGAGCACGCCCGGTATTTTCTCTCAACGCTTTCTTTTAAATGGTTTGGGGTATGTTCATGTAATAGAGAGTTCGTAGCTGCCTCAGACTGGAAACCCACAAATGATGCTGGAGGGAAAGTTTCAGACATTGCACCAAGCCTCTGCATCACAGATGCACCTTACGATGGCTTTAAGAAGCCTACTCCCCAGAGAGCGCAAAGCCATTTGAAAGAGGTTAAGAGGGCAATGTAATCTAAACCTGTGGGCTCCTGCTCAATTTTACCTTTTATTTTTAATAAAACCTACTCCTCGCCCTTGCAGTTCACCGTGCGATTTAACGTTGAAGGCTGGGATCAACTCCACCTCTACAGCAGTGCACGAACAGGCAGCTCCTGTGCTCCGACCTCTGCCCATGGTAGAAGGGAAAGAGGAAAACGAGCGCCCGCCACGGGGCACCACGGGAGCAGAAAGTCACACGCGCCCAAGCTGCCGCTTTTGAGGAGCGTGCAAGCAGCCAGACAGGCAAGCTACCTGCTCATGGCGAAAGCAAAAAGACCTGAAGGGTTGGACAGAACTTCCTTCCGACACCATCCCTAACCTAACACAGGTCCATGGGACCTGCAAGCCTTTTCCTATACAGGCACTCCAAGTGCTCAGGAGGCAGCCTGGAGATCAAGCCCATCCAGATGCAGGCAAAACGCACTTCTTCGTGACATCCCAACTGCAATCTGCGGCCACCCAACCGTCTGCAATTAGCTCTTGTTACCAGGTAACTTTTTCAGAAGTTCATCAATCTGCACGTGTCTGTAAACACATCACTCCTAGATGAAAAAAAAACTCACTGAGGGCCTCGCTGCTTTTCCTCCTGCTGCATTAATGGAAGTCACCTGTGAAACACGAGCACAGCCAAGCAGAAAGCTGCATCCTGACCAATACAAGATTAAGCTACTCAAGAAACCACTTTTTCTGTTTTATTCCTTTCTTCCGTTTTGTTCTTTTTGCTCACAAGTCAGCATGAAGTGGCAAGCGATAAATGAAACTTACTTCCACTGGCGATGTCGCATACATCACGCATCAGGACCCTGGCGCACGGAACCTGCTGCCTCCTAACGTGCGCTTCTCAAGAGCTCCCTGCTCTTGGTGCTGACCACAGGTTCTGCAGCGCAGACCCGCCAGCTTTCTGCTGCTTTAGGACCGTCTGTTGGAGACCGCGCTACATGAACACAGACGTCCAAACAAGCAGTTTCTCCCCAAAGGAGGAAAGCTTCCATTCCACACGCATGCCTTCCTTTCATGCCTCCATCCCATCAAGCAAGTGACAGATTCCTCTGGTATTCTGAGGTAATTTTCAAAATGCATTTCATGCTGTTCTAATCCGTCCTCTCTCTAAAGCCAGGCCCTGAAGCAAAACACCAAAGAAATTCTATAGGATGGCAAAGTAAAATTTTAAATATTTAAAGATTTTTAGAATTTTTTTTCCTAAGTTCAGACAACTGAGGGCACAGCTTAATATTAGCAACCGAAATCTGTCAGATGCCCATGCTAAAACATGTCACTCAGACATGACAAAAAGCATATAATCCTGGAAAGCCGTGTCTTACACATTTGGGTTGATACAGAAAATCTGCAGTCGCTAAAACTTACTCTTTCTAACTGGGTGGCATTTTACATTTCCAAATGTAATTGAGTGAGCACGTTGCCATGGTTACTGTAGGATTCTGCAATAACTTTGTTGCCCTGTAATTGCTGTATATTTGTATACAAGCAGCTGAGCTTTCTTAATTCAATGCCCTCTTAACTCTTTCAGAGAGGCTGTGGAGTGACAGTGGCAGCTTTTAGGCTGAGAACAGGAGCGGTGGAAACATCAGAAGCGATTAAAACTCAGTGCAGCGACAGACCACGCAGAGCAAAAAAAAAAGAAAAAAGAAACCTTGCCAAGAAGCAGATTATTATATAAACTTCAGAGCTCCTTAGCTTTTAAAAATGTTGTTGTTCGGAAAGTATAATTCAGATAATTAACTTCAGGTAGCTTTTGGCAACAGGTGAAAGCACTTTGACAGTAGTGAATGCAGCACGAGTTCCATTTAGTGACAGTCCACAATACCAGTAAATCAAAACGCGCTGGCAAAGAGGTTGTTCACTCAGTGCTGACATCCACCGGGGCACGAGGGCCAAAATAACACTGCTCCATCCCTGAAGTCTCGAATTAGCGTGATGAAGACAACAGAATACGGCTGTTGGCAACGAGCACAAAACCAACATCCCTGCTGAGAGCAAACGCAGAGCAGCGGAGTGCCCACGGCCTGAGCCGCACGCCCTGGTCCACGTTCACAAGTGCTCGTTGCATCCCCAACCCTCCCACAGCCTTCCAACACAGCTGCCGCTTCCCAGGAACGTTTTTAGACCTGTGGTCCATTCGGGAACATTAGGCAAGCGTGTAAGGTGCAATCCGCTCTGGAAAACCAGCATTCGCAGCAGCAAGCCTCATTTATGGAAGCCTTCGGAAGCGAGATATTGACAAGCAAGCAAAAAAAAAAAGCTTCCCCTATCATGAAACGCATGCACAAAACAATTACGCAAGTGTTTTAAATAAAAGGCAGGTTTACTTCCCTTTAAATCGCACTCGGTACCTAGCCATAGTGTCAAATAATTGTTATGTAAATACATTCGCTTGCTTAAGATGCCACGCTGCATTCGCCACGCCACAAACACTGGAAAGATAACATTTAGGGAAGCTCAGGGATTGCACAGCATCTACCCTGATAAATTCCTGCAGCAAAACCCACACACAAGTGCTCAGCAACACCTCCCTGCTGCTGCTCCACATGCATTATAAGCTATTTTTTTCTTTTTTTTCCCCTTTTTTTTCTTTTCTTTTTTTTTTCTTAAGTTATGGCACGAAAACTGTTGCACAAGCCTGCGCCGTTTCAGAGCAAAATGCTCGCTCCGCTTCCCCCAAATGCCACAAAAAGGCATTTTGGGGGAAAAAGCCTGCGTTTAAGGACAGCGTCCTAGCTCAGGCTGGGCTCAGATCTGTCATTTTCTGGTGCAGCCTAACGTAACCACAGGACCTCCAATCGGCGCGGTGATGCCGAGGAGAAAACCCCTTCTTTTGGCTTTCTTCACACACAAAAAAGCCTTTTTCGGTAATTTCACCTTTGGGGACGGTGTGGGGGGGAGGGTGCCCGAGGCCGGAGGCCGCTGCCCGCGCAGGCACCCGGGCACCGCTCCCTTCGCCCCTCCGCGCCGCGGGGGCCCTGTGCCCGCCGCAAACTTTCCCAAGTCCCGGTGAAGCGGGGAGCGCGGCCCCGCGCTTCGGCCCGCACGGC
>VXAL01009663.1:271127-291490 GCA_013399475.1 Chauna torquata | reverse complement strand
GGCGGCGGCGGCGGGCGGGAGCCCGGCGCGGGGCATTCGCGGCTGTCAGTTCGCCTTTTTCCCCAGCCAGGCGTCTTAGCGCCGGGCGATAAGCTACGGAAGAGGAGCGCCTCCCGAGGCAAAGGCTTTGCCGCGGTAGCCAGGCCTGGACGCGTTGTCCGCGCGCCCTGGCAGCCTCCTCATGGCCGTGGCGGAGCCTGGCACTCGGCGCCAGCACCCCGACCGCCCCGCCTGCGGTGACAGGGCAGTGTCACCCGCACCTAGCCGGGCCAAGTGGCGGGTGTTTCGGTTTTGTGCTGCTCCTGACCGCAGAACGGTGCCTGCCGCTCTTACCCTTTCCTGAGAGGTGCCGCCGTGGGCTGAAAAACTCGAATCTAACTGTTTTAAACCTAAAAAGTTCAAATTTGGCTATGAGAAACACGAGGCCGAGGACAAAAGTGGTGGAGAAACTACTGTGGCTGATGCGCTCTGTTGAAGTTAATTCCACCTCACTTGTAACAAGAAGTTAGGCATTCTTTTTCCTCAGCCAGCTTGACATATCTGAAAGTAGATTTTTGATTCTCAGGATACTAATAGGAGCTGCATTTACTAGAAATACCAAGGAAAATGCAAGCCATAGTAGATACATAGTATTTTAATAGCCTACAAAACTTTTTTGACAATTTTCTGCATCCAAGATCCCACTCCTGAAGTTTTTTTTTTAAAATCCATCTAGTATTATCCACAACAAACGGCTGCTAAATACACTGCTTTTAATAGCAAACAGCTGAATCACAGTATGAAAAATGAGAAGGGGAGAGCATAGTTTCAAGTAAAATATTTGCTTGAGTTGTCAAGGGGAAAAAAAAATGGAATCGTTCCACACACTTACATCTACCATGCTTTCCTAGCAACCATTCGACATTTAATTGATTTTTCTGTTTTCTAAAGAATTACCCCACTGAGCTGTCAAACCTTCTGTAGCTGCAGTTTCTTGACTGGCCAAGCCCACGGCTGGCACAACTCCCATTTCACGTGTTTTGCTGTTTTGCCTTTGACTAGCCCAATGCCCGAAACTAAGAGGACACACTACAAGCATTGCATATCATGGGAAGCAAAACGTTTCAGCATCTGTATCAGCCGGTGCTGGAAAGCTCAGCCGGGGGATACCCTTGAGGCATGCTGTGACTGGAGCACCCTGCCTGAGACGCATGAGGAGCTGATCACCATCTCAGGCTTCACTGAAGGGATCGCCAATGACCAAGGAAAGCCTAAATCTCAAATGCCACGACATCAAGTCTTATTAATCCGTTTTTTTTCTGATAACTGTTAACCTTTTATTTATTTATTTATTTATTTTTGAAGGTGAAACACCATGCTGGCCCTAGAAGGAAAGAGTATTCTGTTCAGTTCTGTTCTGAGGTAAAGGTCATCTGCACAGCCTTCAAAACTCCTCTCGCATCCAGAGGATGCTTGTGCTTCACATAGGTGGAGCCCTTGGCTTACACAGAGTTAAAAGAGCTAATGGTCCAGGCGTGGACTCAGTGGGCTGCTCTCAGACATCTTGTGGCACTCAGGGTCCTGGAGTGCAGTCACTGTTCTGTACTTGCAGCCTATTAAATAGATGGAGACTTCCCACTTAGCTTCAAGGAGTTTCTTAACATCCTTGACTAAGACAGTATAAAATATAACTTTCCTATTCGTATACAGCCATCCCAGCACGCTTCTGGTAGTTTTGATTAATTGACTCTTGCTAAATTGCTTTTAAACTTCCAGATTTTCCTTAAAGAAAATTGGACTCCTGTAGTTCAGCCATCTGGATTTACGCAAAATCTGGGACCCGAAGGGACTTGCTAACAACTTCATCCCTCCCTCAAAATTTTCGTATGTATCGTAGCATATAAACAGCTTTTTCTTTTCTTTTTTTTTTGAGCTGTTTAACAACTACATATCTATTCAAAAGGGCCACCCATCTAAAAATCTTTGTCATACTGATTTGACCCCTACAGTTGCTTTTTTTTCCGTTCTGCGAACAACATGCTCACTTCTTGGCAGAGGTCAGAATTAGTCTGACAGTTCCATCAGCAAAAGCACCCCATTAACTTCAGCTTTCCACTCTTACTTTATTTTTAGGAGATTAATATATTAGCGGCAATTTACAACAAACATTACATTTTGATTATTCTAAGCTTCAGCCTACGGGCAGCACAGCCTGCCTTGTAGAAGGCCTGAAGTTTTGGAATATTCTCCCTTTAATATGCATGTAAGAACACCACTGGCACGAAGAGCACCAATTCTGCATAAAGCTAAAGCCCTTTTTGTTTCATTTTTAGCTTATATTGGCTTGTGGGCTTGTTTGTTTGTTGTTCTTTGGTCAGTGAGGTTTTAGGTTTCCTTGTATGGTTGTTCTGCTATCTTTATTCAGGGCCAGTTTGTGTGCTCACATGTATGTAAGTGTATATAAATAAGCTTCTAAATTATTTTAAAGTGTCAAGAGACATATAGGTGTAAGTGCTTTGGGACTAGAAGTTCACTAACGCTGACTGTGTAGCTGACAAGGTAATATTTGCAAATGCTACAAGCTCCTCTGTGGATCTAATGATCAGTGGTCAACGCAGGACCCATGTGTGGGCAACCACCTGGCTGCCCTCTCTCGCGGCTCCCCATTTCTGGTGCAGCTGGGAGATGGTTTGCTCACCAACACGAGTTACAGCCAACACTTTGCCTAAGCGGTCCCTGCAGCCTCTAAACGCAGTGGAGCCCGGAGGTGTCCCCCATGTGCCTGCTTTCCCCGTACACTTCATGCTAAGGGCTGGATGTTGCACTGCAGACCCATTCTGTCGGCTCCAAGCTGCAGAGGCTACCACCGGGCTGCATATGTTGCCTCCAGTGCCTTCTGCACTGCTGAAGTAGTTTAAAAAGATGAAAGAAGAAAAGAAAATTGTACCCTGAAAGTTGCCATGGAGTGTAAGTTTTATCTTCAAAATTTGACTGATGCAGTACTAGTGGTTGTGGGTGTGAATATGCGTATCTATTAATAGCCAGTCTAGGCTAACCTGTGCATAATGACAGAAAATTAAATCTTGTCATTGTTCATGTAAATTAGAATTCAAATATGAACAAGAAAATGTATTCTTCCTATATATTAAACCTGACAGTATATAGTGTAGTCTGTTTTTGCTGTAATTGCAGCTGAAAAGTTTACTCAAAAGCCATTTGAATTAAAATACAAAAATAAAAAAAAAAATCACAGAGCTAATTCATAAAGACTTAAATAAAAAGCAATTACAGAGCTTCCCGCCTACCTCCACCTCGTCTCTAGCCAAACTCTACTTCTTGTCAAAAATGGTTCCATTTTTTGATATTCTTAAGCAGGTAAGAGCCATCACAACACTCCAGCTGATTCCCTCCCCAGTCACAGGGATCTGGTGAAAGTAAAATAGGGTCCCTCAGCTTTCCAGCCTAATGCTCCCTCTTCTACCACCTCCTCAGGCAGAAAAAGAGCATCAAGTTAGGGAGAAAGCCAGCAGGAACTTCCTCTAGAGCCTTGCTACTGAAGACCAACACCTATTCCAAGTGACAGTGCCACTTGCTGGTTTAAGTAGTCAAGCCTAGACACGATTTTCTATGTGTGGATTGCTTTCTCTTCTTTCTCCTGATCAGTTAGTTGCCATCATTGTGTTCCCTTGATATTTTTCTCCCGCCAGCCACCCTTCTTTGCCTTATCTCCCACTCCCATCTGTTCTGCATCCTTCCTACATCATGCTTACTCCTTTCTGCCATCAGAAAAAAAAAATTTTAAACACAGCTGTAGTGAAACGAAGCACGTTAAATTCACATTGCCCCATTCCCGCATTTTCCTTCTGACATACCTTTTTTAGTTTTGTCCTGGTGAATTTTGCTTCAGATGCCTTCTATCTTTGCACAACACCTCAGGCAATAGAGAGACTTCTCTCTCTTTTTTTTTTTTTTTTTTNTTTTTTTTTTTTTTGTTTGCTATGCTGTGAAATCTGTCTTCTGTGCAGAGCAGTCCCATCTGGCTTAATGTGAGCTGTAAAGGAGAACAAGGTGGTTCTCCTCCACTTAAGGGAGTGCCTGTTGAGGCTGAAGAAGCCTGTATTTGGCTGCAGAAGCTATTTTTCCAGCTTGTCTGCAGACCCAACACTTCATCAAGTCTTCATCACTCAAGGACTAAAAAGCTTAAATTCTGCAGCACTACAGCCAGTCTCTAAGCAAAAAGTTTTTGCTGTTGTCTTGGACAAACTCAAGTCCTTGTCCTCCACTTCAAGGAAAAGAAAAAAAAAAGTTCAAAATAAAGGTCACAATGTGAAATTTGCTCTCCTCTTCATATTTACACTTTTTAAAAAAATCTTCAATCATACGTACTGTTTCTCAAATTGGACAGTTAATTTCAGTAATATGAAATACAGCCCAGGCAGCTCTGCTGTGTCGCTGAACGCAAGGGCTGGTGACGGCAGGTTAGGCAGCCACACGATGGGCAGCGCCTGCTCCCTGTGCTGCAGGTTTGGCGGGGGCTCGGTGCAACGCAGGATACTCCTGGAAATAGCCGCGCTGCAGCAGCGGGCAGCCTGGGTAGCAGGGGCAACTGCTTGCTTCTTTGGGCTGTGGCAAGGAAGAGTCACGGTGCTGCTGTTGGGAAAGTGTAAGGAAGACGAAGGAGCTGAAAAAGTAGAAAACATACAGAAAAAGCTTAGCTGTGAAGGCTGTTAATAAAGATAATGTTGGATTGCTATGGCAGTCGTTTTGTCCTGAGTACATTACACTTTTGAAATGTTTCTTTGCTAAAACTTGTTTTGATTATTTTTTGCTGGATTTTATAAACTCCATATTTATTTAGCCATAATATCTATTCTCTCAACTGCGTTACATGAGAGAAGAAATTCCCATTACAGCCATTACAAACCGCTGTCCCAAAGATCTTACAGTGTTGTCATCCCTTCTGGTTAAACTGATGAGTTAAGAGGACAAAAGAAATCTCTTTTCCCTCCTCGACTATCTTTTCAGTTCAGTTGATGTTAGTGGCACACTGAGGCTTGAATTTAGAAATAAAGAGGAAATAAGTCAAAAATTAATATGAGATCTTTGTGAAGTTGAGGCTGTGATAATTGTTGGATATACTTAGCTTACCAGTGACTGTTTTCTGATTCTTAATATTCAAAAGAAAAAAAAATCATTATTTCATTCCTTGAATTTTCATCCTTGGCAGCTGCTGAGAGGAAAACCATGTGTGTGTATGTGTGCGTGTGTGTTTCTCAATATTAGGAGCCTTAGAGAAAATATTGATTCATTTTTCTGTCTCTTTCAACCAGGAAAAAAAAAAAAAAGAGACATTCTGCATGATACGGGATTAAAAAAAAATTAAAATAGAAATAAATGTAAGAAAAAAAGAAAGAAGAAAACTGACAAAAAAGCAACAAGTTACTTTTTCAATAAAAAATATATGCAGTCTGGCCCCTGGGTGTTGCTTTAAGTGAAGATATTGACTTGCAGCTGAATAACGAGTAGAATATTTTTCTACTGAAATATTGATAGTAGATTACACTAAACCACAAACTATCTCCATAAAGCCCATCATTTCTAATCCTAATGGTGTTTTCTTTCCCTTAGATGACTACTACATTCATGATATGATGTCTTTGTTCTATCTGGGGGGAAAAACTTTTTACCATACAGCTAAATTAACTTGTCAAAAGACTTCAAACTTCGGAAGCTTTTACAGCTCAATTCAAAGCTATTATTCAAGACTGAATGAGAAGGCTGTGGACTGTAAAAGCTGGCAAAAAAATAAATTTCACAAGCATTCACAAGTTGAATGGAATACTTACTTTTTGTTCAGGTTGTGTGTGTTTCATTGAGCTGTCTCAGAATAGCTGTATTTTGCCTATAACCCCCTTGCTCTGCAACGAAAGACAGAATGCTTCTTTCTGTTGCTCTTGAAGCTGCGACCCAGTGCATGCTCTTTCGCATACACTTGATTATATTTAGTTTGTGCCGACCTAAATAAGCGTCAGCCAGCTCTCCAGGAATGTGGGGAGCACAAAAGAGAACAGATAGCTGCTAAGTTGAGGCAGAGAAAGACCACAAACTTATATTTGTCCTTTTCTTTTAAAATCGGATCATAGACTTACATCATCTTACAGTCAGTTACAGCTTTCTCATGCAATACAAGCGCCTGGCTTCAGGAGCAGAGGAGAAGCAACTTTCAGATTTCACAGACAAGTAGCAGCTGGCACTTGGAGCCTTTCCTTTCGCAGATCCAGCCTGCTTTGCTACCTGTTCTCTTTGAGAAAAAGCCATCAGAAGGCAAGCCAGCACTTACAGACCCGGGAGGGGAACCCACGGCTCTTAGAGCCAGGACTGTATGGCAGAGGGTGCACACAGTTACTTGACTCGCAGGCAAAGCAAGTGGCAGGATGGGATCCGTAGTGGCCGGCACGCGCTCGGTGCAGCTGCCTCTAGCTGGTCTACGGGGAATGCTGAGCGCAGGAGAGAGTCGTAACTGCATCTTGTGACTAAGGCCTGCAGATCGCTGCTGCCATTCGCTTGGGACCCACAACTCACCTTCTCTCATTTGGAATCTGAATCAGTCACTTTCNTTTTGTTCCTTTTTTTTTTTTTTTTTCCTTTTTTTTTTTTTTTTGATGCCTGGAGTTTAGAGCATTTTTGAGTGTTCAGAGCACTCGCCCAAGAAATGGGGGGATCCACGTTCACTTCTCTCTTCTGCCCCAGAAAATTCATAAATGCAGCTCCCATCTCCCTGAAGGACTGTGCTCACGATGGCATAGGATAACAACCCTCCGCTGTGAAGGCAGGCCGCTGAGCAGAAAGATGTGCACAATCCACAAGATGATAGAGCAGGCAAAGTGTTACTACATTCCTTAGCTGCTAGGCTGTGGAGGAGGGTTACGAAACGTTTAGTTTCTGGAACTTCATCTGAGTTTAGACTGGTGTTGGCAGGACCAGCAACATAGCACCAAGATATTTTGGGGCTTTGCACTCCAGAAGCTAAGCTCTGGGGAGCACTTAATAGCTGCCTTCATAATAAGATAGCAACCTACTGTAGTTTGGGGAAGAGCTTCTCTGAACTCAGGTTACAAATTGTAGCTACTACTAACTAAAGCTAACTACTGGCTCTGGCCTTTTCCTTGTACTTACCCATTACTGGGAGACATGAAGATACAAGTCAGGCAGTATAGCATCAAAAAAAAAAAAAAAACCACCTGAATCATCACCAGGCACTTTTGTCATTGCATGGAAGAATTAAAACTTTAGGCTTTGGCAAACTTATAAAGGTCCTGACAATTTCTGCCTAATGGATCTTTATTCCATTAAAAACAAACAGCAACTTAGAATATGTCCTGACTGTACAAGATTACTAGACACAGACTCTCTGCTGTCTTCTGCACCACTGCATGTTGCCATTATTACTTTAGTTTTGTCCGCTGGTTGGAGATTGCCAGTTGGCATCAGTGCTGATGAGCACACTTTAATCAAAACCCCGTCAGGCACGAGGTTTATGCACATGGAAGACAAGAGCAAGCTGGATACGAAGTACATCAGCAGTGCCCAGGGACAGGAGCTCGGTGCAGCTCAGAAGTAAACCATATTTTGTCAGACATGGCGCTTTTTGACCAAGGTTCAAAAGAGAAAATAACTTTAGTTTTAACCAATTGGGACTGAAAGAAGCACTGGTAGATGATGTGTGTGGGCAAAACTGCACAGACCTTTCAAATTCCTCCTTTCTTCCTCCTCTGTTTTGTTTTTCTAAGAATTGTTTCATTTCATTGCATATAGGTCACAGCTTTTTTATTTAGAGTCTATGCATTTCCTGAATATGCATATTTATTAAAAGGTTTGGGCAGCTGTGTTTTGTACTTGGCAAAACCTCAGTCATCTTACTTTCCCTTTTCTATGACAAAACCAAAACCACAGCTAGTTTTGGATTTGAACTCACTAGGAAGTACTGAAAGACCTCATATTTTCTCTGTCTACTTATGGGAGAGCAATCACCACAGTATATCAGCTTTTCAGATTGAACCTCCTTGTTGCATGCCCAAAAAAAAGATGGGGCAAAAGCAAGGGCACAGCAAGGAGGAATACGCAATCAGAAGTGTGAACTGGGCGCACTCAGGAAGCCAAGCAGAGCATTAGAATACAGTATAGCAAGGAGCAAGATCTGTTCTTGCTGAATATACCTGGACGTGTTCGCAAAGATCATCCAGACAATTTCTGAAAGTCACAGTGCTGAGCTCACACCAGGAGGCTGTCAGCGGATATACAGGTCTCAGGCTGAACCATAGCGTCTACAGTTCTTTCCTGTAGCACTGGTTCAGCTCCTTAACACAAAGACACAGAAGCATCTAAAGAGGGCAAATGCTCAGGTCCGTATCTCCCTTTTAACATTTTTTTCTTGATGCTTTTACCTTATCTGTTGTGTCTTAAAGACTTGTGTTAGCTACAAGCACTTTCTCTGACTTTTTAAAAAGCAGCAGATCATGACTTGCCAACAGAAGTACAAGTGTCCGGAATAGCAACAGTGAAATGGATTTGTGGAAAATGGTATCGGAATCATGAAAGGAACATCTCCAAAGTCTGAAGAGTTATACTCAGATCCTGGCTGGCACTATTACATAATTGTGTGTGACTTTTGAATCTAGGACTCTCATTTGCAGATGTGTTGTTAAATAGAGAGCTAAGACATGAATATTCAGCCATTAATGTTAAAAATGAAATTTAGAAGGTACTATAATAAGAGGTCAGATGAGTCAAAACCTCTCCAGCCCTAGAAACATCTGCGTATGTCTGTAAAACACGGACATGAAAGAGTGTTACTTCTCTTTTCCAGGATCGGGAGGCAAGATCAGTCCTGTAAAAGAACAGGAGGTCCCTCCAGCTTTCTTCTAAAAAAGAAAAAAATAAGAAAAAAGGCAAACTTCATGTTCTGAAGAAGAACAAATAGCAGAAACCCCATGGCTTCATGGACTAGACTCAAGGAAAGGACTGAATGGGATAGAGTGGAAACTAAAACTGAGGAGCTGTTTTAAAAATGTGCAAGGCTGTGGAGACCAACCCAGAAAAGGAATGTGAGTAATTGAGATATAGATCAATAATATTGACATGGCATAATAAGTACTGTGTATTTTTCCTTTTAGAAAAGGAAGAGTTTACAATAGGCACCTCTAGAGATGGTGTTGCAATGGGAGGCATCTGTGTCTTTCCAGCAGATTTGGTTTAGGTTGTTCACACTGAGATACACTGGCATCAAAGAAAAGAGGCTCAGATCTTGATTCATCCTTATCAGGAGCTTCCTGTCATGTTAGCAGGTTGCTGTTGCACATTAAAGGCTCAGTTATGAACACTGGTGGAAACTTTTCAAACATCACACATCAGCAGGCTCACATGGATAACCTCCAGGAGAGCTGCTGGCCTGGCTGGGAAATGTGGGTACGATAAATAGAGCCTTCTGCCTTGTACTGAACGAGGGGCAGGACACGTTTTGGCTCTTGTACAGAGACTAAGATGCAATATGCTGCGATCGTACAATAGGAAGTGCAATGGACCAAAACTGGACTGTGCTTCTGTATAAGCAAGGAGAAGAAAAAGTGTTAGGTTAGAGCTCTTTGTTTTGTTTTGTTTTGCTCATCTGACCAAGTGAACAAAGGACAAGCGGTAACTAGCCTGACAGTTCACTAGCGTTAGGATTGCAGACTCGTTTTGGATAAGGCAAGTAGGCATGAAAGAGTTGCCGGAGTTTGACTTTCATATATAATATATGGGTGACTTTTTATAAAGCTTTATACTTTCTTCTGAACCCTGCAAACCCTAACTGCTGACCTCCAAGACCAAAGCACAAGAGTACTCTCACCTTGATATTGGCAAATCCAGATAACCATTTCAGGAAAAATTACTTGTTAACTTATCCATAATCCTACAGGTGCTAGGCTGTTTGTTTTGGTCATATATTTCAAAGAATAGTTTCTCCAGCAAACAGTGTAGCAGCTGTGGCTGATAAAACTGGGTGTAATCGTTAGCCTCTTCTTGATAAGGTCTGTCACAGATTTAACACTGAGTTTTGGCTTGTTGCTGGTACCCTGCAGTCAGCCAAGGGTAAAATGGGTATCTTTAGCATACTAGAAGCAAAATAAGAATTTTCAAGGTCACAAAAGTAAAGGAATTGCAATTACTAGGCTAGAGGAAGGAGTGTGTCCTACACAGGTACATGAATATACTTCGGAGGTGACTGTGTCACTGCAGACCCCTGTTTCTCCCATATGGATCATTCCACAAGACCGAGGATTTTGGAAGGTGGATTCCTACCTTCATCATGAAAGAAGTTCTCAGTAGATCTCTACTTAAAAGCTGAATTCCCAGGAGCATCCCTCAGTTTCAGCTGCCTCAGTTAGTGGTAGCTCTGCTTGGTAATGCCTGACTGTCTACAAAACAATCTCTGAAGTCACAGTCCAAAACACTAGCCTGAGGTTCCTCCTCATTCAGAAGTCATAGAGTCAGACCTGGTAACCACTTTAAAAGTGTGGGCATCCTTGGCATTTAATACACAACTGCTCAGCGCACAAGGGACAGCTGCACACCTTTGGAAGAATATGTTCTTACAGCTCTTCCACCATACACGTTTCTGCAGGGTAACTCACCCATCAGGGTTAATTCTTAAAACAGTGAAAGTGGTGCTCGTGAAGATGCGAAGCTGATCCGATACTAAAGTGCATGAAGATGCAGGGTTTTGCACTGGATTTCTGTTCGTACGAGCAGCACCCCCTTATGGGGCAAAGCAGGATCCCTCTGACTGCCTTGCCAGCCCTTCTCCGCAGCAGCCTGGAAGGCTTAATCCTAAAATTGTAGGGCCATTCAGTGCCCTCCTCTGTCAACTCAATCGCTGGTCTGTCTGCTGGGGCTTTCAGCGAGGGTGCCAACTGAAGTGGTGGTTTGGGTGACGCGCACACCTGACCGCCAGGAACTGGAAGGAGACCACCAGCTTGTTTCGCGTCGGTTGCTGAAAGGCCGCTGGAGGTTTGCAGCTTTCCGTCACTTCCAGCCTGGACAGGATTCAAACCAGCAACCTCAAGCGAAAACAATTGCTACTCGATTACCCAGCTCCTGACGCCTCCCATCCTCTGTGTGTTCTCAGGAGTGAGCAGGACAGCTCCCTGTTGCAGAACAGCAGCCTTAGAGTTGTTTTTAAAGAAGCATTTTTGCTTTTCTGGGCTTGAGCCCAAAATCCCGCTTGGAGTCACTCACATTCATGTCAGCAGACCAACACAGCCAAACATAAAGTTCTTTTTTTTTTTTTCCTCCTTTAATTAAACTCTTTTTCTCTCATGTCAAATGTGAGCATTATCATCATTCCAAACTAAGAATGAGCACTGGTGAATATTGCCAGTGAAATTTAAAATCCACTTGAAATAGCTTTACTTTTAGCAGAAAGTATCATCTTGTACTGGACGCTTCCTCACCAAAGCAGCTGTTGGAATTGAAATAGAGCAGATTTCTGGATTGTCAAGTGCAAAAGACATATTCTCTCTGTTTTCCTTCTGCCTTCAGAAGAAATACAACATCCTCGTTTGTCTGTGCTGGGTTTAACTCTTTTTTTTTTTTTTTTTGATGGGTGTGCCAAAATCATACCCATTTGCCACAACTGCTCACTTCATTCCCAGGACCATTACAAGCTTTGCTGGCAAAAGCCTTTCTGTCATGCTGTCATGTCTCTGGCTGAGAAGCTTTGCCGACACAGCTTTGCAGATAGTGGTGTTTCTAGTATCATTCGTGGGCAGAAATTCCAAGCAGCAGAAGAGCAGTATTGACACCCAGCCCAGACGCCTTGAAGCCCTCAGCTGCCAAGGCAGCCTTTACCAAACAAACCCTTGCTACAACCAGTATCCCACATGGGAGCCGGGCTCTTTACAGTAAAGAGTGTGGGTTACAGTGATGCTGGAGAATGACAAAAGACAGAGATAAAAAATAGGGTGGAAGTGCGCATCTACTGCTCATTAACTGACTTCAGATGACACCAGCTTGCTGGGTTTTTGTGTGTGTGTATGTGTGTTTTTTCCCCAGCTTTAGCAGGGAATGTTTTATTTGCTTACTGAAGTTTTCACATGCAATATGTTGTTGCTGTTTTGTTTTGTTTCTTAAATCCCTTACCTATATATTTATTATAGACGGATATTATACCCTCGCAGTAAAGAAACACTGCAAAGTGCTAGTTAAGTTCTCAGAGCTGACTGAATAATACCATAAATACAAGGGTACTGAAATGACAACAATAAAGGGATCTGTACTTTGAACAATAAATGTGAACTGTAGCTGAGCTTTGGATTTTATGCATGCTCTAGCTAATAGGTATTCAGCTTGTGTGGGCCACTGACATTTAAATAAACACATGTGCAGTCCAAGGGGGTTGGCTGCAGAGCCTCTTGTCAATTGAATCCAGCCCTGGGAACACGAATAGAGTGGTTCAGGATTGCAGAAATTCCACGCTGGGCCAGCCCTTGGTGGTATCTCTCCTGAAAGCATAAGACGTCCTCCGGGGGAGGGGTGGGGGTGGGGGGTGACAATGGGGATGAGGAGGGGTGGAAAACCTCGAAAACATGCGGCTTCAAAGAGATGCTATAAATATTGCTAATGAAAATGTCTGCCCTTTGCAGGCTCAGGGAACACTCAGCTTCTCTGGAACTGAGCTAGCCGGTCAACCTTAATAGTGTTCCTACACCGCATCAGAAAAAAAAAAAATCACCTTTTAAAGAAAGCCATTTTTTTTGGTTTGCAAAGCAAGGCGATGATACACTGATGTAAATCCATTCCTGATATGAAAGGAACAGACACCTGGGCTGCAGGACACAGAAGGATCTGCAGACAACCGCTTTCTGCAACGCACGTGCTTCTGAGGCCACCTCAGCATGCAAAGGCAGGCTTGATTATGGTGGAGTAAGTCTGACTGCATTGCTGCAAAAGGTAAGGACTAGCACTGAAAGTCTTCCTTTACCTATTCTAGCAAACCAGTCGGTAGTCCTCGAAATCAAAAATATGTTGGCAGTATCAGGCTCACTGAGAGGCTACAGGCTTGACACTAATACTCAGCACCTCATTCCAACATAACAGAAGACAGAGAAAGACTGCGAGGTTCCCCAAGCACTTGTTTAGTGCGGTGCACATAAATCACAGGTGATGCCATAAATGTTTGTGGGACTTCAAACGTTCTACCTTAATGTCATGGAAAGCATAGATTCACGTCCAGATGTTACCTTTTCCCACCATCAGTGCGTACTGTCACAGGTGAGGGTAGCCCAAGCATAAGATGATGTCAACACTAGGGCTGTCAGCCTCTGAAAAAGGGAAGTGGCCAGTTAAAAATAAGAAAAAATAAGAAAATAATCCAAGGGGGAGTTCAGTGAGCTACTTAAAGTCTAGCTTTAACTCTGAGCAAAGCAGTAGAGGCTACATAATAGTATTAAAGATAATTAGAGAATTAGGATGAAAACAACATGCTTCTGGTAGCTGGAATCATGCCTCCTGGGGAATTCTTTGTGGGCATCAATGCATATGTAAGTGGGGGCAGTTTAGCTGATATAGCGTACTCTGGTTTCTCAAAAGCTCTCTCACCAGGGGCTCCTAGGAATTTAATCTCTCCTGGGATTGGAAGGAAGGTTCTCAAGTGAATTCAAAACTAGTAGAAAATAGGAAGGGACAGGTAGGAATAAATGGTTATTTTTCACAGTGGAGGGAATCCTGGTAGAATCTGACAGCAATTTGGGTTGTGACATGGGTTGCTCTCTGAGCCTAAATGATCTGGAAAAGGGATACAGTAGCAATCTGCTGAGGATTGCAAAGAAAAAAAATTACTTAAAGTAGCAGAAATGAGTGCTGTCTGCAAGAAGCTGCAGAAGGACCGGGGGGGCATGGTAGTAAAACAGAGTATCAGGTGCTGATAAATAACAAGCAGCACATAACCAAGCTGACCTCACCATAGTTTCTCCATTTGTTATTATCCACTCAGGAAAGAGAATCCTAATCAACAAGAACATCCGTTCATTCCCAAACAGTGAGCAAAGAGATGAACAGTGTGGGGAACTGCCAGCAAATGGCTTGAGAAGTTAAGGCACAGTTTAAGTCTGGCCAATTACTGCACTGCCTGAAAAGAGGCGACTCGTGGATCTCTGTGACACTTTCCATTGAACCAGGAGGCACGTGGTGGCAGCGGATGTGTTGTCACTCCTTCTAACATTGCGAGAGCAGTGTCTGATGCACGTCCTTAGTCAGGCAGCAGATTGGAAACCAAAGCGAAGCACTTTTTCCTGTGCGTTGTGGACTTTGCTGGAGGCCAGAAAAGTAAGTATGCTCCAAAGGCAGTTAGTCAGAATAATGGAAAGTAAGCTGAACAAGAAGGTCTAGGAAACATAAAAATATAGAGAAAACCTCCAGCTCAGCAAGCTGTTAAACTACAGCTTGCTGGGAGCGTTCGCTGAAGTCAGCGTAACTCCTGTTTTCATGCTCCTTCCGTTGAGTATCCACTACCAGGCAGTGTCAGAGACAGCGCGCAAAGCTTTGGTCTGTCTTAGTACAGCTGTTCTTGTGTTTCGCCGATTAACTTTGGATCCAGACGTAATTGGTACAGAAGGAAAACACTGAAAAAAGTCTGAGAGAGAATGTCTAGCATGCGTTCCTAATGGAGCCAATGCTTTCAAAACCGTTCATCTAAATATAGTTTCCAACAAACCACTAAAGTCAATAGGCTTTAGGCATGGATGTAACTTCTAAAGCATGCTACTGGCGTAGGAAAAAAGAGTATTTGGAGCAAGGGAAATTTTTCCTAGAACAACCTTCTTGATAGAGGACAGTCAAAGACAGGACCTTGTGTGAAGTGTCCAAGAGGATGGTCAGATAAAACAGTCACAATAATCAAGTCTCCAGAATCCATGACTTCTCATCAGCAAAGTCATTTATGCCTTCTAAAGGAAATTAAAGATGAAATAATTAAACTGCCAGCCAAGCTTGTGACCTGTCTCCCTGTGTCTTAGCACCAGAGGACTGGGTATGGCTAATGTGACCCACTTTTTAAATCTGGAGATCCAGGGAACAGCGAACTATCGAGCCTCACATCTGTGTGGGGCAAATTAGTAGAAACCATTCACTAATTTTACATTTCAGCAGGCAGAACATATGGATGAGTAAGTATATATCCATGGAGAATCAGCATGACTTCTGCCTCACCAAAATACGGTGGTTTGGTGAAAGAGCTGGGCAAGCACCTGGATTAGGGAGGCACAGTTGTCCTAATCTACTTGGATTTCCCAAAAGGTTTCCAGTGTTCTCCCTCACCGAGTGCTCTGAGACGCCACGGAATAAGAGGGAAGGTCCTTGCACGGAAACCAAGAAAGAACAGGAAGCAGAAGGTGCAAAGCTAATGTTAGCTGAAGCTAGCAATCCAGAATTAACTGGGATATTTCAGTACGTGCTCGCTTCTGCTTTCGCAGGAACAAGAACAGCATAGCTGCCGTCCCACTGCTGCCCACCACCACGCTGGTGGAGCCTCTTCCATTGCAGCAGCCGCAGGGTCTCCCATTGATTTCACCGAAGCTCTGGCTCACCTTCCTTGTCAAGGAATGAGGTCTGTCCTTTGGTCTTCAGCTTATTTGCTTTTTCTGTAGCAGTTCGATTTGTGGTTACTAGCAATACCTCGGTGGCTGCTCTGCTGCATAGTGGAGATTGCCTGAATTGCCATGAGCCTTATTCAAACAATCTTACTGTGCAGGCCGCAGGTCTTATTGGAAAGATATTCAGTCAAAGTACTTTTGAAGCAGGTTAGAAATCAAGTTCACAGTCTTCTACACTTTTTTTTTTTTTTGCCAATGTCCTGGATGACCTGCTTTCCAGGACATTTCACAAGTGGACATTTCCCAGCCATCACATTTTTAACTCAAAAACTTGCATTTGCCAGACATTTCCCAGAATAACCACTCCATGGAGAAATATTTCTGACTGCATCAATGCCTGCAACCAGCCCCAAACATGTATGTGTGCTGAAAGACGTTATGGGTTGCCACCAAGCATGTCCCATCTAGGGGGAGCTGGAGGCAATGCCGAGGCCGATGGATGCACCTGCCTGGGCTAACTGCTCCATTTAGGAAAATGGGGGTGCCAGTTTAGGTGGAGGTGCCTACCTAGCCCTGACTGGAGATGGAAACTAGAGGTGCTTCTGTAAGCACAATACAGAGAAAGAAGAGGTAGTATGCCCGCGGGTACAGAGCTGACTGGAAAAGCTGGCTTGAGTTCTGCAAAACTACTGTGAGGAAGAGGATGCTGCATTTATTTACAGAAAATGTGCTTATCTCCACTGAACACAGTCCTGACTCCACTAGTGCCCTCCTTCTGTTGAAAACTAACCTGGAATAAGATACACGTACATAGAAATACGTTCAGTGCTCACTGAGGTCAATAGAAAGATTCCTGTTGATATCGACAGATATTGGCGCCGCCCTCAAGTAAACCTACACTTAGATCCAGTCTCAGAGTTAGCCACAGGGGTGCTTGAAGGCACTTGAAGTCCCCAGTGTGATTCCCAATGTAGCCAACACATTCCCTGCGCCCCGGTGCTGCCACAGGACCGTTTCTTTGACGGACCAGCATCACCTTGCTGGAGCGGGTGGGAGCCTGTCCGGGGCCTTGCTGGTGCAGGAGCCAGCCCCGAATCCTGCTGTGGCTCCTGCCAGGAGGAACAATAACGGTGCCAAGCGCAAGAGTGGTCTGAGGGAATATATGCAAACACCTGCTTGAAGGCAACTGCATTGGGACCGCCAACTCGTTTTGCACAGACTACAAAATATTTACTATGATTTCCATTCCCCAGCAAGCGAGGCTCAGATGTCACATTGATTGGGTGCAATGTAAGAAGCCTGACAGACAGAAATGATGCAGAGCAATCTGGAAAGCACGGGAAGCTGGGCTCCACAGAACAACACGTATTTTTCAATACAACCAAATGCAAGTCACTGCACGTAGGAACAAGAGGACACTTTGCATTTTTAGGACAAGGGACTGCACTCATCAAGGACTGAACAAGAGAGTCCCTGGCAAATAACCAGCTGCACAGGAACCTGCAGGAAGAAAGCAGCAGAGCTCACTTCAGCGCTTGGAGGAATACAGAGCAGAAAATCAGCAAAGCGCTTCGCCAAGACCATGGCTGGAGCAGCACAGGAAGCACATCTGGAAAGCAGCTAGTCAGGAAAGAGCCACAGATCTTAGCTGAAGCCTGGAAAACCTGCGTGAAGCCCAAGGCTGAAACAACTCGTCTCCTCTTGGGCTGGAGAGGTGATCTGACCTGTCCACAACAGCTGGTGTAGGAAGAGCAGGAGGAAACGTTTCTAGCAAAAGAGGTCTGCTGAATTTGGGAGAAAGAGGCTCAGGAGAGCACTGTCAGAGCACAGTAAGACTCAGGCTCTGGACGACCAGTGAAAGTGTTGATGTGTTAACAGCAAGAGTAATTGAAACAACTCAGCCACGCAGCAGAGTTCTCCCCAGCCACTGTCAGACAAGTCTGCGAGTCCAAAAGAGATGTTTCCCTAAAAAGCTGGGTCTGAGAGGGCCTCCCCAGGAAACCTACTGTTAAAGAACCTGCATCCTTTCTGAGGATTACTGCAACACCTGCTTTCTTGAGCAAGATCAGATTTTTCTACCCTTAGATTTTCACACAGCTGATAGTATAAGGTTCCCAGACTGGCTGTATTGTTTTCTTTCCATGTATTACTAGACAATCTAATTTATTCATTTGACTGTAGTTATCAGATACTTTAATTTATTTTAGTTAGGGGAATATTTCCTTCAATAGTTGAAGATAGCCAAATGCCCCAAAAGATCATTTTAATTCTGTGAGAAGCTGTTCTATGATATTATGATAATATCTGCTATATATTTTGGTGATCTACTGCTATTCCTTAGGTCCTCTTTTAAACAACTGACGTGTTATATAGCATTATGTAGATTTGTTTACACTCAGCTGAGTTATTGCTAACAAGTAGTCTTTGTTAAGCATCGTAGGACTGTACTTCTTTGTGATGGAAAGGTGGTACAATTGGACTAGAACCAAAATTGTAACTCTGCCTCTTCCTCGATGGACTGATTGCTGTTATCAGGGAGCCCTGTGATCCCTACCCATAACACTGCTCGCGTCCACAACACAGGTCCCAAGAAATGGCAGAAAAGACTGTCCACCCTTTAGAGAACTGCCCCTTTCTGTCTCCAACAAGATAGCAAATTAAATTTAATTCAGATAAAATTACTGCAAATAGTGGCTGCAAATAGTACTGTTTGTGGCCATGCGGGAAATTACGCTGGAGAGGAGAAGGGCTTGAAAATTTGAGGGCAAGGAAACATCTTGTCTGTGATCGAGTCAAAAACAAGGAGCTGCAAAACTTGAATAAAATGCATGATACGGTGACAAATGACTAAAAATTGGTCCTAAAACCATCCCCTGAACATTACCCTGGAGTAGAGACCTGCTTCAGCAGGTACCAATGTATGGATGAGAAGGACCTTCGTGGGACCATGCCTATGGTCTCACTGAAAGCTCTCTTAGTCCTGCAGCAAGTGGTGAGTGAGCTGATCCCACCTGGTTGACCCTATAACTCTGGTTCTATCTCTGGAAAACAATCCACTGATCCACCAGAGCTGCAGCAACTGCATTTGTTACAGGAGCCAGGTCTTGTGCTGTGAGGCAGAGAAACCTCTCGAGGAGCCACAAGGCACAAAGAATCATCTTCCCTTCCCTCCCAGTTAATTTATTTCCAGCTTTTTTAGACAGATTCTCTTGTGATCAGTTATTCCTTGACGGTACTGCACTTTCAGTAGCAAACCCGTCTCCTTCACTGGTCCCAACTGGCACTGCTGAAAAACAACCATTCCCGTGCAAGTTAATTATGGGAGAAAGCTGTTGTCTGCATTACTCCTTCCTCAGGCAACCTACACGAGACGCTTGGCCACAGGACTCCCCTGTGCAGTCAGTCTCATTTCAGAGGTTGGTAAGAGAGAGATAAATCAGGGGATGCGCGTGGGAATGTCGTCCTCACAGCTCAGCTGTTAAGCCAGTAGCCACTGGCCCTTACTATTTCTTTCCAGGGCCTCTGGCTAGAAACACTTGAGATCTTAACATTTGTGCCTGTGCCAGTTAACTCTTACACGGTCCTCACTTCTTAGTCATCGTACATGCTGCCACGCGCACAGACAGTCCTGACTCAGCCCCTTGAGCGGAGCAAGCTTCGAGAACCTGACAAGACTATGGAGACTGTTTAAATTCAAAATGTGCGTGCTCTGTCTGGGATAAGATCCATGAAGCTCAGGCACCTTCACTCCAAAACACATGCTCAGCAGCAGAATGATATGTCTGTAATTCCTTTAAGCAGCAGTCCCAGAGAGGATGGGAAGTGCTTTTAGGAAAGCAAAACATCTCAACTGCACGAGCTGGAAAGGCAGGGGAATCCAGAGGGGTGTAACCTGGCTGGCAGAGGAAGCTGGGAACACAAACCTGGGGGTCGTAGTCCTGGCCAGGTGGAAGGCTGCCTCCCTTTGCACTCTGAATTTTCAGACACCGACAGTTTTAATATTCACTCTTTCTAGATTGCCAAAGCAGCAGTAAATCCTAATCCACAGATTCTACTACCAGCATGTGAATCTTTTATTACCAGATACCTGCTGAGAGTTGCCTGTGTTGATATTTTACTGACAGCAGAACACTGCATACCCTGTTATTATCTGAAACCACCTGGAAAAATAACACATCCAGAAAGCTGCCATGAAGACATTCTGAAGATGGAAGCTGTCATCAATGATGCTGACATTTCAGGATGTAATCTAGGACACCATTCATGGTTAGACCATCTATGCTAGCTCAAAACAAGTTCAATTAATTGTATCACTGGGAGCCAGAGAACCATCCAACAGGTAATGTTTTGTTTTGTTTTGGTTTTTTTTTACAAACAGACAGTATGAACTGTATCTTTATGAGCAGCCAGATCACACACTACTCTTGTCTTTAATGTGCTCACAGTTTCTTACTCTCACTTATCTGCTTGTTATATGAGCCGTAATCATACCTGCCTTGCAGTACTCCAGTAAAATTGTCATATCTGAGTGCACGTTGCTATGGGCCTGATTTAAATTCTCTTCTGATGGGCTGTATAGTCTTTCCCACTCCTAATAACCTCCTGAAACAATCCCACTATTCCAGTGAGGAAAGCAGGCTGCTTCACAGCTAGCAAGCAATTTCGCACCAGTTCACAGTATAGAAAGGCTCAAGTCCTTTGAAAGACAAAGGTGAACGTAAGCTAAACCATATATTGACAAGGTAGTGTCACTGTTCC
>VXAL01009663.1:178816-271104 GCA_013399475.1 Chauna torquata | reverse complement strand
CCCCCCCCCTCCTGTTTATAGTGCTTCCAAAATAATCAAACTTAATTTTTCTCCTTTTGTTCCCTCCCACGTAGCAAATATTAATCCCTCCTTTCCCCACCTAGCCCCTTGCCATGAGCAGAGATGAAATAAACAGCTGGGCTACTCCTGCCAAGAGCAATTTCACCTCCCAGCAGTGCCAAAAACACTGCTGCCTGCATCCTGGCATCAGCCATTTCAGCACAGCCTCACGAACAGGATTTGCACGGCCAGCAATAGCAAGAACTTGGCTTTTCATGTGTCCGACCAAAATAATGGCTATTTAAAAATATCCCTGGCAAGGAAATGGCACAGAGCGCCTTAAAATATACATCAAGCTGCTTAAAATCTGCAGGGACTCAACAAGACATCAGGGCAGAGCAGTTTAACTTTACAGACAGCAAAGAGGGTCATTGTTAGAGCTGCATGGGAAGAAAAGCACGTCCTTTTCAAAGGGGAGTCGGAAATCGAGTTTAGTTTCGAGGAGGTTTTTTTGGTCGGTTTGAGGTTTGGGTTTTCTTTTTTTAACATTCCCAGTGGAAGGGGAGGCAGCCAGGCTTCAGGACTGTGCTGCCAGCCAGCTCTGCGAGGAGAAGCGCCTTGCCCAGCAGCAAGGACTCTGGAAACAGATGCTGGGACAGTCCTGTCTTCCACCCAGCAGCCAGCCAGGGGAAAAGCAGCAAGAAAATAGGTAGGCATCCTGTGGAAAGCTATTTGGTTTCCCCTACACCTTCCTTGAAGTCAAACCAAGCCAGTGAAACACAACACAACAGCTTCAACATAAGAGGGTTCTTCCCCCCGTTGGTATTACCAGCCGCCAGCAGTTTCTCAGGGAGGTGACGAGTTGCGAGGAGCAGGTAGCACACACAGCAGAGGTTGTCCCAGCAGGAGCCAGGAAGTAGCCCAGCTACTCACAGAGCTTCCAGGTGCTCTGTTCTTCAAGAACAAGTTCCAGCTCCTGCGAAAACACATTGTGTTAGGAAGTGCAGGTTATGCAGTTTGGGGTAAAGGGAACTGGTAGCAAGAAGGTACCTGCATGAAAGAGCATGCTTTCTGCTCAGGCTTAGCTTGGAGAAAAATTCTGGGAGATGTGTCTTTCCTGGGTTGGAAATTTCATGGCCATTGGAGCAATAAGCAGAATATTTCAGGAGAACTCAGACAGTGCCAGGAAGGCAGGCTGAGAGCCCCGGGTTGCGATGCCAGCAGTGTCTGCAGCTTTGTCTGCTCTGTAAGAAGACCCGCTCTGTTTTCCGAGCCTTGCACTGTCTCCTGCTCTCACCTTTCGGACAGCAGTCCCTCTGGGGAGCCTGGCAGCGAGGAAGAGCACTTACTAACACTAACCAGCTCTAAGAACAACCAGGTCCAGAGACCGGCTTCCTGCCATCTCCACCTCCTCTGGGAAGTTTCTGCTCCTCTCCATATCTGTGAAACTTGTGGGCTAAAAAAGCAGAACAGGAGTCAGCAGAGAGAGGCTGACCCCCCTAGCACCAAGGATTTCTACAAAAGGTCCTGCTACAGAAGAGTCTGAGTACAAAATGTGTACAGAACTGGCCATAAGCACTAGAGGTGTGGAGAAGAAATATTTGCTAGGACTGCCAAAGGGAACAGAATGGGAAGGAATGCTATTGCCAGGATTATACCTGAATCAGCCAACTGTGGTACGAACAGCGAGAGTGGTAGCCAGGACAGAGCAAGGCATCAGGAGCATTGGGCTTTGCTTGGTGCCAAGAGTTAGCAATGGGATTAACAAGGTACAAAGCTGAAACACCTGCAGTTAATTCTGAATCTGTAGCAACTCCTTTAGAGATGTTGGCTTTCAGGAAGGATTCCTGCAAATGGAGAAAGCTGTGGACAGCGGGAGGTGTAACGCTAGAGGGATGGCTCCAAGTAGCCAGGATAGGAGAACTATCCATGGGAACAAGCTGAAGAGCAGCCACTCATGCACAACAAGTATTGAGGGACAAGGCACAGAGTGACCGATGCGGAAGGGGAGACACAACCCAGCTGAAGTCAACGTCATGTTTGCAGTACTAAAACTTCTGGACAAAGGAGTCTGCTGCATAGCTCGGGCAGATATGAAGACGTTTTGTATATACACAGACTGCAGAAGAAAACCAGTACTAGGTACATTGCCAGCATGTTCTATTGAGGCCAGTGCTAGAAACAGAGAAGCCCAGAAAAAGCTTACAGTTTGACAAAGGAAAGAGAAAAGACAAATCGCATTAGCAGTAAAGAATAACAGAGCATAGCACACGGACCCACAAGCTTCCCTTGCAGCATCAACACACAGACCAGTTGGAAACCTGTTCAAAGACCACAAGGTATGAGGAACTACAAGGTTTAACATGAGCTAAGATAATTGGTTGCCATGCTCCAAACTACGCATTTCTCCTCCGCTGAGGAGTTGACCAGAGAGCATCTACATGAAGCAGTAATGCAGCACTAGAGCAGCGGGTTCATAGAGCGAAACATTTGCTCTACATCTGCGCTATACCTATTTTAGGGTTTTACTTTGGATAGCTCTAGTCTGATCTTACAACATAGATGCCCATTAATGGCAGTCAGGCATTACACCTCTGACCTGAAAGAAAACGATTACTGTAAATGCATCCATAGTTAATGTGGTCTGCCCCCCTGCTGGAGCCCGCAGCAGTGCAGTTAGCACAGATGTTCCAGCATCTGCCGTGCTCATTGCTGGGATGGTGCCAGCATCAGCAGGACAGGACGGGGCTGGGGGAACGTGGATCTGCATTTGTGTCAGAAACCGTTTGCTCAAGTGAGCGTTCAGTTTTTAGGGGATGCAGCATTAACCAGAAAAAAAGTGTTTCTTGCAGGAAATAGCATGTGTTGCTCTCACATAGCACACAGACTTTGTCCATCTTTGAGACTCTTGAAGGGTAGTGTTGTGCTATGTTGTCCACCTCTGTTTCCTCAACAGACCGCTTTCTCTGCTGGTATCTTGGCCTGATCACCTGCCCATGCTCTACCTCTCCAAGGCTGGAGCACTGCGAACATGAGAGGAGAACAAACAAGCTTGTTATTGATGTGTTTTGGCATCGCTCCATTTATTATTGATGCGGTGTGTAAATGATGGCCTGCTGTCCATTTCCCCCATTGAAAAGTGTTAATATCAATTATTAAAAATAGTCTGAGGCATGAAATATGGGGCATAAAAAAGTGTGCCTGTGAGCGATGGGCACAGCTGTGATACAGCTACGTCCAAGCTGCATCCTTAACACGACAGCTCCGAAGGCTGGCGCTAACTGCTTGTACAAGCAACGGCAGCCTCTGCAATGCCACTTCCTTCCCCTGGGTATGGCCGGGGGTGGCTCTGCTGGAGGAGCACTCTCTGAAGCGCGAAGCTGCCAGGTAGAGATTTCCAAGGTGAGCTAAAGACCTAACACTGCTGCAGGGCCCTAATTCTGTAGGGCATCAGCTCCCAGAACCACACTACCACTGGGCACAGCTCATGGTTACATGGAGGAAGGCAGGACACATGCCAGGACAAGGGAAAAAAGAAAAAAAAAAAAAATCAAGTGCCAGCACTTTTTTAGAGTTTCAGCTATTATGCTCTGCAGGAAAGAAGACTCCCTGGGGTTGGAGCACATTCTCCAAGGAGGAGTTTTGTGCTGTAGGAAGTCCTCAGAGCCTCTGACTCCCATTCAGCCATTTCCAGTCATCTGTTCGGCACGGGGCGCCCCAGGCACCCAACAGCCACTTTGCTTTTTTGCTGGGGGTACTGTTTTCACGCAGACAGGTCATGCTCAAATCCTGCAGTTCAGCCTTTGCCACCTCCGGGGCAGCCTGCCGTCTCTTCCACCCCTCCTCAGCACGGGCATGCCCCTGTTGTGCAAGCAGGACCATATGCTCCCGTTCCTCAAGGGCCCCTGTAACTTGCACCCCATCAGGGGTAGGAGCAATCCCCTTTGTTTTGGAAGTGCTGTTGGAGAACCACAATGTGGACTAGCACAGCAAAAAGACAGGATACTAAAGTCAACATCTTAAATTTGCATCACTGGGAGCCCAGCTGGGAGCAGAGTGCCCGGTGCTGTACACCAAAGACGGAGGTCTCCGTCTCATCTCAAGTCCAGACAGAGTCAGCAAGAAGTGCGAGGTGGATGGAAGCTGCAGACCATGTGGCCCCATGCAACATGCCTTGAAGTGCTCTGCCTCAGGAAAAAAAATCATCGAGGTGAGGGCCACCAAAGCCAGGCTCGCAGCAATCTCATGAGCTTCATGGCACCATGAGACAAAGAGGGCCTGTCATGTGACGGAGATATTTTAGCTAGTGTCCCTTGGCTATGTAGAAAATACTTCTTAAAACTGCATGCCCAGAGCACAGTTTTCCCTCCCTCTCTCCTCCACCCCCTTCTTTCTGGGGATGGCAGGCGAGGAGCAAACGCTGGGTTTATTCATCCCCTCTCCATTGATTGCAGTGTGCGTCACCGGCTGCACGAGTGTGGGAGGTGCGAGCGTGCCTCACAGTCAAATCACCAGCCTTTCAGCTTAATAACACCTCAGGGGATGTGGGCTCTCTTCCCCTTTTCAAAATAAAAACAGGAGAGGAAATAAATGTTCCAATAATATAAACCCAAAAAAAAAAAAAAAGAGAGGGGGGAGAAACCCTACACAGCAGGAGGTGAGGGAAAAAAACCAACACTTGGAAAATAAAAAACATCTCATTTTCTTTTGCATGAGGCAGAAAATAGAAGAGTTAAAAGTCAAGGACGGGTAGAGGTTGGTGAGGACCCCATACCAGCGATGCTGGGCAGAACCGGACAAGGCCTCCGGGGAGGGTCTGTGCCACCGCTCTTCGGCCAGGTGACGCACAGACAGAGCACGAGCCACCGAACGCCAGAAAGCTGGGCGAGACGGCGCTTAAAGATGCAGACAATCCACTTGGCCAAAACCGACCATTTCGATGGGCACCTGCGCATTCTGGGGTGGCTTGAAGGCTCAAGATGGAGCCCTGGAGTGAGCCCGAAGCCAGGCCCAGGTGCTGAGGCGATTTCGCTGCTGGCAGCCCCTGGCCCCAAGCATCTCAGACCTCTGCAAACCAAACTCCAGCCCTGGCAGCGGTCCTGCAGCCGGCTCCCATGAGCACCTCCCAGGGCAGGCTTTCCACCACGTGGCCGCACGCTTGCTCTCTGATATTTTTATCCCCCGAAGATCTGACATAATAGCCCGGGCATGCCGATCAGGCAGACACAGATCTGGGCTTTTATTAGGGAGGAGGCATTTTGTTTGCTCGGTGATTCAAAGTGGCCTCTGCAGGCCTGCTACGGTCCACGGACCCGGTGGCTGTGCCAGCTGCTGGCGAGGCCCCGCTACCAGACCAGGGGGCTCGCAAAACCCACCACCTTCCCCCAAAACTCTGCAACAGTGAGGTGGGCCACACGCCCCGCGACGAAGACCCCCAAAACGCAAGTTCTTAGCGCCATGGGGGGAGGAGGAGGACAGCAGGCTCAGGTAGGGGAGAGGAACCTGGCCTCCGTACGCACAAGGAGCAGAGCCCCTCGGAGCTGGCGGGACGCTGCCACCCGCACGCGGCCACGTGCCGCCGCGCGCCGGCTCCTCTGCCCGTGCCGAGGAGCCCACGTTCCGGCAGGCAGATGATGTTTTTCTGAATGCGTCCCCGTTTATAATGAGACATTACTCACAAGCTGGAGAATAAAATAGAATAATAGCATGTATCAGCATTAGTCATGTTTTAAATTCTTACCTTTCAGAGCAGCATGGGACTTGAGAGGATAATCTTCCATAGACACATAGGAAACTCTCATTGAGGGACACAGCCCTGTTGGCAAATTATAGCTTGCTGCTCTTTGTGCTGCTGCTCTGAATGCTTCTGCCGGGGGGCTGAAACAGCGAGCGGGAGGAGTCCACAGACCCTTCAAAATAGGTTCAGAGCCAGCAGGAGGTTTCTGGAGTTTTCTGAACCCCCAATGCCACAATTCTTTTGGCTCTTGATGCCAGGCCACACCTGACCACAGTTGCAAAAGGGCTTTCTAATTCCCTTCCTCTAGTGTTTGTGACTCCGACATATTCGGTGGACGTATTTCTTGGCCCAAACAAACCCTGTGTTCCTGGAAAAGAACATACACCAATTTAGGAGAACAAACGCATTTTGCACATGTGGAACCAGGGCTCAAACTTCTGCAAGCGAGGAATGCTGCAGCCTCCCGCAAGCATCATGTTTGGGATGCCTTACCAGAAGTGGCTGGGAATTTTGCAAAGAAGCAGATTAAGCTGGGAGAATGAAGTTTTGTCTCAAAACCCAAAATGCTCCACTAGCGCATCTGTTTTGATGATCCCCTGACAAAAAGCAGAAACCCACTTGCTGGGAAAGCCTCGCTCTCCAGCATCCTATCTGGGGTCTGCCCTTCTGGAGAGCGCAGCGAAACAAACTGGCTCAGCACCAGGACCACTGTGTTTCATTTGAGAAAATTCATTGCAGGATTTCATCTGTGTGAACAACTGGTATCTTTTTTTTTTTTTTTTTTTTTGCCCATGCTTGAGGCGTGGTAAAATCTGCCAAACAGTCTTTCTGTATGCTTAAAGAGATGATGGAGAGGAAATTTGGTTCCCAGTCAGATGCTCTTAACCAATTTCAGCAGTGGCGAGACACAAGAGAATAGCAATTTTGCACAGCAGTGCAGTGATGTTCCCTGTAGCCTCCTGCAGATCTGAGAAAGGCTTCCACGATATATTAACCAAACAGAACAGAGGAGGTGGGAGAAGGGCTGGTGCCTCATACCGTGTCCCTGGGAAGACCCCAGTAAGCTGGTTCACCTGGGATAAGGACGTTTTGTCCTTGCTGGCTGCCAGCCCCAGGTCAGTGTGGCCACCAGTGGAGGAGGTCACCTTGCTCCATGCCCGTTAGAAGGGAGATGCAAATTTTTCCAGCTCTGTTAGAAAACGCAAGCAGCCTCAAGGACCACAAAACCCCACCTGGTATCCTTGTCTAGAGGCTTCTTTTTTCTGAGAAAAAAGAAAAGAAAAGAAAAGAAAAGAAAAGAAAAGAAAAGAAAAGAAAAGAAAAGAAAAGAAAAGAAAAGAAAAGAAAAGAAAAGAAAAGAAAAGAAAAGGGAGGGGGTTGAGAAAAGTGAAAAGGGAAGGAAAAGAGGTATAGATGGATGCTGCTCTTCACTCAGGCTCACACGGTGGGGACCGATGTCCTCAGGCTGAAGGAAAGGCACAGAGAGGCTGTGACCCACCAGAAAGGTACAAGGCCACATCTGTCAGTGCAAAGCTGAGCCATCAGCCAGCCTGCTCCTCTGTGGGGCAAGGAGTGAGGTCTGGGAATTAGGAGAAGAAGCAAATGATCGACATGATGGAGCTCTTAGCGGGTGTGACCATGTCCCCTGCACGCCTCCGTCCCTCCTGGGAGCGCAAACCTGCCCAGCACACGCCAGTCCCCAACGCAGAGAGGGGATGAGAGAGCAACAACTTCTCCTTTAAACCAAATAGGGGTGAAAAAAAATAAAAAGAGTACTCTGCACGTTTTCAAGCATGAGACTCCAATACAAATGGTCCCCGCAATGTTTAAACCATTTGGGCTCCTTCCTTATGCTGTTTCTAAGTTTGAAGAATGCCTGCTGGGTATGATTAATATTCCTCCTCCTACACTTACCCGTTACTCCTGACAGCAAAAATTAAAACAGGAGCATCTCTTCATTCAACCCCAGCCCACAGGAACGTGGCGACATGGGGAAAGTTGCTAATAAAAAAAGGGGAAGGTTTGTAGATCGGCTACATTCACAGCCGGGAGAGGTGTAGCTCTCATTCAGCAGCCCTGATGGATGAGAGATCCCTCACCTCCTCCTGACTGGATGCTTGGCACGAGCACTGCTCGGTGGGGCTGGGGGAAAGCCAGGGCTGACCGCACCTTCTGGCTTAATTCGGGTCCCTCTCGTGGTAGGGATGCCCGTGGGATCAGTGCTTACTCCAGGCAGTGTTGCTATGGGCACTGCTGCCTAGGAGCTGCCAGCAAGGCAGAGTGTAGAGGAGCCGTCCCAGAGCCTGCAAAACTCAGCTGCTTACTATGCCTCACGTGTTTCTGCCCTCGTCTTCCCTCCTTTTGCGTGTTTCAGCTTACCTTTCACCATAAAATGAAGTGATTTTATCCTTAATCAAAGCGCTGTTGGTAGATGTGTTAATTCACGTATTTAAACAGATGTTTAACAATGGGGGGAGTGGCAGCTCACTGTAAATCATCTTCCCGAGCACCCTATTGCATGTCAGCTGTGCCCTGTGCATGTGTCTCTGTATGTGACATGCGATGGGGTGAGCATGGGACACACTGCAAACCCTTCAGGAGGGAGAGCCCCTCCTGACCTGTTGCAGGGGTTTTCCCCCCAACCTGGGAAGTTATTTTGTATTCACCTTCTGATACCTGCTGCTGGTAGGTGGAAGGAGAGCATGCTGTTTTGCGTCTCAGGTCTTGCCACATGAAGGACAGCTGAGCAGAGCAGTGCATTCCCACCTCCAACCTGCAAGCAGTCTTCTCCAGCAGTCCAGTCCACCCCACAGGAGAACAGCAGCATCCTGAGAAACTAGGTTCCGCCTCAAACGTGGAAAAACCTTCAAAGACAGACTTTCTGAGGCCTGAACTAGAGTGCTAAAGGTATCAAACGGCTCTGAAACTCACAGCATGGACCTGTAAAGCAGGTCACCATGCTGTGCAGATATCAAAAGCTAAACCCACGGAAGCCTGAAGGATTAGCCAGAGCAACCCATAACTGGATTTACTGTGAGGACTCATGTCTTGCAGAAGGATCTTTCTCAGACTCTGCAGGCTCTCCTCCAAGATGCAGATAGGGCTGCAAGTTGCGTTAGCCTTCCTGACTTGGGACTACATCCTGATCCGCTCACTGAAGTCAACGACAAAGTGCTAAGTTCACTGTCGCAATGTCTATTGCAAGCAGACCAGCAGCTGGATCCAAGGACAGCATTCCAGGCTTATTTCTGCGCCTTTTCTGTTTGGCCTGTAGGCTGCATGAATCCAGAACAGAGCAAAGCAAGAAATCCTTCATTCCCTTGCAACAGGCACCTTCTAACTGAGAAAGTGCTTGAAGCCACCTGCACCCACTGGCCTCCCACAGGTGTTTGAAGATGCCCTCCATCCCAAACTCAGCACAGTCATGCCCTAAATTTGACCCACCAAGGACATTTTCACATCAGTAAAGCCTTTGACACGGTCTCCTACAGTATTCTCCTGGGGAAACTGTCTGCCCGTGACCTGGACAGGTATACTCTTCTCTGGGTAAAGAACTGGCTGGAGGGCCGTGCCCAGCGGGTTGTGGTTAATGGAGTTAAGTCCAGCTGGCGTCCCGTTAGGAGTGGTGTCCCCCAGGGGTTGGTACTGAGGCCTATCTTGTTTAATATCTTTATTGATGACCTAGATGAGGGGATTGAGTGCACCCTCAGTAAGTTTGCAGACGACACCAAGTTGGGAGGTAGTGTCGAACTGCCTGAGGGTCGGGTGGCCCTTCAGAGGGATCTGGACAGGCTGGACTGCTGGGCTGAGGCGAACGGGATGAGGTTTAACAAGGCCAAGTGCCGGGTCCTGCACTTTGGCCACAATAACCCCATGCAACGCTATAGGCTTGGGGCTGAGTGGCTAGAAGACAGTGATGAGGAAAGGGACCTGGGAGTGTTGATCGATGCAAGGCTGAACATGAGCCGGCAGTGTGCTCAGGTGGCCAAGAAGGCCAATGGCATCCTGGCCTGTATTAGAAACAGTGTGGCCAGCAGGAGCAGGGAGGTGATCATCCCCCTGTACTCAGCTTTGGTGAGGCCGCACCTCGAGTACTGTGTTCAGTTTTGGGCCCCTCACTACAAGAAAGACATCGACGCCCTGGAACGTGTCCAGAGAAGGGCAACGAAACTGGTGAGGGGTATGGAACACAAGTCTTATGAGGAGCGGCTGAGGGAGCTGGGATTGTTTAGTCTGGAGAAGAGGAGGCTCAGGGGAGACCTCATTGCACTCTACAACTTCCTGAAGGGAGGTTGTGATGAGGAGGGGTTGGCCTCTTCTTCCAGACAACTAATGATAGGACTCGAGGTAACGACCGCAAGTTGCGCCTGGGGAGATTTAGATTAGATATCAGGAAAAACTTTTTCTCTCAGAGAGTGGTCAAGCACTGGAACGGCCTGACCAGGGAGGTGGTGGAGTCACCGACCCTTGCGGTTTTTAAAAGGCGCCTGGACAAGGTGCCACAAGATATGGTTTAGTAGCTTAGTGGGTAGTATTGGTGATAGGATGACGGTTGGACTAGATGATCTTGAAGGTCCTTTCCAACCTTGTGATTCTGTGATCTTTACTTTGGAAGCAGCTCAGGTGGGGAGATAAACACATGCTGTTCCTTCCAATGATCACACCACACCAAGCTGAGGGCTCATTCCCACTGGGCTCAGCACCGTGGCTTCTCATCCCAGGTAGCCCCCACAGTGACTAAACAGCGAGCCCCCGGCCACAGCCATCAGCTCCCTACAAAGGTGGTACCCCATCACTTTGCCCTGCTTATTTTTGGCCAGGGTTACTATTTTGCCTTTCCTTCGTCACCTCCTTGCAAAAAAGGGGTGGGGAAGTCGATTATTTCCCCCCTACTTCACCATCTGGCTTGGCTACAGCAGATCGCTAAATGCCAGAGGGCAGAGTTCAGCTTTGAGTGTAGAGCGCTTCAAGGGATGTCACGCAGGAGACAGTTACACGATGCTAATGAACCAGAGATTTCCTTAAGAAAAAACTGACAAGAATCATTTTAATTGCAACCCTTTCCCTTCAATTAGCCCCCCTGCTTAGAAGCAGGAACAAGTCATCGGGAATTTGAGGCAAACCTAAGAAAACTGCTGCTTTGCGGCAGTCTGAGTTTCAGATGGGGAAAGCAGGACTTATCCGCAGTACCACCGGCGCCGCATGGCCGTCACCCACCAGCCGCCGTTGCACTCCTCCAGGCACCTTGTGTATCCCCAGAGTGGTGCCGCTCCCACGGTCACAAGAGAGCAGTGGCTGCCCCATCTGCCGTGCATTGACACCGAGCCATGGGTGCCGGACCAGGGGAGCCGAAGTCACAACACAGTAGGTGTGCGGGCTTTCCCCCTCCCTCCACACCCCAGGTAAAGCTGCATAAGCATTTTCAGCCCCTTGAAAGTCTCTGTGCTCCATACCACGGGGCATAGCCTCCCTGCGGAGGAAGGACCGGGCAAGCATGGCAAGGCTGGGAAGGAGGAGAGACCCCAGCTCCATCACCATGACGATTGGAAGCGCTCAGACGTCACGGATGTACTGCCACACAATAAAACTAATCACCGCCTTACACAAAGCACCTTTGCGGGGTGGGTGCGGAGGGGGAAGAGACAGCCAACAGTGAGAACAGCCACATTCCTCTTTAATGAGGTTAAAGAGCAAAACGGAGTCAATTAAATCTGGTTCTGGTAACACTAAGTACTTAACAATTGGTAGAAGCTAAAGCAAGACAAGTTGTTTGAACTCCGTGGGCAGGACATTTTTTTTTTTCCCTTCAAAATCAGTTTTTCATGATGCATTTCAAATTTTTCCTCTGTTACTGGTAGGTTCAAAGGACATGTGGGACAGATTCAACTCAACAGTTTGTAAACAGCTGACGTGGGAGGGAGCGGGCACTTAAGTTATTGGAATTGTTTTCATTCAAAAAATTTTGTAAATTAATTCCTCCCCCAACTGCCTGCTATAAACACCACATAGCCATGTTCCTCCTCTTCAGATGGATCATGCAGACAGATGTGCCTTCTGTTCTTTCGCAAACATCAAGGCTGCCTCGCTCACTGTGTAAATGTCAAGGTGCTAATTAGTTGTAACGGGAGTCAGGCGAGGACAAGTCACAGCACAGGGAGCAGGATGGCAGAGGCACAGCAGCACGGAGAAGGAACTGGTGCTGGTTTTTAAGCAGCCCCTCCACAGCCCCTAAGAAGTGGACCGGGCAGCATGACGTTACAGGAACCAACCGGTCCCTGAGATGCCAGAGGGAGCGGGGGCAGGTTTCGGGGCTGGCAGCACGTGGGGGCTAAGTTTGGGGCACCCCTTCCCCACAGGTGCCCAGCAGCCAAGGGAGGGCACCCTCAGGCTCGAACGCTGCAGTGCGCATCTGCACGCGGGAAGACGGGGAGCGTGGGCAAGGGAGGGATGCATCACACTTCCGTCAATACTTTACGCTTTCCATTCCCCCCTTCACCACACTGTTGTATTTTAAGCCTCAGGACAGAAATGTCACTTAAGTCCACTTTGTTTAGACAGTGCCTGTTGACCATTTAATTACATAGTAATTACCATGTAGCGCCAAGGTAATTACATGGTAAATACCGCTTCATTGCAAGTGAATACTTCTCTCTTCCTACCTGTGATGCAGGCCATGTGGCAGGTCCTTCTGGCTCTACCACGTGGGACTTGTGCAGTCATATTTACAGCATGTAATTATCAAGCTGTTACAGGGTGTTTACCTGATGTGCCTTGAGTTACCATTCAGAAAACGAGTGAATGCAGAGATGGCACCAGAGAGGCACCCAGTTATAGAGGAACAGCCCTGCATAACAGTACCCATCAGCTGGCTTCTCCAGTGTAGCTGTACAGGAAGGGTGGGAGGAGGCTGACAGATGGAGGAGGAGGTTGGTGGTGGGTAGAAAAGCCCTGCTGAATTTAGCAAATGATTCCAGGTGTCAAAACAGAGAGTCAAGGCATTTTGTCTCAGCAGCAGCCAACTCTATTTCCTTCAAAAGAAAGGGAAACCTGGCCTGCAGCAGGAACAGCGTGACCAGCAGGACTAGGGAAGTGATTGTCCCCTTGTATGCAGCACTGGTGAGACCACATCTTGAATGTTGTGTTCAGTTTTGGGCCCCTCACTACAGGGAGGATATTGAGTTGCTTGAGCATCTCAAGTTGCACCCTGGGAGGTTTAGATTGTTATCAGGAAGAATTTCTTCACAGAGAGGGAGGTCAGGCATTGGAACGGGCTGCCCAGGGAGGTGGAGTCCCCATGCCTGGAGGTATTTAAGAGACATGTAGAAGTGGCACTAGAAGTTTAGTGATGGGACTCGGTAGGTCAGGTTGACAGTTGAACTCTGTGATATTGAAGGTCTTTTCCAACCTAGATGGTTCTACGAAATTTATGCAATGGTCACTGTGGTATTGCTTTCCTTCTCCATTTGCTTCTTCCTTCCCTTCACCAAACAGTCATGCCCAGCTGAGCCAGGATCATACTTGCCCATGCTTCATGTGTAGGCTGGCCACCCAGGGGATGATCCTGTGCATGTGGGGCAGAAGGGACCCTTTCAGGGCACTGGCCCGCTCCACAGCCCCAGGATACCTGGTGGCCAGCTCAGCTCAGGCACAACCTTCCACTTGCTGCTTTGGTTGGCTTGCTGATAGCCAAGATGTGGCAAGATCTGAGCAGCTCCGTGGTGGCTGCCACGCTGCAGTCCCACCACGGCTTTACTGGGGGATGCAGCCCAGCAGACAGGCTCTGATCCCTGTTACTCAGGCTTATTCATCACCTGAATGAGGAATGATCTACAACCATCACATTGGTCCCTCTACGTGAGAGATCACGTAGAGGGTATAGGATCTTACTATAGGGAAGCATCAGAGATCTTTCCCAGACTAGTAGGAGTGAGAAGTAATTAAATGTTATTTCTCACTATTTATGGCTTCCCCTGCCTCTGTGAGCAGCTGTCTCCTGGCTCTTGCTCTCATTTGGAGCTTGCTGGAAGCATCCCTGGGTTGCCCCTTCTGCTCTTCAGCAAGCAGACTTTCCCTAGGACTCCGCTCTGCACTTACCCGTGAGAAATGAAGTACTGCCTCCTCTGCCGGCTCATAATCCTTTACTCAAACATACAGATTATTTAAACATAAGCAGGGATTTCATACCAGGTTTTGGAATGCAAGCGACTCAAAAGTATTAAATTCCACTGTTTTATCTTTAGCACATTAAGTCCCACACCCTGCCACACAGAAACAGAGCAGCAAATGCTGAGCACTGGAGGAGCGAACACTCTTCCAGCCCAGAGATGAAGCACCCCACCTCCCTCCAAGTGGGAAAATGCAGGCATTGCAAGCCAAGGCTGCTCACCTCCTGAAAGCAACACTGGGAGCATCCAGAGGATACGTTCACTGCTGCAGATGCAGGGTTAATGTTACAAGCTCAGCTTCTGGAGGAAGGCAAGAATTGCATTATTCCAGATCACAACAAGGAACACCAGTGCCAAAACAGTCAGTGGCCACTGAAGGCAGCCTGGAGAAGAGCCCACCAGAAGGTGGTGAAATGGGAGAAGCAGCAGCAGGGTTGGCTTCTGTCCATTCTGCAGTTGTATTGTCTTCTTCTCCCTGCCCCACATCATGCCCAGGCCAGCCTGCCCTCGCCAGAGGGGAGATCACAGGCACAGCTTCTGAATTCTCCACCACTTTGGCTCTGTCTCAGGACATCATCCAAACACCATTATTCTCCTCCTGGTACACTTTATGCCAAATCTCTGATTGCACCTCAAAGTAGGTATACCTCTTTGATGCCAGAGAAACACCTCTGGCTGGTGAGGTTGTGCCGTGGGCTGAGCTCACATTTTCTTTCTCCTTGGCCTGCAGCCTTTTCCTAGAAGTCTCAAGAAAGCCTAATTTCAGCCACATCTATCGGCATGCCGTAGCACGGTGATCTGGAGCCTGGTTCCCCGGTGAATAAGCTAAGAGGAACAAGCACATACACCAAAAGCAAGGCAGATCTGTGGCAACGCGAGGAAGGTAGGGAAGCTGCTGCTGCACACACGCAACCACCAGCAGGCTGAAATCCTCCCAGTGCCCCACACCAGCACGAGCCTGCTGGCTTCCCATGTGGAGGCCAGTGCTGGCCCATGGGCTGACCGAGCCACTGCCACCTGTGCCAGGAGGGGAGGACCAGAGGCAGTGATGAGGAGAGCTTTGCAGCACAACCAGAGCAGAAAGACCAAGTGGCATGGGATGGTTATCAAGAGCTGATACATCCACTCTGAGCATTTTTTTTCTCTACTGAGGCTCTGGTATGGCCCGAAAGCACACAGGAGTCTGCTTACAGCTCCAGCATTGCTAGTCCAAGTAACAGACAGGGCAGCAGGCAAAAAGCATTTGTTTATTTATACATTTAACCCTACTGCAAACACTCACATGTCAGGTAAGCACATGCTTTTGCACACTCTGAAGCCTTGGGCAGCTAGACCCCCCCCACAACACAGTCCCTCAGGGCTCTCTCACTTTTCCAGCAAGTTCACATACTGGTATCCACCTTCTTCTCCAGCTGACCCCATCTTTCCTAGGGACCTGTTTCACCTCCTGCCAGCCTAAAAACCCCAACAGATTCTTTACCTCTTGCACCAAATTTGTTCATGTAGCTCCAGTAGCCTCCAGGGGGATTAGCAACTGCTAATGACACCATAGCTCTCCTAGGACCTTTGTTGGTCTTCAGCCCCCTGTTTCTCTAGCCATCCCTGCAAAAACCTCCCTTAAGCCTTGCTACAGCCCTACCCTTCTTTTAAATGCTGCTGTTCTTCAGCAGGTATTAATTAGATGCTTGATTACAGCCTGGGTAGGTAAAGAGGCTCCTCACTAACCACTTCCAGGTAGCAACAGGGTGGGTGGAATTAGTCCACCCTTCTGCCCTCCATTAAATCCACCGCCGCTAACACCAAAAGTCCTGTTGTGGAGGGATGGAAGGGCGTTTTGGCTGCCGTGGCTCCATGCGCACGCTGGGGAAAGCAACAGCCACAAGCTGGGGGTGAAGGACATCAAGGAGAGCTCTGTCCCCAAAACAGGGGGATGCCACCTGCATGCTGGTGTCCCCATGCATGGAAATCACTCCCCATGCTGCCGCGCTGGGGACAGGTGCTGTGAAGCCCTGGGGCCGTGATGGCGGCGTCACGCATGGGTCCCCAAAAAGCACTGTGCCCTGCCGTGCCCTCTTCTGCGTGTGCCCCGGCTGGGGGCGGCAGGGGAGACGGAGCAGCCGCGCGAGCGTGTGTGCGCCTGGGAGCCAAAATAGTGAGGCTGTGTGGGAGGGAGGCTGGCTCTGACTCACCCGCTGCTCTGAAATACCCTCTCCTCCAGAGGAATAGGCTTTTTCCTCCACTCCTTGCTTTAAAGAGGGCTTTGAAGGGGTCCCTGCAACCTGCAGCATCTTGCTGGTTGTGTTGCAGGTGGTGAGAGCCTGCGTGCCCCATGGTGCAGCAGAATTTTGTAGTGAGAAGACAGGAGGAACATCGGGATGCTCTGATTTCTCCTCCCAAGCATGCAGAGAGCTGCTGGAGCAAGCGAGTGAAGGCAGAGCTGCAGGGAGACGTGGCTGCTCCTCTCCTGAGACAGAGTGGGGAGCTGGGGGTGCTCCTGTAACGTTTGGGGTTTTCTCCCCAAAATGCCACCTCTCTCCAAATGCCTTCAGTGACTTGGCCAAGGTCATGGCGATGCAGCCAGACAGGGCTTAGGTGCGTCCCTGGGCACTCCTGCTTCTTGCAGACCTCCGTGGATGCCATCCACCCTGTGAAACGAGAGCAATGAAAGCTTAACGTGACATTATGAAAACGCTAGACCTTGTGTCCTTGCCAGGGAGCTCAGCACAACCAAAGGAAAAACACTACTCAATGCAGCCACATATACCACCAAGCTGAGCCGTGTGGAAAGCCTGCGATGGTTGCAGTCGCGGGTGGGTCTTTCCGCCAGCCCCGAGGCAGGGCAGGCGGAGGTGTTCAGCGTGTGGCCTCCGCAAGGGCTCACAGGGCATTCATCGCCTCTGCCATCAGGAAGGACACGATCCTCGGGAGGATGTGAGACAGCAGCGGCGAAGTTGCACACCTCTGCACCCACGGGGCTGCATAATTTGAACTCACCCGTGCTGAAGGCTGTCTATAAAAAACGCTTGCTCTGACTGCCCATAAATCTCGCCGCAGCTCCTGCAGGCCGCAGGAAAGCTGGTGCTTGGACACGCAGAGAGGAGGCTCCCAACCCACCGGATCAGCACCGGTGCTAATAGTCACAGGCAGTGATACAGAGCAAAAGCTGCAAACGAACACCAGGATGGGGAATAAGCTCCACGTTTCGGGCAGCGAAGGAGCCCAGCACGTGATGTGGGGATGGAGGAGTCTCTGTCACGCTGTGGATCTGAGATCAGCGCAGAGCACCTCGATGGGCTGTGGCCCTGGTTCACGTAACTCGGGGAAAGGGAAGTATGTGAGGCCAGCGTGCACATGGGGAGGGACACAAGCCCATAACAGATGCGACGTGTCACCCAAGTGAAATGGCAGCCCTGCCTGCTGTGGTTGCCATTAAGCTCGTCCCACAGCTACTCCACTCGAACACCATCCTCTTCGCTCCCTGTGAATCTCCTGCATTTTCTTTGTAGAGAGGTCTTCGTGTAACTGGGCACGTGAACACTTAATTAAATGTCTGTTCCTATGTGCCATCAGTCCTGTTTTTACGTTTCTTCCCTCCTTTGATTCTACCCAATTAGCCTGTCACAGATGAGCTGTATTTCTTCTCCTAAGAGAGAGAGTATTTATTGTTGACTCTGTACTTGCCACCTGTATTTTCTCTGTTCCTTTTTTTTTTTTCCCCTGGCTACAATGGCTCTGTATCATGATTGCTCAGCTTGTTTACTGATCTGTGACTCTGAAAGTTGACACTGTGTTCAAAGAAACCACCCTCCAGCACATCTCTCCGTCCATTACAGCACGCTAACTTTGCCGGTCTCACTTTTGGCACTGCAGTACAACAGCAATCCGATAATATGGTCATTTTCACACAACTTCAAACTGAGCATCTTTATTAGCAGGTGCTAAATTGCTGCTCCAGCTGCTGAATGGTAACAATTAACTCAATTAACATCTAAACAGATGTAATTTTTGAGGAAATGAACAACATTAATAACCACCAAAAGGGGAAAAAGGCTGCAATTACAAATGTGGAAAAAATCATGCACAGCTACAGACAGGCGTGTGCTGTTTCCAATGTCCCCTGGAGAGCTGTTAGAGCACGGCCCTTTCTCTGAGCGCTGGCAGTACGTGCAATTCATAATATGCGTCGTACTTGCTGCTACGGATGAGACTGTAACTGCAGTGGATGCAGTGCAGCTTCTCTCTGCAAAAAGGGTTTGGGAGGGACGGGCTTTGCTTGTAACTCAGAGGCCCTCCCCACACGTTGCAAATACACAGAGACGAACCCCTTCCAGCAAAAGCAGAACTTTGCCAAAAATGCCCACCAAACCACATTGCAAATGGTGTGCTTGAAAAAACATAGATAGCCTACAAATAATATTTTCAGGCATCTCTCCCCTTCCTGGCTGTCGGTAGGATACAATGAGGAGGTGCTGGAAGTACAGATGTGTTGCGTGATGCATTGAAACAAAGCAAACTGTTACTGAACAATCGCATTCTGCACTTTCAAACCCAAACACGCCCATGGGCTCTAGCCCTTGGCTGCCTGCTCCATCTGGCAGACCTATAGACAACCTTCCAAGCGGTAAAGCCACATAATGACCACCTCGACTCATCAGTGCACCAGCCTGGTGTTTGTGGGGTCACAGTCGGTCTTACAGAAAAGGCATTCGTGAAGAAAGCAGACAAAAGCTACAAGGAATCAGGCTTCTGCATTGCTCCAGCTCCAGCTTGGTGACCTTTGTTCACCACGAGTGACCTCCTGTCTGAGCTCCGTGCAGCACACAGAGACATCTAATGGCAGAAGAACAACACTGCGAATGGTGCAACTTAAAAACATGTTACCGCACCCGGGGAAAATGGTGAAAAATGTAAATTCCCCTCACTGCAGTCTTGCCCGTGCACTGCCAGCTCTCAGGTTTTGTGAACATTTACAGGATGAGACTTTGCTGTTCACAGACGGGAAGGGTTGATGTCAACCTACAAGGAGACTGGCAGACGTTGAGTTTTGAAGTCACTTCCATGCAAATCTGTGCCCAAAGGGTCTGTTCTCATCCAGCTGGGAACAAACCCACCACCTGCAACCTCCTTGGGCAGCACCAAAAGAAAAACCATAGCTGAGGTTTGGGGATGAGTACGCACCAAGGTATTTAAAAGAAATATTTTGCAATCTGAGAATGAGCCCCTGGCTGCCGAGCCAGTGGGCAGCCGTGTCGTGTTCCTCCAGTAGGTGCTGCTGGGGTGAACGTCTCTGGCAGCAGCGGGCAGCCCTCTGTAGGGGCAGCAGTTCCATCACACCAGCGGGGGGTTTCAGAAGGTGCTTCCCAAAGGGCGAGGGCTGCAACCGCTGGCTGTTGCTGTCAAAGGCCCCTTCGGTCCCCACAAACCCATACCAGTTCCTTGGCACTTAAAGGTGAAGTTGTGGGACGGGGCTGGACTTTTTCCCAGGTGAAAGCAGGGAGCTGGGGAGATGCTGCTGTGTTGGGACACAGGGGAGGAGGAAAAGCTGTAGCAGAAGGCACATCCACGCTCCAGTCCCTACTTCAGTGCGTGTTCTCCACTGACACCAATAACCCGTGCTCCCTGCTGCTTTTATTTTTATAGCCGCAGCTGCTCCCTGAAAACTTGACTCTTCAAACCGCCACCCGGGTGTGCTGTGGTTGTCACAGAGCAGCTCTCGCACAGCAGGCATGGCCCGTGAGGGCTCGGGACGGCTGTCCCCAGCGTGGGTGGCATCCCCCAGCCAGCACCGTGGGGTCGTGGTCAGTTCTGGGCTGGGGGCAAGGCAGGAGGCGGTGCCGTGGGTGCTGGTCTCAGGGCGCTGGTGGCCTTCTTCAGCAGAGAGAGGCAGGGATGCTCTCTGGTAGCCCCAGTCTGGTCACCAGCCCTAAAAGAGCTCCCCCCGTGCCCAGCTCCCCTTGTTGACAGGGTTTGTGGGGGACAGAAGGTCCCAAAGCACCCAGGTGAGCCAAGGGCCAGGACACCCAGCTGCTCGAGATGCCCAGGGTCCCTGGGCAGAAACACGGGCTGCTGAGGGGGAAATAGCCAGGGATATAGCTCGCGGCTGCGGGGCACAGAGCCGAGCACTGCACCTGAGGACCTCCACCACGGCACCTCCAGCAGCCCTGAAAGGGAGCACACCCAGGGAACGCGCGCTCCCACCAGCCCCGGCAGGCAGATACCATAAATAAAATTCTCTGTTTCATTTAATGTTTGGATTAAATTTTAAAGAGCATTTAATTGGCAATCACTCTGCTGCCTCCATTTATTTGCCCCCCTCTCCATGGCGTTTGCTGCAAACTCCCAGGTAGGGTGGGGGGATTTTCTCTGGAGTTTGCTCCTGCTGATGATCACCAGCTCCCACCTCCATGCTGCAGGAGATGGAGATGCCTCCCGCAGGAAGAGCACCCGCTCCCCTGCCAACACAGGCAGCCCCATCCATGGCAAGCCAGCATGTTTCCTCACGGCTGGCTGGGGCTCGGCGGCACCAGGCGGGCACGAGAGACGAGGCGATGGAGGGCTTGGACCCGAATCCCTCCTGCCAGTGCTCTGAGAGGTTCTGGGTTGATTCAAGAGGGCTTTGGCTTATTGCTTTTTTGCAGATCAATTATTTACCTAGGGCCTTCTCCGTTCCAGATGTCGGCGTGGAGCAAAACCCAATTTGTGTTTCAGTCTGGACTCTGGCATTTCCACATTTGTTTTCCCTGCATTCAGAAGGAAAATAAAATATTTCAGATGTCCCCACAAAACACTCTGTGATGGGACAACCAAGAACGTTCCCTTTTTGATTCAGCCATTTCTCAATATTTTGTAATTACCGTCTAGGTTAGGGGGTTTAAAAGAAAGCAAAACCCAAGCTCACTTGAAATGAAAAACTGCAGCATTCTTGTTCTGCTAGCAAGAACCTGCCAATAGTTTTCTCCCAACAGAATTTCGTTCTACTTCCCCACAAAAAGTGTCCGTTTTGACTAAACAGCGTCTTTCAAGGGGAAATGACTGAACTGAAAAAAGTTTGGGGCTAATTATACACAAATGAGCTAAATTGGTTCTGGTCCTCTTGTGAGTTTATCTCTGTCTTTATTTCAGTATAAATACAATCTCTGGAGCGACTTGCTCGGTCACGTAGCTTGCATCACACGTGGTTGTTGACAAGGCTTACCCACTGCTTGCTGCCGTCCTCTCTTTTAATTTTTAATTCGCAGTAATTAAGAGGCCTAGTGGAAACAAAGCAAACTTTGGGGATAAAAATCCTCGCTGCATGGGGCCTGGCAAGGCAGCGGCTTAACCCACAGGCTGTTCTAGAAAAGGAAACTAGAAGGGATTCAAAACCTCTCCTAATGCAAATAGGAACATCCGTCTCCATTTAATCTTTATTTAGTCTCTCATTCATCTTAAGTGTTATGCACAGCACTGCACTGGCCATTTGCAAACACACACTTAGGCTGTGCGGATTTCCCTTCCCAAGTGAGTGATGCTGGCAAGGAGTGTTGTCCCAGCCCCCGGACCTCCCTGGCTCACCGGGTTGCTGCAGGTACAGGCTGCACGGCTCGGGTAAAATGCAACTGCTGCATGCCAGCAGCTGAAGGCTGGCAGCCAGGTTCGCACTGCATCACCCTGCGTCGGGAAGCTGATGCTGCGCACTGAATGGTGCTGCTGCTTTGCAGTCAACATGCAGCAAAGGCATTTCTTGGTGCCTTTTCTCCAGGTATTTTGCTTTTGCCCCTCTGGAAGTCGCCCAGTGATTTGTGCAGAGCTAACTGTGCAGTTATTTACTGCCAGTCAGTGTTCAGCAGGGATCTCGTGACTTCATCCAGCCGAAGGAATGTGATCATTTCCTGCTGGACAAGAAGAGGGAGGCTCACAACACCTTAATGCTTCTCCAGGATCACTATTTTGATGGGCTGCCTTAGGACAGCTTAAGTTCCCTGGAAAGCTGGTTGCTGCAGCAGCAGCCTTCCCTGGGCATGGATGCTGGACAACCCCAGCATCACCCAATTCCCTTTCCTTTGGCGTATATATGAGCCGAAAAAACAATGCAAGGTAAGAAACACTGATGAAGAGGGTAAGAGGAGACATGCTATAACAAGGCAGAAAGGTGCTAGGGTTTTTCTTTTCCCCAAGGATAGATGCGTGCCTGGGGGCTCTCCTTGGCAGCCCTGTCATGGGCACAACATTGTCCCCTGCTGTCCCCAGCGCACAGGTTTGTCCAGCGAGCTCACCACCAGGGTATCTGAGGCTCCATCAGCCCATGGGGAAAAGAAGAAATAAATAAAAATCAGAGAGCAGTCTTTCAGCTGGATAATCCATAAGGTTCATGACAGAAGAAGCATTTGTGATAACAATAATTTGCTCTCAGGTAGCACTTTTCACAGAAGGACCTTGCAACTTACTGACACGGAGGGTGTGCTATTATCCCCTCCCTAATACGCAACCTCTGGAAATTTGATCAGGGCAGATTGCAGCCTCTTTTCATGTAGATAATTAATGTAAAATGAGAGCTGGTTGAAATATTGTACAAGCCTCTTCCACGGACAAAAGAAATGCAAGAATTTTATTTCTAAAGGCTGCCCCAGGTCCCACCTCCTCCTCCACAGGATGGGGACATCTGCCACTCTGCCTGCACCCTGCAAGGCAGAGGAAAGCCAGTGTGCACCAAGCCATCTGCAGCAATGCCGGTCACACTTTTGGGATGTTAGTCCCATGAGAGAGACTTTTGAGTAGGACAGGGTCTGGGCAATCTCCTTGACATTTCCAGGCTTGAAGTGCATGCCTGTTTTTTAATGAGGTTTGTTCGTATCAGTGTTTCTCGGTGTTATGCACAGTATCTGGACAAAATAACCCTGTCCCTCAGTGGGGAGTCTCCAGCACAGTGGTCTACACAAATACAATAACAAACCTCTGTTGCTTTTTCAAGCAATAATGAAAGTCATTCAGGATATGAGCCAATTCCCTTCTCTTTAGCATCCACTTGGTCTCTACTCCAAAGCTTTTTGGAAACCCTTAACTGGTAGCTTTGAAGCATTTGGAAAAAAAAAAAAAAAATGGTTTCCCCTCTTCATTGATGTACTGTCTCTTTTTTCTGCCAAAACCCACACTTTTTTTGCCAAAATAAAAACCCACTAGTGTATGAAAGCAGAGCTCATCCTCCAGGGAGGGGAGAGCTAGCAAGCAAGAGCTGACAGAAATAGAAAAGCTTCCAGGAAATAATATCTTCAGTGCTGTTTTATCTGCTTCATCATATTGCAGTCAGACGAGATTTTACCAGGGTCCATATGAGCCCAATTAAAGCCCTCACTTTCTAATTTTCACCGACCTCTCTAGAAAATATGTTGCAAACGAAGGTCACAAAGACCTCACTGAGACTGTCGTGCTCTTCACACTTTCTGCAGTCAGCTTACCGCTGTCCTCCTCGCTGACCTGGTGCGGCAGATAGGCTCACGAACTCTCTCTCTCTGCTTCCTCCCATCACTGTGACAAATCTGGCTGTGCTTTCTTCTGCCACAGTGTGTGGCTCATGCCAGCTCCCACATTGTCCTCATGAGCACAGAGGTGGCCCTCAGACAATGGTATCTCTGGAAGAACTGCAGAGATACCATTTGTGGTTCATTAGAGAGTGACAATTGACCTGGCTGGTGAGGTTTGCAGGAAAGAGATGGTGGAACTGACCCAATTTGGCTGGAATTTGTGTCCAAGAAAGCCAATACACCAAGGGCATCCAGCCCTCCAAAGCCTACCAAGAGCCACCAAACGTTACTCAATGTGCAGCACTACGAGAGATGTTTTCACAGAGGGCCAGAAAAGACCCAGAAGGCAACCCTGTCCCTGGAAGGAGGGACACCACCTCCCTGGTGATTCGAGGACCCGTGACTACGCAACCGCTCTCCTAGTTTTACAGGAACACCTCCCATCCCACCACATCTGAGACCTCTGGATGAGGCAAACAGGCAGGACATCTCTCCCAAGACAAATGTCTGGGATGGTTTTGTGATCAGCTCCTTCGCAGCGGTATTTTCTGAGCTGAGCTTTCCAGGGAGCACAATCTGGTGAGCAGGGGAAGCCAGTGCCGGAGGAAAGTGGGCAGTGCTGAAGAGTCCTGTGTGGGCTCTCCGCTTCGTTTTCCACAGTGCAGGAACACCCGAGGGCAGGTTTGTGCCCCTGAGGGCTGCTACAGGGGGTGACACAGGGCCACACCAGTGGGGATGTCCCCAGGTGCCCTGCGGCCAGCAAGCGAGCCACATCGCCGAGCCCCATGACACCTGACCAGCATCTCCCAAGCTCGGGAGATCTCAGGATCCCAGCCCTGGTTTCCAATTAATCTTTCCCACAGGGAAACCAACTGGTTTCAAAACTCTCTGTTAGTAGGGACAGCGTAAAACCTGACAAGCCTGACACAGAGATGATGCTGGCTTGATTTTACAAGGTGCCAAGCTTGCAGTTCATGCCTGGTGCTTCCACAGCTGGGGAGGGGTGGACCTCCCGGCCCCGCAGTGCCGGCGGAGGGGCCGCACACTGGGCTCCCCCTCTGGAAGATGCTCTTTGGGGAAACCAGCAGCAAGTCGGGCTGCAAGAGTCCCACTAGACCACGTGTCTTCCTTTATGGGTCCAAGGGGAACATTTCTCATTATCTCTCCTCGCAATTTAATTAATCTGCGCTCAGTAATGAACCTTGAAATTTCAATTAAAAACATCATTACTAATCAGGACAGGATTCAAAACAGTCAAGGGGCTCTTGATAGCTTTACAGTGGCAGGAGGTTTGGGTTCAAACCAGGGTCTTTGGGCACTGTGTAACCAATCTCTTTATTTTGGACACGTATCCACAGCATCTCGCACTTCTGCGTGTCTCTCCCCCCATCCTGCCAAACCCACCAGAGCTGCTTCTTACCACCAGCGTGGGAGATACAGCCTGAGATTCCTTCAGGATTCTGCTTTCGACAGAAAAGCACAAGCCTCCAAAATAAATCCAAAAAGGGGAAGTCACCAAAAATCACCAAAAAATATCAGCACCACAGCCTGCCAGTGTTACTTCTGGGACAGTCCCTATCAGCACAGAGGCACTCATCCACATATTTTCTGGCAATTAAAACCTCGGGAAGGGAGATCTGCGTATCTTCAGCCCATTGCACAGGCTGCCTTGGCGTTGCTGAGCTGTTCTGCCTGGCAGCAAATAAGAGAAGCCACAGAAGGCAATTTCTGCCTTGGCAATGTCAGTATAACCTGACCCAAACAGGACATCCCTCCCCTTCCCAGGAAAGAGCCTCTGTTGCGGGGCTGGGTGTTCATCCAGAGCAGCGCACGCCCTCCTGCTCCGAACACCACGCGTCCGTGCGAGCCTGCTGCACATCTGCTGTGCATCCAGCGCCAGCGCTAGCGAAGACCTGGGCTGGGGATGCTGCGATAGCACCCAGGCACGAAGAAGGTCTCCTCTGCAGGGAGCAGGAGGTGACCTGCTTTGGGCCAGAGAGGCACTGCGAAGTGTGCAGCTGGTTAGGCATCACTGCGCAGAGGCACCTTCTTGAGCAAAAGCATGGGCATAAACCAAGGAAGAATTATCTGGCGAAACCAGTGACCATAAGCCACGGAGCACGGTAGGAGTGGGCAAAAGGAAAAATAATCCTGACTATGTACTCCAAGTTGCCCACACCCCTTCAAAAAGAAAAGAAGTACAATAATGCAGAAGTTCAGCAGAAGAGGATAAAACTGAGATTTTTATTTTTCAGAGGAAAGCTGTGCCTCCATAAGGTTTTAGGGAGACTAGAAAAGCTCATATGCAGTGGGCAGGGGACACAAAAATGCTTCATTAGTAATTAGATGAATTGATCCCACATTATTTAAATAGCCTTGGCCAATCAAGCCCTCCTTTCATGTCTCTGAAGGCTGAAACGGTGCAGCACAACCGCCCTCCTGTACCTGGCTGCTGGCAAAGGCTGGCCACCGAGCCCAGTGGACTGGTGTGTGCCAGCCCAACAGCCTGGCGGTGCAGACTTCAAAGGGAAAAACAGACAGAGGAAGGCAGGGTTATACATTTTATCTGATCACACCACTGTAGCTTTCAAGCCTGAGCATTTAGAAATTATTGAACAATGTGGCATACTTTTGTTATTTAAATAAACTACAAGTGGTGTTTTTCAGAGCGGTCGGGCGCTTGCATTTCCACATCTCCATGGAGTTACACTGGGACAGTCTCTGCAGCATTGCACGTGCTTTACTTCCCAGACACACAACTGAATGCTGATTGTAGCCTTTTGTAAAATGGCCAGCAGACTGAATTATCCAAGCCAGGAGGTATCTGTGTAATGACTCCTATCTTGTTTCCAGTGCTATACCAGACCAAAGCCCTTTTCAACTGCTAAACTCCTGTACAGGCCCACAGGATTAGCTAGGAGCAGAGCTGAGGGCTCCGACAGACATGCTTGAGATGCTCGGGCTGCTCTGAGGACACTTCATGTCCCTGATGTAGGGCAGAGCCACCCCAGTGTTGGACAAATGACAGCTCCAGGCTATATTTGCATCTCTACCAAATCACAAAACTCTTCTGTTTTGCATTCTAGGGTGCAAACGTTGGGGTGAGGAGCATTGCTGATATGTGCATGCTCTGGGAAATTGGCCAGAACTGAGCCAGGACCAGTTTAAGAATGGCAAGGACCACAGCTTCTGTGTGATGGATGTTAGACCAGTGCCTGTCCCCATCCACCAGCAAGGGACAGACAGAGGCATGGATGGAGCAGGAGTCCCTGGGTGGGCACCAGAGACTGGGGCAGACGATGCCCAGCGAAAAGAGCTGCCCACACCGGCTCTGGCCCTGGTATGCCGGGGTTGGGAAAGAGATGGGGAACGACGTGGCAAATCTGTGCTAGGCTGAGATTGGCATGCATGCCGCTCCGGCCCTCGGCAGAGGACACGCTCTACATGTGCATCCCATCAGCTCTCCTCGGTTTCCAGTTTCTGCTCTGAACTGGCGGCTGAAGAGCAACAGGCAAAAATTATGCTGGAGGTGCCTTTGGAAATAGTTTTAAACTGTGGACATGGAAGGAAAAGATTGAAGTCTGAGTACAGATCAATGAAGTGCAGGTGTCGGTCCAAGATCCACCATCCCGACTGCCTCTCTGTGGAGAATGAGACTGCAAAAGGGTAAATGGGAACTCCAGAAAAAAAACCTCTCATTTCACGTGCTGTTTCCAACGCCTGGCTGGCCTACAGCTTGGATAATTAGATTTCAGCCGTAGAGGCAAAATTCACAGAATAAATTATTAATCACAGATTGTTTGCCCAGTATCAAGCAAGAAAGAAGTGAGCATTCAAAAAGCCAGCAGCTCAACATTTACGCTGCATTTCGCGAGGACGAGGTGCAAGAACCAGAGCCTACAGCTGGAGGATGTGCCCATCCCAGGCGGGCGGCCACTGCGCTTCCAGCCTGGCCCAGGGAGCATCCTGGGAAGCCCGGATGGCGAGGTGCATCCTCCACTTACGGCATACTGCACACACCGTCACCGCTGGGATGGGCAGCGCGGCGGTGCCATGGCTTTGCAGAAAGAGCAGCAGACATTTCCCGAGCATCTGCCCAAAAAGCCGGTCCTCCCCTCCCGCACACACTGGGCACGGCTATGGAAGATGCTCAGCCCATGCAAGGGGGTCTTATCCCAGACTGTGGTCCCGGGCTGCGGCGGCTGCTTGGTGCTGCTCACTATGGCTGGGCTTGCCCCAGAAATGTCCACCCTCTCTCAGAGCCTGGGCAGGCGCGCGGCTCAGAGACGTTCTCTGGCACGGAGCTCTGGGGTAATTTTGTGTGGGGCCCACACCCAGGATTATGGCTTCAAGAAAGGAGGAAACATGGGAGTTTGGCTCAGAGGAACACAATAATTACCTGAGCAGAAAAAGAGCCTTTTCTTTCCTGGTACAAAACATCTGATAAAAGCCTGAGACCAGCAGTATTTATATTAGCAGATTTTACATCCTTCTTGTGTGTACTTGGACTGGGAGATATAAATCAAAGCAGGGGTTCATTCCAAGAACAGTTTATTTTTATCTGAGTTAAGTATGTGCTGGCGAACCAGATATTGGTATGTTGATTCTGTTGGTTCGGTGTGATTTATAATAGTTTCTATTGTTTTATACTGTGTTTCACTCTGGAGTACTTAATTTATCCAAGTCGTGGGTTAAGGTTCTTTGTTTTGTTTCATTTAATGTATATTTTCTTAGAGGTGGTTTTAGGTTTTAGTGGTCAGCTGCAGCATCGTAATGCTTTAATGCAAGGGAAGAACATAAAACCATGAAAACTAATTCTAAATGGGTCTGCAATCAAACTTAAATGTCTTTAAACCCATCCACGCGAGGTGCAGAGCAAAGCAGCACAAGCAGAGTGCCTCTCAATAATTCATGGCTTTCAGCCGTGGCAGTTCCTCACCTGAGGCTGGAGACCAGCCTGCCTTCCCAGCAGCGACGCGTCCGGAGACCGAGATCCAGGGCAGTCCCAGGGCAGACTTTGGAGCCTTCAGCTGGCTGATATTATGTGCAGGCTGCCCTGGGAGGAATCCGGGACCAGCCATTGAAGTTGTCAGCCTGAAATATTTGCTCACCAAAAAAGAAAATCACAGGGGGTGAAGGGATTTAGCAGCAAGGAGGTGGTGGATCCTTGCTGGATTCCATGTTGCTACAGCTATGGTGGTGCCAACCTAGTCGTGCGGAGGAGGGAAGTCAGGGGAAAAATCTGTAATCCTCCACCCCCCTGTCGCTGGCTGTTAGCAAACATTACAAACACAGTCTCAGGAAAGGAACAGCCCTGAAAGCTGAGCTGAAAAAGGTTGCATTCACAGCTCTGCTCCCGGAGGTGCTCAGAGTACCCGTAGCTCTCCGGAGAGCGCGATGCCATCCCTGCGGAGTGTAACCAGAGCCCTTGGAAGCCTTGGTAGGGATGGGGATTTGGGTGATTCTGTTGCAGCTTTGCTGGGGCTTAGCTGCCAGGGCAGGATTCGTGCTCCAGCCATGGCAAGGAGAGCACGCCCTGTGCAGCGCTGTTCATCAGTGCGATGCCTGCGGCTGGTAATTAAAGCAGGGAGAGAGAGAGAGGCAAAAAAAAAAAAAGAAAAAGAAAAAGAAAAATCACCTTCTTCAAGATTTATGAGAATATAAACTCAGGAACTGAGATGTTCCTATCACCACCTATGAGACCCAAGGGACAGCTTTGACTTAATGCAGAGTCGGATGTTTCTCTCGGTTATGAATTCAGAAGGTGATCTGGGGAGTTTGGAGCGGAGACATACGAGTGCTTAAAGAGGAGCACGCAGGAGCCTTGGTGTTGCCAACTTCGATTTTCATGTCTTATTTCCACTGCAATACTCAAAGCCTGTCCTGACCATGGGGGTACAGTGAGGTTCCCCAACCCTGGGCCAGCAAGAGGTTTGGGAAGGGGCAGGTGGGCAGCAAGGACAGATGCCCACCTCCCCAAAAGTGCACGGGCACCTAATGCAGTGGCAACTGCGCTGCAAAAGACCTGCTTAAGATCTAAGTCAGCATGAGCCACAGCAGCTGTGCGGTTAGAGAGCAAACCTCAGAGATGTGCTGCCTGTGAGTGGCAGTCCCTCCTCCTTGGGTCCCCTGTGCAGGTGGAATTTCAGAGCCGTGTTTAAGGGGAAAGAAGAAAGGTGTGTTCAAGGTGCCTAAAATTATAAGTCTGTCTGTGCGATTAGATATTTTTTTCTTGATATGCTAAATGTTGAGAGCAACATCCTCTGAAGCCATTTCCTTGCCCTTCATAACTCTTCAAGCTGCCTTTGGGAAATCAGGTTGCTAGCTCAACAAGAAGGATACCAGGTCCATCACAGTGGCTGAGGAAGGACAGGGGGTATGCAACAGGATCTCCACCAGCCATCCACCTGGGCCATTGGGTTTGTTCACTGGAAGAGCTGACAAGATGCCTGCCCCACCAGAGAGGGAGTTGCTGCCTTTGGGGGGGTACTGAGACATATTATGGACTCTGCCCTGGGGGTTTTGCAGCCCTGAACCCCCACTTTATCCATCTATCTCTCAGGTAAGCTATGGGGATGTTATGTCCTCCCTGCTCCCTCTCAATTCCTTTAATTCCAGTGGCACTTGGTGAAATTATCCATCGGGGAGGCAAGAAGGGTCACGGCCTTGCTCCAGCAAGCATCACATTACCGAAGAAGGGCAAGGAAAAGCAATGTTAAGGGCTTACCCCCAGAGCACAACAGTGCTGCGGCCAGGAGGGCTCCACACCAAGCAGAGGGAGGCCCTACTAGATTTTATTAAAACTATTGAAGACCCTAATAGATTTCAATAAAAAATAAAGGTAAAATAAATGTGCATCCAGCCAAAAAAATAATAATAATGCAGTGCCAAGTAGAGCTCTTAGGAGGAAGTTTTTAAAACACAAAAATGAAAACATCCACCCTGAAGATTTTGTATCCAGTTCGGAGCACGACAGAGAGCTCTGGAGCAGAAGTTTCTGCAAGCTATTGCAGGCTTCCCGTAAGAGGCGGGGAAAGCAAGGAGAGCCTTACCATTTCGGGTTTCTAAACCTCCATGGGAAACCTATCTGCTCCTCAGAGTGATCCCCAACTTCACTGATGAAACAGCCACATACATTCCAGTTAAGGTAATCTCCTGCCTTAATAATTCATGACCTGCTTTCAGGAGAGTTTGAAGCTCAGAGGAAATCTGAAAGCTGCTATATACATTCCGATCAGTAGCACTGCTCAGGTCCTACCTTTATAAAATAAATAAATAAATAAATAAAAATCAGTGAAAGCATTTTTATTAGACTACAGGGTCAAGTAAGAGCTCCTTCCAAGCTACAGAAATCACAGCTGTCTTATTTATACTTTTTTCTCTCTTTAAATCACATAATAAAAACATTATCTTGAAAAGAAGAGAAAGATCTTAAGACAAAAGAAATGCTACATGACAAATACACTTTCAACAGCCAGGCAAACCAGTGCCTCATAGACAAGTTTGTTCTCAAGGAGATGTCCTTCAACGGAAATGTCTCCATAGATGGTTTGCATGCCTGCTTCCATACCGTCCATCATTATTATGACCATTATATTCTCCAATTGTCCTAATTGAATTAGTGCCAGTGGATAATATTCCCCTGGGGCCTCGGATCTGACGAGACATGATGGACTAACCTGGCAGGTTGGCACCAGCCGGGAGTGACCCAGTCTGCCACACCTCCTGGGCTGTGTCTCAGGCAGTCTGCAGGGTGATGGAAATGCTGCTCCCCCAGGTGCACCTGACCACTCCTGGTCTGACCCCTCCACCACCGGACACAGATCTGGGCCTCCCAGTGGGTAATAAAGCATCACTGACCTGGCGTCACCCTCAAGCCCCTCTCCCTTCCATGCCCAGGGATGTCCTGAGGCACAGCCCAAGTCCAGCCTCGCTCCCTGTACTTGTGAGATGTTGGGCTTCACCAACAGGTGATGATGCTTCTGGGCATTTCAGCATGAATCTTAGAGCAAGGGTGAGGGCTGGCTGGTGTAGGCCACTCCAGAGCTAAGCCCGCCTTTGCTTACACCCATGTCTCACCATAAACCTGTTCAGCAGTATCCCTTCTCCTTGCCCTTCAGAGATACCACCAGCAGGGCTCACAAAGAGGCCAGGTGCATCTGCTCAGACATAGGAGGAGGGCATCGAAATCTTCAGGGTGGATTTAGCCGGAGTGTAAGAAGCAGCACCTAAGGCTACTGTCTGAAGACCTGCATGGGTCTGGGTTGGCTTTGAAGCTCTATTTCCTACCTCCAAGCATAGAACCCTGCTTTACTAAGTCTACTGGAAGCCATGCGGTTAGTAAGACAAAATACGAAAGTACCTCTAATTGTAACCTATCTCCTGCTTCCTGTCAGAAAACACGTCTTAAACTGGTTGAGGATGAGATATTCATCTAATTATATATTCATCTAATTTCAGCCCAGGTGGCATGCTGCTGAAATGAAGTAAATATAACAAGTATAACAGGGTGGTTGTAAAATGGCAGAGCTCCATGGAGGTCCAGGGAGTTACTCTGTTCTACCAGCCTGGGGACTGACTCTTTACAGTTCTCATACACCACTCTCATATACTCATCTTTCACTGTAAAAAGAGTCTCTTTAGAATACAGTCTTGTGAGTCTAACAGTCCAAGCATGCACTCAAGACAGCACATGAAGAGCCAACATACAACCTGTAATCTTGCAGCATGTCATCTTCTTTGATTGCATGAGTGATCAACCATTTGTGGCCTAGCTAGGAGAAGCAAAGACATTGGCAGTCTAAATAAGTGCTGTGCTCCACCTGAGTGGGTGCATCTGCTCTCAAAGTCACTCTGAGCAACACCATCACCTTTAGAGGTGTACCCAAGGAAGCCCTGCCTGAGACAGCTATCAGGCACCAACCCAGAGATTAAACCTTCAAAACATGGGGATTCCCCATTGCCATAGACTCTGCAAAGCCCATTTTGGATTTTGGCATCACTTCTATCCTCGGTGATACTACTTGGCTTTGGGTTGCTCAGACTAATGACATATTGGGTGAAGGAAGCATTTAGCTGATTAGCTTGTGATTTACCTTCTTTGAGTGTCATCAAACGTCCCTTCTTCTCCCTTTGTCCACCCTCATGAATGAACACCTGTATTGGGTTTACGTGGTAAAGGTTTGGTAGCAGGGGGGCCACAGGGGTGGCTTCGTGAGAAGATTCCAGAAGCTGCCCTATGTCAGATAAGAGCCAGCTCCAGCCGGCTCCAAAAGGGACGCACTGCTGGCCAGACCTGAGCCAATGAGCGATGTTGCTTGCGCCTCTGTGAGAGCTGATTTAAGAAGGGGAAAAAACTGCTGCGCAACAGCAGCTGGGAGCGAGAGGAGTGAGGAACAGTCCTGCAGACACCAAGGTCAGTGAAGAAGGAGAGGTGCTCCAGGCGCCGGAGCAGAAGTTCCCCTGCGGCCTGTGGTGAGGACCATGGTGGAGCAGGCTGTCCCCCTGCAGCCCATGGAGTACCACATGGAGCAGATCTCCACGCTGCAGCCCATGGAGNTTGAAGAGCTGCAGCCGGTGGGAAGCCCACGCAGGACCCGTTTGGGAAGGACGGCATCCCGTGGGAGGGACCCCACGCTGGGGCAGGGGAACAGAGAGCGACCATGAAGGAGCGGCGGAGACGAAGCGATACGGACTGACCGCAACCCCCATTCCCCGTTCCCCTGCGCCGCTCAGGGGGAGGAGGTAGAAGAGGGTGGATGGGGGGAAGGTGTTTTTAGTTTGCTTTTAGTTTCTCACTGCTCTAGTTTGCTAGCTATAGTAATAAATTATACTAATCTCCCTATGTTGAGTCTGTTTTGCCTGTGACGATAATTAGTGAGTAACTTGCTTGTCCTTATCTCAACCCTTAAGCCCTGGTCCATCATATTTTCTCCCCCTGTCTCTTTGAGGAGGGGGAGTGAGCGAGCGGTTGTGGTGGAGGTCGCCTGTTTAGCTGGGTAAAACCACCACAACACCTCTCCTTCCTTGTTAAGCATACACCTCTTCTGACAAGAAGGTTTTTCTCCTCTTAGCTGAGACACTCCTCTTTCCATTTTCTCGCCGCACCTACCTCTTTTCTTTTTACACACCTCCATTTTACAAGGAGTTCTGGCTTTCAACAAGGTTTTGTAATCATTTATGAGCCTTGGTTGATTTAACACAATTCTCAGAGATGATTTAGGGGCACGAGGCAAGCATCTGACTGGGAAAAAGACAGTCTTGTGAAATAGTTTCTAGATGTTTCAGAAGCTGGTCTGACTACCCTGAAGATATAGACACAGTCTAACGTACCACTGGGGCTCTGGGATCTATCTTCCAGGAATCAGAAAGATCCCAGGTGAGTACACACCATTCAAAAGGTCTCACATTATGAAGTTCATACAGCCTACAACTGTTGCAGCCATCAGAGTGGCACAGGCAGGACCTGTATCACCAGCCTTTGAAGTTCATGGGAACTCCTCTGATATTCTCACAGGAGGTTTTCCCTGTCAAGATCCATCTCCAAGAGTCAGTGCCCGAGGACAAATGCCATGCCCCTACACATTTCCAAAGCTCCCAGTCTCCAAAGACCTTGATTATCTTCTTCAAGCTCATGATTTCCAAGTCAGCCTGGGATTTGCTGAAGTACTGTCTTGTGCCACCTGGATGAGAGGGGCTAGTTACACCGAAAGACTCGATGAACACTAATGGATGTGAGTCCCTGCTACATTCACAGCCATTTTACTTTTCTTTCAGGAAGTACAGAATAATCCTGCAGTCAATTACTCCCACTTTAGGCCTTTGTGCACTGCCAGGTATTTCAGGCAGCATGAAAGACACTCTTAAAATATTCTGAATGACTGCTCCAGGCTGTTGCAAGCAAACACTTAACCCAACGCATGGAAAAATTATATCCCTCTTTTCACTGAAGAAGTCAGTGGGCTGCATCAGTGATGAGACAGTATCTTATTTTGCAAGGCACTACAACTGGAGCAGCAGTTTGGGCTCGGGACAATGGATTGATGCTGCTGTAACAATATTTATTGGCACTGCAGAGTTCAAGGCTAGACTAAATCAGTCAAGTGATGCTCCCTTTTAATTTCATCAGGAGAAAAGTCAGTAAAGGAGCCAGGAAAGGAACAAATAGCTCAGAGGTGTCCAGGGCTGGAAAAGGAAGGGGCAGAATTTGTGTAGTTCAAAAAACCCACGTGATTATTCCTTACCCCAGATTTCCATTATTAAATCCAACTAAAACTATTTTGAGTTCCTCTCTCAGGGAAGGGAAGGATGTGTATGAAACCTGCACTGGACAAGCAAGGAACAAAAGTAGTGGCACAAATGCATTTTTTTAGCACAAGATGAGCCGTAAGCTGATTGGTTTAGTACCTACATTTCATCAAAGCTGATAGGAGCCAGCAGAGATGGTGTGTCAAGTTGTGCTAGGCACGGTATAGCCAGATTAACCAGGACTGCAGTGTGCACACCAACTCCATTCAGTGCTCTCCCCATTGAACTCCAGTGCTTCACCATCTGAACCTGCTGCAGACACCCCACGGCTGGGGTGCAGAGGCAGGACGAGGGAGAGCCAGAGGCTGCTCGGGAAGGTGAAGTGCTGCCACACAGCTGGGCGCAGAGCTGCATTATGGAGCAGTACTGAAACTCCTGTTTCAGACTCGACACCTTTCTCTCACTGCTCGTGATGAGGGGAGACACCAGACCTGGCCTGGCTCAGGTGTGACCCCAAGTAGCTATTATTGTTCAGTTCCACCACACACAACTTCTCTGAAGTAAAAAAAAAATTCAGATCAGCAGAAAAAGAGATTCTTTTTGCTGAAAGAAGATGGAAAATTTCAAAGACCTTTCAAACTGGACAGAAAAAGTCCACTTTGAAATGTGTCCTATGGTCACTTAAGGGAAAAAAAAGAAGCATCACAAGCAGCTCCCAATTATACCTGAATGACGCCCTTCAGCTCCATAGACATGTGTGCAGATAACCTCTCTCAGCATCAAAAAATTCTGACTCCCACTCTGAGACACTATAAATAGCTGTGTGCACAATTAGCAGGTTTCTGAGCAATCTACAGAAAATCATAATCCACATAAAATCAATAGGATCAACTTTCCCGGCTGTAACAGCAAAGGTCAGAGGGAGATCAAAGAGGCAGAAGATACGACCCCTGGGACATGCGGCAGCAGCAGCAGCAGCTCGGCAGCCTGGCGATGCTCCAGGGTCCCCTCCGCTTCCCGGGATGGATGACCCTCACGGCTGCAGTGAGCTGAGGAGCATCATCTCTGAGGAGCATCATCTGAGTAAGCAGCATCTCCCCGGCAGTGTGTGCTGTCCTGCTACATGGCAACACGTGTTTCTGACTAAAACTGCATGGCACCAACTGTGGCCAAGGTCCCCCCAGCTATGTACTTAATAATTTATCTGTGCTGGCTGTTTGACTGCAATGAGTGCACTACCTGCCTCTCCAGCTGGACACTGCCCCAAAGCTGAAATGACACAACTTGTCAAGGAGTTTTCTCCTTTCTTACCTCTGCAGCATCCCACCAGCAGCAGCAGCCAGGACATGGTACCTGCTGACAGTTGTCACAGCCCAAGGTGTATACAGCCCTTGCGTGTCCAGCATGTCACCTGGCTCACAAGTCACTGCTGGCCAATGCGAGAAGTGTGTTTGAAAGGCAAGCAAGTGTCCTTCTGGCTAGGACTAATTTTTTTGTATGGAAAACTTGCCCGTACACAAGCCATCATTTGCTTCACTGTTTATACACCTTAGACCCCTTTAGGGACAGAATATTTATTTAAGAGAAGAGATAGCAAAGCTTGAACATCAGCTGACGAAGTGCAGATCTCTCCAACGAACACACGTTTTACATTCCCTTGTTTTCTATTGCTTGATTTCACCAGAAGCTGCCTACAGCATTACAGTCCTCATGGACAATGCCATGGAGGTGGCTGATGGCTTTGCAAGAGAAGTTCTGCACTCTGCTTATGCCTAGTAAATTACCTCTAGCAGGCAGGCTTATGATCTGCTGCAACTCATGGGTCAACATTAGGAGTTTCCTTCAGTAATTGTTTCAGGCATGAGCTATGTAGAGTTGTCTCAGGAGAGCCTCAGGACTTTACCTGCTTTAAATTTCCTTCACAGTACTTCCTCTGTTCCGTCCTTATGCCATAAATTGGATTGTACTGGGCACACAAGTTGCTGGAGATTTTAGTTTCACACTGCTGAAGATCACAAAGTGTAATCTAATGCCAATGGGCTCTAACAAGTGCTAGACGAGCCTGCTAGCAGCACGTTAACCACAGCAGGTCTCAGCCTGTGGCTGGACCAGGCGCTGGGCTAATAGCAGAACACGTGTGATCAGCCCCGGGTGAGGCAACTTATTCCCACAGGCCACATTATTTCTGCTGGATCTCTCAGACGTGCAGACTGGGGCTGGCTCTGCTGCTACAGACACTCGGGGTTCAGGGCATGCATGGGGAAGAGCCATGTGGCCTGCTGGAGTAGCTCATCATCAGCATGGGAGAGACCAGCGGAGATCCTCTTCTTCCTCTTGAATCTCCACATGGCTAGGAGAGGGAGAATGAGCCTCAAATCTCAGGCAGGAACCAAAGGGAAGCACTTAAGCAGCTCATCAGTAGTCTCTCCAGCTAGCTAGCTTCAGGTTGTATGCTGTTGTGCTCCAGATTGGAGCTTCTTCCCAATGCACTTGGCAAGGACATCGGGTGTGGAGGTGGAGGGAGCGGGGGTGAGAACGCCTCCAGGATCCAGATGAAAGAGGATGGAGTTCAGCCCACACTCTCTTCAGAGACCATCAGGGACATTGTTTTGTGGGAGAAAAAAGAAAAGTGTTTTTTTAAACATGGTAAGTATTTCAGAAATGTCTTTTTCTCCTCCCTGAGAATGGTTGTGATGGGCCTGCCCACTGTATCAAGCAATTTAAACAGATCATTGCATTTGAGGCCGTGCAGGAACTCACCCTAACAGTGCTTCCTTCCGGGCAGAATTTCCCTTTACAAATGTCACACAGGAAATTGTTTCCCCGAGAGCTTTATCGCTGATTTGACACAGAAAGCCTGGCGTGTGCTTTTTCTGGGGGATGCTTGTAATTGGAAATGACTGTGGAACAGCTTGCAAGGCTGAAAGCCTGAAAGAAGGAGAGAAAACACTCCACCTAGCAAACACATCAGACCTGGATATTTTGCAAGGCAGGTGATGATTCTTTATGAGCTGCACAAATTTCCTTTCACAGTCTTGCAAGCAGCAGATGAGTAAACTAGCATACTCCTGGTTTTACAGCCCCAGAGGCCGAGACACTTTGCAGCCATTTCACCTCCAAGAATTTTGAAGACAACTGGTGTTCATGCGAAGCTGCTCTTGACCAATGGTCAACCCAGGGTCCTATTGATAATTGCAGACTTCATTTTGGTTGGAATGTTCTACTTTTGTGCTTCAATCACAACGTATTCCCCCTCCTCTTTCTAAACCTCTAATCTTCCCACTATTCTAAATAGGCTGCTTTCCATCCAAATATCTCCATCCTTTTCCAGTTAAAATGTATAAACCGAAGGTCTAATGAGCAATTAATGCATTAGAATGCTGCAATTAACTCTTCTTTACATCATGCTCACAACAAAAGCACATTACCAATGTCCGTTTTAAACATTTGTTATTGTCTCTTTTTCTCTTTTTCTGCCTTTTTTTTTTTTTTAGGTGAACAATACAAGCACAGCCTCATTTCTGACCTTGACATGCACATTTCAATCAAGCTTTGCATGAGAGAAGTGACCTGCAATCAGAGAGAGCAGATGCTTATTCTCCAACCAGAAGAAATTATCAGGAGAGACTTGAGCTTTTGATACTTGGAATAAATTGTCAAGCAGAAAAAGAAATACCCAAGGAAAGCATGGCTTTCCATGACAGGGGCCTTTCTTTTTCAGACAATGGCAAGGACCTTGCAGTTTGCTTTCATTATTTTATGCACTTTTCTGATGTTATGACTGAACACAGCAACGCTGAGTGCTCTGACAGCTGCTTTCCTCCAGAAGCTGATGGGAGGCTCTGGTTGAATGCAGGCCATTAGAAGGTGCACAGCTTTATCATGGATGGGGCTTGGGGACTGGGAAGTGGAAAATAAGGTACCCATGCTTCTTCAGGATTTGACTGGCCATGGGAAATCAACAGCAAACTTCCAACAACTTGTGTTTCATGTGTTTCATGATGTGGTCTACTATGTAAAAAGCAGCACGGTGCAGAACTAAGGTAATAACCAGAGAGATCATAGACAGTGCTCCATATCCTAGAGCAGACTTACTCCAAGAGACCTTTCAGCATTCCTGGTTTCCCTCCCAGCATTTGTCTGTTCAGCATTTAAGCACTTGGTGGAGAGACCGTGTGCCCTGCTGGGATAACAACCTCTCCAAACCACTGGGATGCAGGGAATACGCCATTTTAAAAACCACTGAAGTAACTTTGTAGCCAAAGTCTGGCTTGCAAATGCCTTGTAAACGGTCAACTCTTGGGGACAGTTGACGCAATAATGCGGGCCAGGTCCTCTGGAGGTAAGGCTCAGTGTAGTCCCATTGATACCTTTATGAATATCTGGGTGAGGTGCCCACCAGCACATCCTCCCACAGGTGCTGCAACAGATCCTGCGTATGGACAGGGTGGGCCTGGGCAAAGAAGGACCTCCTCTTCATCTTCACGTCACAGGAGAAGCTCACAGCTCTTAGTGCCAATGTTTCCGGCTCTCTGCAGATGTGGGCAGTTACCAGTGTGTCTGTTGCTGTTGATTCTTGTGTTCAGGGTTATCCACACAGCCATGTGGATTCATCTTAGAAAAATGTAATGGGAGCTGAATTTTTGGAAAACAACTCCAGCTTCTACCATAGACCAGCACCAGGAGGAAGCATTGCCAGGCACTAACAGATGTTTCACTGACTAAAAGCTGTTGAGAGAAAGCAGAGAATCACATAGTCCTCTCTAAGGATCTCATCTACAGGGGAAAGTATGAAGAGTGAATGTTCTCCCTCATTAGTCTCCAGCACAAAATCCCCCAGTGCAGCTGAAAGTGATTTTGTCGCTGTTGTAGTCTCAGATGACACGATATTCCTCAGCCATTCGGTGCCCCCTCCTCCCGCAGCACTGTCCTTAATCACACCCTGAGCCAGGTCGCAGCAGTAGGAGCCAGCTACACGTTTGCCACAGAGGCTAGGGAAAGCCCTTGCTACTGCAACTGAATCTGGCCCTATTGCTCTACATTTGTCTGGAGGTTTAAGCTACATGATAATTTCCTTTCCAGCCTAAGGCAAAAATATGTTAACATGCAGAGCAGGGGGAACATCTCTGATGGCCACTTTACTGCCTTGTTTTGAGAGTGGAGTAACCTGCAGCTGAGCAACTCAGTGTCCGCTTGCTGAGGGATGACACAGTATTTCAGGTCACGACTGCAATTTATGTGGCTCAAAAAGAAGGAGAATCGTGCTGCTCATGTCAGATCCTCTGCTCCTGGATCCCGTACTGGAAATGTCCCTGACAACGCAAGAGAAACACAACAGCAAATATGTCAGTACTCTGTTGAGTACTGCACAGAGTAGGAAAATGTGAAGAGAAAACGGGAAACCGTGATAGCACTTTTTACCCTGGAAAAATACCCAGGGTGTGTGTTTATAGCTGTAGATATACACAGCTATGCAATGCGTTGGGACAGCTTCACCAGCAGCTCAAAGGGTGACATCTCTGGTTATAACATTCAGCAGGCATTTCCCCATGCAAGGTGTTGCGCGGGATGATGTGAGAAACATTCTCCAATTAGGACTGAAGAAACGAAAGGGGCAGCAACTGAAGGCTCACCTGACAACACTGGCCAGACACTTGGGGAAGCTCTTTTACCACCCATTGGAGCCAGAGCAAGTAGAAATATTTGGGAACTCCTTCACTGACATCCTCAGGAAGGTGGGACCCTTGCCAGAGCTTCTTTTCCTTCCCCTTGCCACAACTTGAAGGGAAACCTTCATTTCTTTTCCCTTGGCAGAATCCAGATGGTGCAACCAGGAATCTCTGGCTGGCAGGCTGTGTTTGGAAATGCACTCTGAAAATGCCATGATCGTGTTATAAACTTCTCTTGAACACAGCTGTTTTGACCCCTGCAGTCTAGTGATCTCCAGGTGCCTGTCGTGGGTCTGACCTGCTGTGGCACTACCCATGGTTTCCTGCTGAACTCAGGGCTTTCAGTGCTTCTTTCCCCCAGCCAAGGAGGAACCAAGGGGCTTCTGACCCCAGACTAGAGCAAAAAGAGACACCAAGAGTCACATATTTTGTAGGTGAACAAATCAATGTGCAGCGAACTGCTGATGTTTAAGTCCATCACAGCTCAGGAAGCAGGGTGATATACCAATTTAAACACCTACACTAGATGTGACGTTGAGCAACTTCAGTCATCGCACAGAGACTATCATGTCTGGTCTGGAAATGTAGGGGCAATGAATGACCAGTCCATACCTTTGCTCAGGATTGATGACCATTATCCAAAGGAACAGGGAGAAGCAGAAAGAAATTGCTGAGTGGGATATTCAGCAGGACTTCTAGATTCACTGTCTTTGTAATTATAGTACAAATTATTCCATGGGACTTCAGGGAGAGGACACTGGAGAGATGGCCCCTCCACCAGCCAACCTGTCCCCAGCATCACAGCAAAGGTGATGCTTAAATTCACCTGAGTCACCTGAGGCAATGAAAAAAGCTTGCTTTCTCATCCTTGTGAAATGAGTGTTGTGACCTAGAAGTCGCTCAGGGCTGGAGGAATGACTCAAAGAGCCAGAGAGGGGTAGGGGAGCAGGAGGAAGGTGTGGAAGATGTGCTCTCCCACCTGGGGCTGGCAGTCAAGCTGGGAAAAACTGCAAGGAGAGCAACCTGTAGCAACCTGAGAACGTGTACATCTTCAGCTTACACACTGCAGTTGCACCAAGAGCCTGACTTGCCATGGCATGCCGACTTGCTACTGACCCTGAGGGAAAAAGAGACTTTAAAACACAAGGTTAGGAGTGTAGGGGCTTAGGCTCAATATAGTAATAGCTGAAAGATAATCTGGGTTGTGAGAAACCTAGCACACATTGTAGCTGTACCTTTCCCTAGACATTGAAACAAGATGGCTTTGTTGGCCATCCCCATAGTGAAGACAGTGAGCTGAGGCCCTTAAATGTGTTGTGACCTGGGATATGTTGTGCACCGACCATCAAGCTGAAGAGACAGTGGTTCTACATCATACCCAACCAATGACCAGAAGAAGTGAACAGGAGCGCAAGGAGGCAGAGCGAGGAGCCACATAGCACTTTGAAGCAGAGCCCAAGACTCAACAGCAAGAAGAAAGCAGCCCCTCATCCCAAAAGCCAGTCACGGAGAGCTTGCCTGTTTTATAGGAGAAACAACAACAGCACCGATGATACCTCTCCTGCTTCTTGAAAAGCAGTGCTTGGGAGGAAGGGATAGGGGAGCAGAAAAAGGAAAACACAGCCACACATGGTGCCAGCCCAAAGATAGCTGACAGTGTCCCAATGGACAACATGCAATGCAAAGATCTTCAGGGACACCAACTGCCTGGGCCTGTGGCTAGTCACTGGGACAGTGCGGAATGGTGATGGGCACACCTGGTCATCCAGAGCTCAGGGGTGGGCATGAGTGGCCAAGTTCAGGAGCACCTTTGCAGGGAAAGCAGGGTGCCTCCAGCTTTCCTGCCACGATTTCATTCTTTGGCTCCATACAGGAATTTTCCATAATCTCTTGATGCTTAACCAAAGAGTTATTCACCTCCAAGCTGTACAGATAGCAGAATGTGACCCCAGCAGTTTGCAATGGCTTATTAAACCCAATGAGCCATAGAAGAGAGTAGGAAGGAACAGGTGAGAAAGCAATTCTGTTGCAAAGTCTTGCTGCACTGTTGGGCTTGTATTTTTAGGGAGGGCTCAATGGCTGGGAGAGAGATTGGGCAGGTTTCCTGGAGTATTCCCGGTCCTTCCCTCTCTCCCTGGTAAACACAGGGGCAGCACTTTAGCTGCAGACTTCATCTACACAGGGTCCCCCAAACTGACCCAGAGATTGCTGACTTGGTTACACTCCTCTGCTCATTCAGACTGCTCTGCAGTTCTCTACAGCACCTTTCCACTGGGGGTCCACAGGCATGTCTGGGTGCACCACAGAGACCCATAGCTCAGCACTGCAAGGTTATTCTGAGTCTGCTACAGGCAAGTCTGCTTTTCTAATGCAGATACTCAGGGAGTCTGCAAATCTAAAGAGCATGGGGACAACTGAAATGGGGTTCAAATTCTGCTGTGAGTTTTCAATAGATGGAGAAGCTTTGTAAGTCTGTATTCCTCCCATTCATCAGCTTGGAAAAGTGACCTCTTAAAAGAAAACTTGAACATGCAATTTCTTCTACAGGAAAAAAAAAAAGTGCACAACAACAACAAAAAACAGAACCATTTATTACCATGAGCAATCACTTCAAAATGTGGATGTTCAGCACCTGGCAGCCTATTTTCTAAGGATACACAGCAGCACAAGGCAGGACTGGCTCTGGAGCCACTTGAATAGAAGTGTCAGGACCAGGCTGTACTGAAAAAGGAACAAGAGAAAGGAGAAAATGACGAGGAAGAATGGCAGGGCGTCTAACACTTTGCATCTAATGCCTCCACATGGCTGCAAGTGCCGTGGCAATTTGGCCCTGATAACACGGATGAAGAGATGTTGCTAACATATTGCTTCCTTGTCAAATGTCTCACTGGTTTTGCAGCCAAGTCTCCTGCCAGCAAGGCCGCAGCAGTGCCTCTCCATTACTTTCATATGCAAAGAGGTTGTTAACTCAATTGCCAATAAAATTCTAGTGGGTGGAGAGGAGGACATCTGCCTGTCTAGTCCTGTGCTTGCCAACATGGTTCTTTTATTCCTCCAGAAGCCGCAAGCTCCTACTCGAGCTGGTATTTTGACAAGCATTTCTGTTTTCTTGACACAATGGGCAAAGTGGGCACAGATCTTGCATGCCACTCGTAATATGTTTTCTGTGCTGTGATTTGCATCCTTTCTGGAGGATGCCTGGCACTGCGCTGCACAAAGCAGAACGAGCAGCTTGGACAGTGGGTTTAGTCTGACATGCAAATGTACTGTTTAATTATGTGCAATTGCGTTAGGAGAATGTGAAGAGGATGCTTTGCAGGCTGTGATGGCTACAAGGCTATGATGAATTTGGGTTTGAGGGGCGGGGGGGATGGAAGAGGCTTTGGAGGAGGGAGAAAAAAGGATGGGAGTAATACTGAAGCAAATGAGTTGTCGTCAGGAACCGCATGAAATGGCGATGGCCGTTTGTGTTAATTCACCAACTTTATTCTTGGCTGCTGGAGACCCAAGGGTCCCAACTAACAGAAGCTGCAACCCCCTAAAGACACTTTCCCAGAGGACAGGGGACTTACATGGCATCTGTGCTCTCGGCACAGTCTCAAAGCTGGCCTTAGGTCCCACCAGGAAAATTCCAGTCGAAAATGAAAGAGACCAAATAAACACAGGTGGCAGCCTGGTCACCAGGAGCAGGGTAGGTAGACTTGATGCCCTCGGGCTTGGGACCAGACAGCATGATCTCTTCCAGCCCTTTTCAGCCCTAAATTTTGGTTAATCTCTGCTGTCATGCTTTGGATGAGCCACCACCTTTGCAAACACATGACGTGGTTACATCTGAAAGAAGAGGCCAAGAAGCCAGAGGGACTACTGGAGGAGAGGTTTAGACACATCAGACTGCACAGATGGTCAGAGCCAGAATCTCTCAGGTATCACACAGGGCACAATCAGCTCTCCTCCAACCCCATCTTCCCCAGGCACTCCCTGCGTGCCAACCATGCTGCCAAGCCTCATAAATTTCCCTCCCTGAGCACTGCTCAATGGAGGAATATTGAAAGATGGTCCAACTGTATGATCCTACAGCTGCCCAAGGGCACAGCTGCCAGCAGTACTGCTCTGCCTTCTCCCCAAAAATAGAGCCCCTCCTCTTTTTGGGATGACCACAGAGCTAAAGGACAGCTAATTTAATGCCTTATAAACCAGCTTCACTTTAGCACAAGAAATTAAAAAAAAAAAAAACAAAAACCACTTTCTTATCTCTCTGGGGAATGTCTTGAGACTCAAGCTGTTTTATTATCTGGGTTAGTTTGACATCCGAGAGGAGATTACAATCTGAAATCTGGAATGGAAAGGGGGTTAGTCAATGTCATTTCCTATGTTCATAAATAAATGACCAAGAAGAAGTACATGTCACTCTGCTTTCATTTACTGGGCTGAAGGTTCATCTTTAAAACAAAAGATCAGGAATTTATTGGCTTATTAATTATCTGGAGGCTTTTAATAAGGTGCTGTATTACTTTGACCATCTTACCATTCTGTAATTTGATTATCCAGTCTTTCTGGTTCTTAATTGATAATTAATTTGAATAACGTGCAAAGAATTGAATGATGGAAGAGAGAAGGAGAAACAGATGGTTGGTCTATGCAGCTAGAAAACATTTAATGGGGGAGAAAAGCATCATATTTTGCACATAACAACATACTTTGTTCATTTCTAGGAAGGGACAATGGTATATGCTGTGGCTCATGTCTTCAAACTTCTGCACTAGTAAAAGAAAGGAGGGAAGAGATATTGAGACTGTATCATAAAAAGGTGGATAGTAAACATGTAAGGATTAGAGAGCTAGCAGACGTGAAGTCTGGCATAGGCTTCACTGGAAAAAAGGCATCCAAGACACTTAGTTTGTTGGAGTTCATGTTGATGTGGACAATCCTAAATTGAAGTTCTCCTTTAATGGGCAAAACAATTGAAGACAGTGAGATGTAAAGCCACAGCATAAGAGGTTCCTTGGACGAAATTTGTGGATTTTGTGTTCTGAGACGAATTCCTTGCCTCTGACTACATTACAGAGAATATCCAACTTCAGGGAACCGAGAATAAAGAAACTGGCACCAAAATGCCACAGCTTTTCTTAACGTTCTGAAACATATCTTCTTAAAGTTTCACTGGCTCTCCCAGCCCCTATTGCCATCTCCAGAATTTCCACTGGCAAACAGACCTTTGGGTAGAAACCGGGTACCAGAGCTTCTGAAGGAGACACAAATGCCTAGCAAGGCACATGCTCAGGAGCTGCGAGCTTCCACTGTGAGCCACGGGCAGCTGCACCAGGCTACTCCCTGTGAACATCATGCGGATTTTCTTCCACAGGACAACATTTCAGGCTTGAAATTGACCACATATTTTTTCAAGCCATGTCCTCTCGCTGCAGAGCTCTTCCTTTCGGTGTTTCTGGCCATCATGTGACTAAGCCTCCTACAACTATGAGTTTTGTGAGAGCATTTTTCCTGGAATCTACACCCACATTTTTCATAAAGGATGCTACTTAGATGTATTCGTTTTTCTTTCAAGGACAGCCTATACTTATGGAGACAGGATAGAGTAATGACTGAAGGTAATTCTGGATCGGACTCCAGGAGGGTAAAAGGAACAAATAAGCAATATATTTGCACCTATACACCCACAGATGTCAAGCCTTTAAGTGAAGCAGCCCAAAGGATTTACATCACTTCAAAAATGAATTGGTGTCTTAAAAACACATTTGTTTTTGTCCCTTGGATGGTGCCACACTGGTTCCAGATCTGCAAGAAAACTCTGTAGCACAAAAGAGTGTGCAACTAAGGGCTGTGCAGACACTGCTCTGTCCTTCCTTTTTGCAAGCTAAAACTACGATGTTTTGCATGTAGAGAATGTTTAGGAGAGCTAATCTCCTCACTGTGAGAGAGCATGGAGCTGACCTCCACCACGTCCTCCTTGAGAAGGCCTCGGGGCCTTGGGCCAGTGCCAATGGAAGTGAGCATCCTCTGCATTTACAGCAAAGGCCCCCCAGCAAAACAGGGCCCATCTTCTCCGCTGTCTGAGAGGAGCTGACCCATTCCCCACCACCTTGCTAGGCACTCGTTTTACACGCTTCCTCTCTTTTGCGTAGACATCTCAGAGGCTTAAAAATGCCATTCTACTTGCCATTGCCTTTCCGTCTCTGTGCAGGAGGGATGTTCAGTCCAGCTTGCTGCAGGCACTGGGGTGTTTTCAAGGACACCGCCAGTTCCCAGATAGCCAAAGATTTATGAGTTCAGTCAAGAGAACTAGTGCTGAAATGAACACAGGCGCATATTACTCTTGAAGTAAAGATGCTGTTTGCTGTTTCCCGCTTACCAAACCCCTTCACCTTTGCCAAGACACTTGTAAAGCACTGGATATAATAGTAATGGGGATCACAACTCTCCCTGCTCAGCACAAGTCTTTGAATGCTGTGTCTAGTAAGATGATGAATAGTAATGACCACAGTTGCAGCGGTGACACGACTACTCCTTGCAGTCATCTTCCATTGTTCTTAAGGAGACAGAGTGTCTAAGGTCAAACAGCTAACACAATGCATTTCGATAGGGCCTACAAAAATCATTCCTTCCATTTCTTCCAGATTTACAACCTCTGCGACAGGGTAAGTAACCAAAAAACGTGATGAAAGAGACTTCCAGAAGCCATCAGATGTAAATGGATTGCAACAGTTTTTAAATGGGTTAAATTTGCAGCCTGAACTTGGCAGAATCTCTGTAATCGTTATTCTTTTATTCATAGCAGTAATAAATAATAATAAACCTAAACATCCCAATGGTCCCCACACCTCCTGCATCTCCCTAGCTGCAGATCTCAAATATGAATAATAATTACAGCTTATCAAATCAGCCCATGATTAGAGACAACAGAAAGACATTTCATATTGTTAACTTCCTTGCACTAGAGGAAAAAAAATCAGGTCATAGGGGTATTAAAAATTTATATCATAGCATTTGACTTGACTCATCTCTTAAAAAGAAAAAAACCTAGCATGTATTATGTATTTAGGCAATTCCTTTTAAATCCTTTCTAGAATGAGCACAAGATAGGCCCATAACTTGATAGATGGGTGGCTCTATCTAGATAGCGTGCATATTTTATATACACAGACACGTGCATACACTTAATGCACTATCACACCTATATATAAAATCATATATAGAGAAAGGTATAAATCTATTTATATCTCTCAGGTGAAGACAGATGCAGAGCTAATGTTAAAAAAAAAATCTCTATATAGTTAGCATCTTATTTAAACCTGGCAGCTTTAGCAGAATAACTTTTTTGCCAATTTTTTGTAGAGTCGCAGCAACCTCAGCAGAGCTTGTTTCATTAGCAGCCTTGTTCCTGTTTATGTTTGGTGGTTGTTGTTTTGTTTTGCTTTTTTTCCTTCCCTTTGGTCATTTTTCTAGCTTCCCTAGTCAAAAAATACCTTGACTAGGGAAAAAGAAAGTCCTTGATTCCCTCACAATGGGTGACTGGAATAAATCAAGTGAAGAGGGAGGCTAAATTTTCAACTCATCATTCAGGAGATTAGGAGAGGAAACCAGCTGCTGCTTGAATGGTTTGCAGGACCCACTTTGTGCCCTGTTTCAGTCCTGCTGCTGGGGCTGCAAATTTGATGCAGGAGCTCTTTTAGCGTAGGCAAAGCAGAGCAGTCCCTGCAGGGTAATTTTGTGTACGCAGCCTGTAAGTAAATATGCAGCAGTCCTCTGATAAGCAGGCCCAGATTGTCCAGAGGCACGGGCCGCCCAGAAAACAAAGAAAAGGTGTTCATAACCTGCTCTGCTTAAAACCTGCAAAAAAACCACGGTCATGGGTCCCCGGAGGCAGCCCTGCCCTGGGCAAGGGCTGCATGGGGAGCCCTGCAGCGGCGGCCTCCCCCAGGCACGTCCCAGGCCGTCTTCTGGATGTCTCTGTGGTGCTAATGATGGATCCAACAACCTGCCTGGTTAGAGGGAAGGGAAAACAGGTCCAGTCTCCTGTTGCCCAAGGCTAACCTGGTCTTGGTGCCCGCTACTGTCTGTGGAAGATAGTGCTTCCAAAGTTCTCTGGATGCCTCCTGGCTGTTTAGGGCCTTGCTCAGCATTTTCTTCCACCTCCAACTTATAAAAACCAGCTAGCATCCTCATGCTAATCAGAAAAATTCTTCCACGTTTCCATGTAAAAACACTTTTTTATAAGAGACACAGTTCTATATCCAAGGTTGTCAGCAGCACAAATTTCCCAAAAGATGCTGGAAATCTTGGAGAGGCAGCAACTGCAGAGAGCTGCAGTGAACGTCTCCATGTAAATGCCCTGGCATCAGCTTACTGTTTTCAGGAGAGGTCAGCATATTTACATAGATGCGTTAATAGGGCAGCCGCCAAAATCTCTTCTAAGATGTTTTGAAAGCTTTAAAAAAAAGCCCTCAAATATATTTTTTTCAACATCTGCAGTCAATGAAAGGAGAGATGCAAATCTGCTGTCATTTGCATGCAAATTTTTTTACATCAAATCACTGACAGAATGCACAATAAACACACTTTAAATTGAAATATTCCACGTTCACTTCCTCCTACCCTTGCCTGCAGCTGGGATCCAATTTTCATGCACTGCTCCACACAGGTGACCAGCCTCCAGTGGCTCTGAAGCCAGGAAGAGTGTGGGGAAGACAGAATTACAGAGGCAAAGTAATTGCAACCAGCTCATGACTCAAAAACCAGCTGTTGTGAGAGAGAGTAAAGATGAAGGTTCTTCACAAATAAATGCTGTTAAAAGAGTCTGTATCTGTCCTAAATCCTAAAGCATCCTTTACGGCAACCACTATTGTTTTGCTCACAGGGAAAAATTATAATCAGTCGCTCTGGAGTCCACACAATCAGAAATAATAGCAAATATCTCTGTAAGGCTTGTTTGCTACAAGCTTTAAACATCTCATTTGACGTACAACACCCCTGCAGGGGAGGGCAGTGCTCATAACACCAGTGCAGAGATGGGCAAAATATGTGCAGCAAGGATAAGGGGTTTGCTCAGGTCATGTTGAAAGTGCAGCAGAGCTGGGAATTGAGCTGTGTTCCCCCAGGTCTCATGGTCATGCTTTTGCATCCCATCCCCAACCCCATCCCCATCCCCATCCCCATCCCCATCCCCATCCCCATCCATTTGCTTTCTGTTTCTTTTCCGTATGAGGCACAGTAGCTCCACCAGGCTCTCCATCTTCAGTCTCATGTGCCAGGTGACACTGATTTTAGGATATGCACAAAAGCACTCTAGGGCCATCTGCATGGGTGAGCTAAGGCACAGCTGCACTCCGATGTCCCCATGTGTTAGCCCTCTGCCATGACCAACCTCATCACTACACCAGACATGTCTCAGCTTTCCTGCAGCGCCTAATGGTTCCTGCAGCATACACAAGGCTATTTTCTGGTGCTTCACTTTTCCTACTGACAGAAAGTATTTCCTGCTGTCTGACCAAACTCCTTCCTCCTATACCTCAAAGCTGCTCATTCTTGTCATAGTTGGTCAGCTGAACGTTTCTGCTGCTGGTTCCCGCGGTGCACCCCAGCAGAACCCCGTGCTGTCCCTCTGTCCCTACAGCTCTGGCCCACCACTGGGGACAGTCTGCAGCTTCCCCAGGGAACACACAATACCTGTAAGGGCAAAGCAAAGACCACGCTGGTAAATCAATAATTTTTTAATAGCCCGAGACCTGTCTCCTTTCAAACCACACAGCCTTTGGTTTGCATGTTGCTCTTGGTACCTTGGGAGCAGATTTGCCTGGACTGAGCTCTGACTGGTCCTGGCCAGATGGCTTGTGGTGTGGGAGCCTTCAACAAGTCCCCTGGGTCTGTCCACAAGCTGCAACAGCACAGCTGCTCGCCTGCAGCACAGGCATGCCTTGCTCTGACTCACGAGCTATTAAAAGCCACATTTCCCCCCATATCTCTCTACCTAGAGATATAGATAGGCACCCAGCAAGGACCATGAAAGCATTTAGGCTGGTTAGTTAGATCTCACTGGAAGTTAAGCACCAGATTCACCTGCCTGTCAGAAATGAAATGCCTTCTGAAACTGAGCCCCAGGCACTTCTGAGCTCCTTATGCAAGCTGGAAACTCCAGGTCTTCAGAGACACAGGTCAGCGAAACAGAACTACGTGCACCTTCCCACCCTTGCTCCTGCAGGCAGCAAGGTCCACGAGTCTGGGGGAGCAGGGGGAGCAGGCAGAGAGATTCCAGCAAAACACTGCACAAAGATCAAACATCATAACTCACGTGTTGCGTCAATGGGAACATACTTTTGAGGCAACTCCTCCAGACTGTCAGCAGCACTGCAGGAAAGAAAAAAGCTGAGCGTTGAAAGGGTCCCATATTTATCTGTTTCTTTGCCTGCAAAACTCTCTGCAGAGCCTAAGAGGAAATGTTGAAGATGGCAAGGGCAGAAGGGTGGGATGGCGTGTTATCTGCCCACAGTGGTGTTGGCATGCAGGCATGTGTGTGAGCATGCACATGCATGAGTATGTGCTCTCCTCCGGCTTCCTGAAAGGAAACCAAGTTTGCATTTGCTGTTCGAAGGCCACTGAAAATACAGAATGACTGAGCTGCTGCATTTCTTTGTTTTTTTTTCCCAAGAAATTAAAGAAACTATTTGAGATCACCTTATCTGGTAGGTGATGGGATAATTGGAAATGCCTTGGTATAGCTGACATGTCCACAGATACACAGAGGAGCAGCACAAACATCTCAGCGACAGGCACAAACTTAATAAGTGTTAGGGACAAATCTAATAACCGCTTCACCGGTCTCAACAGCTCTTTAGCTGATATAACACCACAAACACTTTCTCAGTGTTTTTGTTGTTATTTAACCCTGCGAGAGCGCAGGCTCCGCAGCAGCGAGCCCCAGTGCTCCCCGGACAGAGCTGGCGCGCACTTTGTTGGTCCTGAACACTCCTGCAGGAAGGCTGAGGTCACCTCGCTGCCCAGCAGCACCAGCGTTCGCCAAGGCTCTGCAGGCACCTGTAGGACACCCGTGGTCAGACATCTCCTGAATCAGTGGCACATCTGCCCGAGGTGTCCTTGGCAAGCCTCGTCAGCTGCCTCTGAAGAAACCCAGATGTTGCTGGCTGCAGGTCGGAGATCCAGCCAGCAAATGTTTCCTCCCTGGGTTGTGTGCCTATAGGCAGGAAGGATGCTATTTGTGGCGATCACCTAACTTTTCTGTTAAAAATAAAGTCTGAAAGCAGTTCAGGGCTTATGGTGAATGGTAGGGAGAGTGGTGGCGCTGATTATTTACATGGAAACAGGCAATGTCATTCTGAGGCTTCACTCCTTTTTACATCTCCCCCAACACTGGGTAGCCTAGGGAGCCCTCAAAGTTCATGTCCAGCATCCAGGTGCAATGAGCCCGAGGCCCCAGGGCTGAGGACAGGGGCTTCTTCTGTTCATTTCAACTGTGGAGCACCAGCAGAGGTGCGGATATCGAAAGGCCCAGCAGAAAAATGTGTTAACTCAAAGCAGAATGGATGGCAGCAGCTGGTGGGAAGCTGGAGAGATGCGCTCACCCTTGGACAGATCAGACATGTAGCAAGCTTGCCTTGCACATGCTGAGAATGGCACCCATGACCTTACAGCCATGTCCAAACCTGCTGTGTCCTGCAGATAGCTGCATGATTTCCCAGGTAGTCTCAAGGGACAGCACAGACCAAAGAGTGGGGAGACCTCCTCCGAGCTCAGCCACGTGGGCACATCCCACGCCTCTCTGCTTGACACCCGCCATCAGAGAGATCACATCAGGTGCATTAGGCTAAGCCCTTGCTCGAGAAAAAGCATGCCCGCGTGGGCAGTTATTCTGGACTAGGCATGATAAAAGCAATGCCAGTTAAATTTCCTCATGCACAAGCAGGTTTACCTGCCCTTCGGCCTCCCATACAGCTTGTATTTTGTGGTAAAGCTTTTAAAAAAGAGTTGCACAACCTTACGCACAGGCCATCACCTAGCTTGGGGATGGCATGACAGATTATCTGTACAAAGGCTGTGGAAAATTCCTGGATGGGGCTGTGGAGTGAATGTGGCAGGCCAAGGAGCTGGGCAGCCTTTCCCACCGCTGATATCCATCAGCCTGCAGCCCATCCCAAGCACCTCTCCGCACCAGATTTATTCTGGTCAGCAGCAGAAAAAATTCAGCTGGGAAGGACCTCTGGAGGTCCTGAGTCTGCCCAGTAGGTAGCATGAAGCTGAGTCGAATTCATCGCAGGTGAGCATCATGTGAAAGGCAGCTCCCGAGCTGAGGCTGGAAAGCCCTCAGCTTCCTAAAAACCCGGTGGGTTTTGGATGCCGTCAGCTATGGTACGTTGTGTTGGTGGGGGCAGGCAGCTCTGGAGGGTGCTTTCCAGGGATAAACGAGCAAATGATGGGATGCTTCAGCGGGAGGAAGGGTACCCGAGCGCATGTGCAGAGGATGTACCCAACGTCCACATGTCCGTCGCGGGGAGGAGATGAAACCTCGCAGGCAGAGACCCAGGCAGCGGTGTCTGCTGGTGAAGGCGTCGCTGCGACTCTGCAGGCTGGAAGCGAGGTCTGCCCCAGCGAGGACGAGCCGCCTCTGCAGAAAAGCACATCCGCTGCTCAGCGGCGGGGGTGAGTCACTGCGCCAACAGGAGCGGCTCGGCGTGAGAGAAGAAGTTTAACGCGTGAAGACAGACGGACGGCCTCCCNAAAAAAAAAAAATCTGCCCTTTTCCAGGAAAGTGCTTTGCAACCTGATTGCTCTTGTATCTGTTTATTAAACAAAGGTTTGAGGAGGAAATTCCTCGCTGCAGTAAAATACCGTGTTTCCAAGGTTATCCCGGAGCACAAAGCAAGAAGACAGTCATTTTTCATCTCCATAATTAGAGAAATTGTATTAGCAGATTAGTGTTAAGCAACATTTACATACAGTAACATGGTTACGGGATGGTGCTCCTAACCAAATTAAAGGCCATCTTGCTCACCCGCCCCTGCAGCAGGCAGGACTCTTCACAGCACTCTTCCCTGGGTTTTCAGTGCCCGATCCAAAGATCCTCCAAACCTGACGGTAGGGTGCCCATTGAATGCAACCAGCATCGTTTCACCAGGTTTCAGGAATCTGCTCTCCTTGTTGCTGGTTAAATCACAGGGCCCCTTCCCAGACATGGTTTTAAGACCCATATCTCTCTGCAATTTGGATTTCCTTCTCGCAGCCGGCGTGAGGCGCGGGCACGGTACGCTCACCTGGCAGAGTTGAGCTGGGTTTTATTTGCTCGCTGCTGTGCAAATCCCAGGTCAGGTCATACAGGGCTCGTTTGAAGGGTTTGTGTCGTGTTTCAACCGCAGCCACAACCAGCGAGCTCCAAACGAGCCCGGCAGGAAGCTTTCCCTGGCAGAAGCCAGCAAGGCAGCCAGCATCATAAAAACCTAAAGAATTTGGCATGGTTTTATCAAAAGGTTTGTATTTTCCAGCACATCAAAAGACGACTTTACACAGGCAGAAAAAAATATATTCCTGCTGCATCTCTGCACTGGGAGCTTGCCACCTCTCCGGTCCACGCCGGAGCAGCAGAGCCACCAACAGAGCCACCTCGTCCTCTGGCAGCAGCATCCCCAGCAGGCGAAGGCACAGGGAGGACGCAGAGCATTTCCAGGCTCACCTAACTGCCTTTGATGAAATGCTCTGTTTTCAACACCCCCAACCAAGAAAAAATCGAGCCCAGCCACTCCCAGCTCCTCTGTAGCCATTTTCGAGGTTCACAGACTTAACTGTCGAAGGCTGCAGACACATTTATTATCTTTTTGCAGTGCCATCTGGCATTTGTGTATCAGAAGAAGATTACATATATGTCAAACGGGGAAAAATATCTTTTCCTGTAACAGTTGTAGAAGCAGAGGGGGGAAAAATATAAAAAAAATTAAATCCTGTGGACCATATGGAAGGCTTTTTCTTAAGCGATCCATCTTGAGCAATTAGGAAGTGTCACAGCCAACATGCAGATCCTGGGTTTGCAGCGAGTGCTGGGACAGAAGCAGGATGGCGGGGTCAGACTACCTGAGACACCAGTGCTGCGACTGCCTGAAATAGCCTGGGAACAAGAAATGCCCCCCCCTCAACTCCCAAAACAGGGAAGGAAAAAGAAAAAGAAGAGGGGGAACAAAACAAGACAGCTTGCAGCATGCTAAGTGAATCAGAGCAATGGCCTTTCTTTGCCTTTCGGGGTTTTATCATCGCACGTCTTGCGAAAGCAATAGGTGTGAACCCGTGGTGGAGCCTCGCCAGGTTTTCAGTGCTTGCTCTGTGCCTCCCGATGCTGGGGATAGTGGAAAATTACTGGCGTCTCCTCCCAGCTCTGCCATACAAGACGGCTTTGGCAGGGTGAGGGAATCCACCGCTGGCATGACCCGGGAAGCACCGGACGGAGACAGTATTGCTGTGGTGTCCCACGGAGCAGGAGCTGGCGGGGCTGGTGAGCGCGGCGTGCTCACGATGCCCTCTTCTCAGCAGGGTGGTCACTGTATCTCCCCGCCCGGTGAGGCGGCTGCACGGTTACAACTTCACCCGATGACGGCCAAGAGCATCCTCTGCGAAGGACAGCTCTGCCCCACAGACCTTCCCGCATCCCCTGGACAGCCACAGCAGCCCACGGGCAGACCGCAGGAGGAGAAGCACGGTGCAGGATGGGGGACACTTGGTGGGAAGGTGGCAACTGCAGCCGGTGACAAGTGGGCCCTCCCTTCCCACCCCAAGCTGCAGCAGCCCCTTGCCCGCAGGTGCCTTGCACTGGGGGCATCAGGAGGATGGGGAGTGGTGCGGGAAGCCCCCTGTGCCCCGGCACAACAAGCGGAGTCATGCCAATGCCACGCAGCCAGAGCCTGCTGGGTGGCCGGGGCACGGGGAAACAAAGGAAATGCCGCAGCCAAACAGCAGCACCGCCCGGGGTGAAGCCTTCCTCCCCGCTCCAGTCTTGGAAGCCATGCTCCTCATCTCTTCTATTTCTTTCTCCTCCAATCGTTTTCGCTGCTTTTACACAAATGAAGTGCTCAGTAAGCAAGAGACCAGAGGTCCTCTGTGAATTAGTTTAGCCCAGTGTTTATTTTCCTTCCAGCCCAAAAAGCTTGCCTCCCCTGGGTTTCGCCAGGGTCAGCCTAAGACATTTCCTCCCCTTGCCCCCGGCCGCTGCTGACTCACGCCGGCCGGGCAGATGTTTGCCGAGCTGGGCTCTGATGTGGCCGAGGGGACGGCGCCAGACCCCGGCGCTCTCTACCCTTCCTCCTGTGAAAGTTTATGCCATGGAGTTATTTTTAACAGGAAATCCAGCCGTGGTCAGCCCCTTTCTGGCAGCTGCCCAGCCCTGGCGTTCAGGAGCCACCACGCGCCATCCCGACCCCGCGCCGGCATCCCCCCGGTCGGCAGCAGTTGCAGAGCATCCCCCTGCGCGGGGCCGGCACCCCTCCGCCCCCTGCCCGCGACGCCCCGTGCAAACACCCGCAATGGCATTTCTGCGCTGGGCCAGTGCCACTCATAAGAGCCAGCGGGCCTGAGTCACCGGTAATGTTTCATTAAGGCTTGACTGTATCACCCCGGATTTTGGGGAGGGAAGTGGGAGGGAGGCCAAGGGGCAGAGGAGGCAGCTGAGCTCCAGAATAATTTAAAGAACTGGGAGTTTTAAGCTGGGGAGGAAGTGCAGCGGACGCTCATCATGCAGGAAAGGCGTTATGCAGCCAATATGGCCCCAACAGCCCCTCTTCCTCAGCAAGGGACCGGGGCCGGGTGAGATGGGGCTGTCGGAGGGTGCCCGGGAGACAGCGGTGCTTTAAGTGCAGCCAAGGTGCACACGTGAGCACCCTGGCGCAGCCTGGCAATGCTGCAGCCCTCAGTCTTCTCTGCTTTGTCCCTCAAAACTGGTGAAAACCACTGTACCCAGTTTCACTGAAGGGGATCCCTGTGCACACCCACCATTGGCCCTGTGCTTAAACTGACGCAGAAGCCGGACAGATTTCCATCGATGCCTTTTCATTGCAAAATTATTTTTTAAATTAAGAATGAGCACAAAAATATTTCCCACTGGTGAGAGTAAGCAATTCTTTACCTAGATTGGCTCAGCCCAGGGTCCTGTCTAACAGCAATGGCTCTAGCAGCATCTCTCACAGTTACAGTCTCTAACAAGGGTAAACGTTTAGGGAAAGACCACAAGGACAAGGTAAATACACAACAATACTTTCCTAGGTAAATTTGCCTGTGCTCTCAGCTGTTTCTGCCTTCTCAAGCTTAAATGACCCCTGCAATCTGCTTCCATGGAGATCCGTTCCAGGTGAGACTCCTGGGCTTGGTTATGTACAACACACAAAGGTGCTTCCACACCATTTACCTGCGCTGCCTGATACTCTGCTTGGTGTTTTCATCCTACTGCTGAGCTGAGGACAGCTATGGTCTGCCCTGCACCCAGGGTAAGAAGAGCCTCGCCATGCATTGCATCCCTGGGTGCATCATGTTAGCAGCATGAGAGATTCAAGCAATGCTGCTCCCAGCAGGTCTGTGGCAGAGGAAGGGGAGCTGCCAGGTTTGCTTAGTAACATTGATAAGCAGTCTCTCAAAAATAAATGTTGCTAGAAAATTCACTCAAAATGCACCCCAGGAGGAACTTTTCGGAGGTTGCTTGTGGCCTGCTGGCTCAGGCTTCCCCACCCTCCCCGTCTGGCCCAGGGCACCAGTCTGTCCCCAGGGATGATGCTGCAGGCTGCTGCAGGCTCCAGCCCCCTCTTCAGGGCCATATCCAAAGCTTTTGCTCATGAGAACAAGCCACTTACCCCTGCCTTGACCTCTGTGCAGAAGCCAACATGCACCCCCAGACTCAGGTAAAACCTTATTGTCACCACATTTTCCAGCCCCAGTTTGCTCTGGCAGCCAGTGCTCCAGTGAGTCCCCTGCCTCCATACCGGACAGTGGGCAGGGTCCGCCCTTCTGCAGCCAGCTCCTCCTTTTCTCACCCACCCCTCTGTTAAAAATTCCCTCTCTGCTGTAAAACACCACCTGGCTTTTCCTCCCCCCACCCAAGCTCCTCCAACTCCATGGGTTTGGGTCTGGGAAGGAGGTCTAACCCAACGTGTCTTTGCACTGGGGAGAATCACGTCCTGCACACCCAGCTTCTCACAGGCTGCAAAAAATGGGGAAAACCAGCATCGCCTGCAGCAGGGCTCAGTGAGAGCGGATCGGCTGCGGTGCCTTTCACAGCCAGGCTGCTCCCGAGAGGACACACCGGCACCACGCTCCTGCCTGTTCGCCTCAAGATGCTTCAGGCGGCATAAAATAAAAGCGAGTCACCAACACAGCAACTGCCTACATAAATACCTATATAGCCACACTGGAATTCACAACCTGCATGCTGTCAGACACCAAACCCCACGCCTGCAAGTCCCTGCCCTGCAGTGCTGCCAATCTGCAGAAGAGTGAGGGGATGAGAAAAATAAAAAGGTGTGATGGGAGAGTGTCTGCAAGGATCCTGGTTTTTATCTGCTGTCCATTTCGTCAGATTTTATTCCTATTCTGAAAACTAGGGGAAAATATATCTGGGGTCAGATGAAAGATTTTATTTTGCTAAAATGGAAAGATTTCGTCTCTGCCTCAGCATTAAAGTAATTTCCATTTCAAAAGTAGGCTGTGATTTTGAAGTGAAAATTCATCCGTCCCATCCCCAAAGGCTAAAGAGGGATGTTTTGACTTTTTTTTTTTTTCCTAAAGGGCACTTTTGCCTTAAAACAAGATAATCCTACAGCAAGCTTTCCATTTGACAAGCAGTGACTTTTCACTGGCTAAACATGCCCTTGAATCTTCATCAGTCGGGGTCTGAGCCGCTGGCGAGCTGCAGAGGTACGGCTTCCCTCCTGCTGCCCTCGGATGCCGTTTGCTCCGTCCTTGCTGCCTATTCCTCGAAGATGTCGTCTGGCAGTCCACACACGTGCCTCTCATTAGCACTTAATACACAGCAAGAGGAGATTATACCTATTTCTTCCACCCAAAATAATCTTCTAATGTTTGAAAATAAATTGCAGTAATATGTACCAGCAGGTGTTACCTCTTCAATGTTGTCTTGTTTGTAGCCAGTCATAAGACAACATTCTCATAACATCAGAGGTAAGCAGATGGCACTTATTAATTTACATTGCAAATATACTGCTAATATGTACATTGAAAAGCCAGTTCTGCTGAATGCGCCCTACCTGGCTCACAGAGTACATCACAGCCCAAACTCCTCATCTGAGATCAGAAATGGGGCTGGAAGAGCTCTCTCCCGTTGGCTTCACTCTTGCTGTAAAAAGCCTGATTTTCCTAGCCCCTAAATAGCGCCCTTTCTTAATTATTATTTTTTGTAGTTGTCTTTTTTGGCGCAAAATGTGTTTTAGCCGTGCTGGTGAGCTGGGCACATGCAGCAGGACACCATGGCACGGAGCTGGGGGCTCAGTGGACCCCCCTTCAGGACATTATTCTGGAGCAGCACTCAGAAAGTGAGGGAAACCAGAAAATCAGACTAGGATTTTGCACTCTTTTTCCACAAGAAGAGATGCTGTGCATTAAGTGCACATCTCCCATCCACCCAGGCAGCTCCCAGGTGCAGCAAAGGCCTCGCATCGCTGAGACGAAGATTAGAGACTTCATCCTTGGCAGCACTATTCGTTGTCTGTGAGACACATATATCTATCATTATAGCTCTATACACACGTATATACATCCGTGCAGATCCATGGAGATGCAGATATCCCAGCCTTCCTCAAGCTTCCTGAGGCGGGGGAGTCCAATGTGGTCCCATCTCCTCCCGTCTCCCTCCTCTGATTTCCCATGAGGATCCATGCCTCAGGGCCAACATGTGCCATTTTTTAATAGCAGCAGTAAAGGAGTTACCCCAGAGGAGCAAAGGCATTTTGCACCCCCTTGGAGGCCTGTTTCCACAGGTGTCAGTCAGTGCCCCAGGCATCAAACCGGAGGAAATTACACCTAAAGTTATTAGAGGCAGCAAGACTCCAGGCTGCATGAACACAGCATATGTCCAAAAGTAAACAGATTGCATGAAACTTTTCTAACATGCTGAGGGGCCATCAGTGCCGAAATCGCTGTTCCTGCGATGTGGATCTGACTGCAGGGAGAGGAACGTGTGGTGGGAAGGAGCTGCTGGCTCTGTTTGTTCCCCTTGCTGGGGAGTGGGTGTCTGCATTTGCAGCTCCGCTGGTGGCTCTGCTGAAGCATGTGCTGACCCACCAGGCTGCAAGCAGAGATGCATGGACATGCAGAGACTGAAGTGCTTGCAAAGCATGCAAGGTATTTCCTCGGCCAGGCCGCTCAGCAAACTCTGTCCTGCTCAAGAATTCCAGTAATGGTTGGGGCTGGACGGAGAATTATCAACACAGATGGACTTGGATTAAAATAGCTCTGCCCCATCTCGCATTCCCCCCCTCTTCCACCTTCTGCAGACCAACACACTTGAAAATTGTCAGCTAGCTTTCTGGAAAAGGCACGAATAAATGGGCAGCAAAGGAAAACCAACATCACCGAGGAAATCAGAGAGGTGCAACTTCTGGTTAAAGGTATCCCAAAGGTCCTGAGATCAGGGAGCAGCAGCCCAGCCTTCTTGTTATGGGCACCAAGGCTGCAAAACTCAGCCTAGCTCTGAAAGCTGTGGCAAGGGAGAGCGGCAGCGCAAGGACACACACCCTGCCACAAGCTTCCAGCTTGTCCAGCAATTTCTCTCTGTGTTGCCTAATGCAAGGACTCAGCCTGAAATCCAGCTCCCACCCACTCTGTTTGGAGCCCCTGCCGCTCAGGTCCATCTCTGTCTTCAGCCTGGAGAGGCAGAGGACCTGGTACTCCACTAGGCATCCCATGCTGCAGGTTGGCTTGCTGTCTTCTTGGCAGGACCTCACGGCTGGACCATGCAGACTATGGGAGCCCACCACTGGAGGTGGACACCTCCCACACCACGTTCCACCCCTCTCTGACCAGTCTTGGGGCAGACACTGGCTCAGGCCATGCACAAAATGGTGGCAAGATCTCTGCACTGCCTCGTTGGGCTCTAGCAGTGCTATATCTGGAGATGCTGTGGGGCACGCAGAAGTTGTGCCACGAGAAGGGAGAGGGTGCCGGGGGAAGGGGGTCCCAGCAGCTGTGAGCTTAACCCAGCGGGGAACAGTGCAAGACAATAGATGCCTCTGTTCCAAAAATAGCTGGCGATGTGGATGCTTTCCAAGGAGAAACCCAAATCTGCAGCGCACGAGGCAGGCAGCAGCATGTTGGATGCCAGAGGAGCTGGACAGGCACATTTCGGAAAGCCAAACAAACGCGCCGACAAATAGGCAATGCGGCAGCCAGCAGCCTGAACGAGCAGGTGGTGAAACTGCACGTCCTGCTGAAAGACACGCTGGGCTCGGAAACTGGTCGTGCAAGGCTGCCGGGCAGCCTGCCCGGCACCCCGCTCCTTTGCAGAGCCGGAACGCGCTGCCTTCCCCCAGGGCAGGACCGACCACCGCTGCAAGCCTGGTCCCACACGGCCACCTCACCATGCCCTGCTCCGCTCCCCGCCGCCCTTCAGTGGGCCTCTGCAGCGCTTCCAAAAGGGACGTGCCGTGGTCCCGCTCCTGTGGGTGAGCCTCTTATCTCTTTCCCAGGCACAGAACCAGAAGCAGAGCCAGATGGCAGGGCTGCCTGGCACCCAGCAGGGCTCGGTGAGCTTTTGGAGCTGCCTCTTATCTTCCTTGGGCTCAGAGGTGCATAGGCAGAGGGTCCTGCGTTGGAAACTGCACCCTTCCCTGGTGCTTCAGAAGGATCAGTGCTTGCGTCCCACGACAGAAGGCTCAGCAGGAGACTGAGGGATAAATGGAGCAAAGGTGCCAGGTGCCATTACTGTGTCTGGCTCTCCCCACACACATGGGCCTGATACGGGAATAAAAGGAGTGACGAGAGCATCCCAGCTGCCCTACACTGCCACCGTGCTTTGAGAAGCTGCCTCGTTCCTCCACCATCTGCCTCTCCCCTCACTGGCTTAGCAGTGACACTGGGCAGCCCCGTTCTCTCCGTCCCCACCACCTGGAGCTCACCGAGTATTTGGCCGTGACCTCCAGCTTGTACCTGTGACCGTGCATTTTGGAAGAGCTTTCTGCTGTTTCAGCCTGCTTGGGCTCCAGATTCAGGGTCTGCTCTGCAAACAGAGGAACAGAAGTGCTCTCACTCGCTCCTTTCCTTCCAACAAAAACAGAAATACTGATGGAGGTGGCTCAGCAAGTATTGCAAAGTTTAGAGGGAACATTCAATCTTCTTCAGCACAACATGCAATCTTCATGCACGTTGGGCTCTGAGGGTTGCATGCTAGCTCCGGAGGGGTCAAGGACATCAAACAAAGCTGTAACTGGCAACCACCATGTGGCCAAAACAAAGGGAGGGTGGGAAGGAAGCAAGTCTATAGGAAAAGATAATTCTGGTGCTCAGGGTGTAGTGCAGTCTACTACTGACAGACAAACCATGAGGACGCTGTGCAGCCCCACCAGCTCCATGTGACAGCAGTGGGGATCAGCTATCACTCACTCTTTGGCAAGGTGAAACCACAGCATGGCAAGGAGAGCATCGGGACTCTGGAGAGCTGCCATACACCCAAAGTTAGGATATCCCATAGACAATGCAGCTGGGGGGGATCCTCCCCAGTCGTGGTTGCAAGGTTCTTGCAATAGGTTCTTACAACTGCATGTCACTGCCTGCGCCGGGTCGGTGCCTGTCTTTTTTTCTCAGGGCTGTTTTTTGCTTTTTTTACCAAGGCTAGTGCTCTTCTGCTCCACGCCGGTGCTGGTGGGTAATGCCACAGTGCAGCTCGAGTGGGTCAGCGTAGAGTAGATGCTGCTTGGCTGCTGTCAGAGAGATCGTGGAGATCTAGTCTCTTTCCCTGAGTTAGCAGGACAGATGCAGCCGTATGAGCAGCCTCATGCTGATGCAGATGCTCTGGCTCTTTACTAAGCTGTTCTCCAGCCAATATTGTTCAAAATCTAGGTGCAAAATTACGGCACCAGGGCATTCTGGCCTAACATTGTCCCTGCATGGTTTAAAATCCACTTGCCACCAGGTCTGAGCAAGGCGAGCCTGAGACCTGGTGTGGCACCTGCCCACGGTCCCCTGACCAGCCCCTGCTCTGCTGGTGGACCCGCACCTGCCAACATGCCCATGGCAAGGGCTGGATCTGCAGGACCTGAGAAATGGGAGAGCATCACCCCCGCCTGCGGAGTCTGCACTCGGGAGAGGAAACTCACGCCAGATGCCAGCTCTGGCTGATAAGACTATCTTCCTTCATCTCTTACTGCCACTTGCTCCACCTCTATTTTTTTTTTTTCCAGTTGCACCCAAAAGCCTGCTCTCCCCAGCGTTTCATATCCTGCTCTGCATTTTCCCCTGATTACACCGCATCACATTGACGTCAGCGAGGCAGCGAGGGGCACGCTAATGGGGCTTCTTTCATAACCTGCCCGCCCCGGGGCACTCATTAAATGCTTGGGCTGCGTGATACAGGTAACGGCACTGGAGACTGATTGCAAGCAGTCCCGAGGGAACCCACGCTGGTTTTTCTGCACAGCCTCCCTGCCAGACCAGGAGCAGAGTAAACACACTGGGAACAAGGCTGGTGAAGGGCAGGTACCTGCCTCGGCTGGTGGGGCTTGGGCTGCGTGTGCCAAGCAGCTTGCAGCAGTCATTCTTATGTGCATTGCTGAACACAGCACCCATGCAAGGAGAACCACTTCCAGAAAGTGAAAGAAATCAGTTTACAACTGAGGTTGTTGTGCATTTCCAAGCCTGCCATGGCCTTTTCCACTTTTTTCTTTGTGGAGTCATGATCAAGCGAGGTTGCAGGAGGTGACAGCTTCTGCAGCTCTTGTCAGTGGACCATGCAGTGGTTTGTATTTCAGTTGGGTGGCCTTGGCAAACCCTCCATGAGAGACTACAGGCTCAGGGGCTGCCGAGAAGGAGCATGTAAAAAGCTGGAAGATGGGGACAGGGCTCTCCTCCCAGAGCTGCTGGCAGATCCCTGCTCCCAGGCTCAGCAGAGTGGCTCTGGAGCATGCCACCTGCACATGACCCATGCATCCACCCCAGGAATAAGATCAAGGGTCTGGCCACAAGCCTCCAGCTTGGGAGATATTTCATGTCTATTCATCTCACAGGTATTCGCACTGAGCATCAGCCCCATCAGGAGAGCATCAGAGTTATCCCTGCACTCTCAGGTTGGACGTGGCTGCATTGCAGTGGGGGACAGATCTTTTTCCATTTCCCTTTTGCTTGAGTGTCTTCTGAAAACAAACAAACAAACAAACAAAACCAATAAAAAATTTTAAGAGTTCCCCAGCCCTGATTCCTTTGCCTGCCTGTTTGTTCCTCATTGGAAAACAAGGATTACTTCAGCTGCTGGATTTCTCTTGCTCAAGGAGGATTGTTTGCAATAGCTCCTGGCATGGCAATATGGTAAATGCTGGCCTAACCTGGGAATCAAAGATCCCAGGTTTTGGGAAGAGGGTACAAATTTGGGCTTCATTTTGGGCCACAACTCTAATTTTCAGACTTTGATCTCTCCTTCCCACATAATGAAAATCCATTTCTTGTCTTTAGGGAGCCTATTGTAGACAGAAGAGACCAGCGTGGTTTGCATATGGAAAAGAATTACTATGAGTTGCTTTTTAAAACACTTTTATTGATGTGCTCCCGGTCTCCTGTTTGCTGGTGGGTAATTAAGTCAATTAACAAGCATCTGTTTATTTATTTCCCTCGTTTATGGATGTAAGCAGTTTGGGTAGCAGTTTGTAACAAGGGCCTGCTGTAGCTTGCCTGACGATACATGAATATTCAGGCGATCGCTTGTCTCCGTCCACGGGGACTTGCCTCCTCCGCCCCGGTGGGAGGACACAGATCGGGACGGAGCTCCCATCCGTGCCAGCGCTCGTCCTGCACAAAACGCCTGCCTCTAGTGTTTCTCCTGGGTGCAGGGACCAGCAGCAGCTCCCTGGAAATTCATCATCCCTGCATCCCTGCCCAGCCCACCGTCCCTCCTTGACATTCTGGTGGCCCTGACCTTCTGGTGGAGGCTCTGTCCGGAGCATGTTGGGGGCACGAGAGCACCCGGACACTGCTCTCCCCGGCTGCCATGCAAAAAGAGCTCCTTATGCCCAGAGCCAAAGGCTATGAACCCGGCAAGCGACATTCCTGCATGGAAGAAATAACTTCTAGAGATGCCTTCAAAGAGTTGTTTAATCACAGGGAGCACAATTAAGGAGGCCTAGGAGCAAGAGAAAAGGGATTAGCAGTATCTGGGAAGAGCATTCATCACGGCGAGCAGTTTGCAGGGGCACATCTGCTGCTGACTCCTCTCTTCCAGATGCACCGGTTTTATTGCCGTGTCAGCAGGATGAATGTTTACTCCCTTCTAAAGCCGTCAGGCGACTCAGATGCCAAAATCGTGTAACGCTAAGCATGCTTGTTTTGTAGGAGAGGGGGATCGAAGCTTTGGGATGAGAGAATTGCCAGAGTAGATTACCCTGGCCTTGCGTCTTCTGCTCCTGATGTGAGATGCCATCAGCACCTCCAGAGGAGGCTACAGGAAAGCCCATGGCCTGAACGCACGCTGGGGAGCAGGAGGGCAGAAGTCCTAACAACTCGTTCAAAATTCCTGGGTTTTGGTAATTAAATTAGTTTAAATGAACAACTGGAGCTCAATTTAGAGCTGACTGCGGCATCCACCAGCTGGTTGGACTTTCCCCCCACTCTTCCAATGAGAAGACACCGTTTTGGGGTTGGCAGTGCTGGACCAGGTGTGCAAGCAGAGATGGGTGCACGCCAAGGAAGCGCAGGTGGCAGCGGTGATGGAGGGAGGCACACATGGGCATGTCACCCGCAGGGTGCAGGGGGCATCGGGCGCTGCAGGGCCCATGACGGAGGTGCTGGAGAGGCACGTGGTGCTCTTCAGGCACAGAGCTCCCTGGGAAGGGACCGGATCCAGCTGAGATGCTGATCGGGGTCAGCAGCAGCAGGCCTACACCTGCCTGTGGGTTAGGTTACTGCTGCTGTTTGAGCAGCATGCTGTTTCCATCCACTGCTGTCCTGGAACCACGTGGAGGACACCTTGCGAGGCCAAACCTGTCCGCTCCTGTTTTGACGCTGGCGACGCTTTGCTGGAGAAGCTGCTCTGAGGGTCGGTGGGAGCAGATGGCCTCGTTAAAACAGAGCAAACACTGCCAAGGCCTGCCGCTTTTATTAGCTGCCAGGGTGTGCGTGGGCTAGGAGGTGGCACCCGTCCATCTCCTCCCCATGCCCACCACGGCTGGCTGCCTGTCACCACAGCGGTGCCCGACCTGATGGTGCCCCAAGGTGAGGAGAAACCGCCCTCCTTCCCCGCCGCTTCCTCGCTTTCCTCTTTTCTGCATGCCTCCTCTTTCCCCCACCACTGCCTCTCCCTGCTACGGTCTCAGTGCTTGCGGCTGCAAGCACACCAGGGTGCTGACAGGACCACGGCTGGCAGGAGAAGGCTGCTGTTGATTATTACTTCATATTTTGGTGGATAAAAAGTTGCAGTTTCTGTCTTAAATTAGCATGGTGAGATTAGAAACTGCAGCAATACTGAACGGCATGCGCCTGCCAGCTAATGGAAGAGCATCAAAAGCCCTTGGTGAGTCTCACCTCACATTGCCTTCCTCATCTCCCTTTTTCCAGCATGGTGGTATGGGGAGAGTGGCTCAGTGCTGTCCATGTACCCTGTGACCATGCTGCCTGTTGGTTCCACCAACCACACTGCAGAGAGGTCCAGCTAACCACACTCTGTGGAGTCCAACCAACCTCACTGCATGGACATACCACTACCCACACTCCATGGAAGTCCCGCCAGCCACACTGCGTGGAGGTCCCACTAGCCAGTTGGAGCAGGCACAGCAGGGTCCCTCAGCCAGCATCAGGCTTCATGGGGTGCCCAGGGCACAAGGGTGGTGACAACAAACCTAGCCTCAGCACGGGGAATGCTGGCTTCAGCTCCTGCCCCTCTCCAGGGCTGTCACCACGGACCCACCACCAGTTGCAGGCTGACATTGGGTTTGGGGCGTGGGAACATTCTTTGGCAGCAAAGCCAGATGGAGACATTCTGCCCCCACTGGATAGCATCCCATATTGGGTGGGATCTGGATTAGAAGCTAATAATAAGCTGCTCCTTGCCAGATTTTGGTATCTGGCCTACTCCAGTGTTTCATTCTGCATGTGCATTTTAGGGAGCAGGGTGGGGGGACAACACAGTGACAGAGGCAGTGAACTTCAGCGTTAGGGCAAGTACAAAACTGGGATGTGGGAGAGGAGGGGAATTTCTTCATCCTGCTTTGCCCCCAGAGAAACCATGCTCATAACTGCATCCTCTGATCCCTGACTTAATTTGACCCCTCATTTAATTTTTTTTTTTAAGTCTCTGTAAGACACACATGATGAATGTGTATTATTTTCCTGGGCAAATGAAATGATATACTTTCCCCCAAGGAAATTACTTCTAGTCCGCACCTTTTCCTTAATCCCACACAATTTGAGAGGCGGCTGATTTATAGATTTTGGAGGTTCTCTTCCCACCCCCCACCCCACTGCCAGTAATGAAACAGATCGTATGTTACTTTATGTTGGGTGGGGATGAGCTGTCGCAGCTGGTGCAGGGCTTGGTGCACACCACAAGGCAGTGCGTTTGCTGAGATGGGCTTCTTGCGGAGCTTCTGGTTTTTGTAGGGGCTTTCTGTTGCCTGTGGGTTGAGCAGGGGTGCTAAGGACGAGTGTTCCCTAGCAGGCCACCAGTGCTGGCCATTGACCATCAGGTCTGCTGCACCGCCTCTGAAAAGTGGAGCAGGGGCTGAGAGCCGGGGTGTGCTGCGAGGACTCTGGCAGGACGACACGGGAAGCACCACAAACCACCTTCTGCAAGGGGGCAGAGAGAGCATCCCTGGCAGGACCCCCCAGGTTAGCCCCAGCTCCACCTGGGATCATGGGGTCGTTAGCACCAGATGCCGAAACATTGAGAAGGGGAGGCTCTGGTGCCAGGGGAGCTGAGAAGCTTGCTGGGCCCTAGCAGGGAAAAAGGTGGGCCTTATTCCTCGCTGCATGCATCCAACTGAGAGCCTTTAATGACTCTCTCCAGCAGTCGGAGCCGAGCTACACATCTGTGCTACCGCTTTGTCTGGCTTTTGGATCAGAGGACACAGAGAGCGGCATCGGAGGGCTCACAGGGACTGAAAGAATTATTATTCCCCCCTTTTTCTTTACACATGACAAGGTGGGAGGAAGATACAAAGGAGGGATATCATGACCACAGAAAGGGGCACTCCATCCAAATCCCAAGGAGGATAAAGAAAAGCTTGAAGTGGGATGAATCCAGTAATTGGCGCACAGGAGGAGGAAAGACAAAGTGGAGCAGGCAGAGAGGTTACTTTGCTGAGGCGGGTGGTTTCAGAGCACCTTTATAAGGCAGTCCAAACAGGGTCCCTCTCTGAAGTTGTTTTATTACCATTAATAATTACCTGTAAGGCCTTTCCTCTTCCAAGCCCTTTTTAGACTGCACATGGAGCCAACAAAGATGCTGCGAATGCTGGAGGCAGGATCCAGCAAGCACGAGCCCCCTGGAAAAAAAAAAATAATAAAAAAAAAAACAAAAAAAAAAAAACAAAAAAACAGACATAGAGGGGAAAAAACAGAGATAGAGCGAGAGAAAGAGGCCCTTTCATGGTCTCCGTGCCCACCCCTGCCCAAAGAGGCAGACCTGCATCATGGGTGCCTGCATCTGCCGTGCCGCAGCAGAGCAAGTCAGTGCCGCACTGCTGCCCGCTCTTCCAGCCCTCCTGCTTTCCAGAGGAGAGGAAGGAGAGGGACAAGGAGAAGAAATCAATTCTGAAACAAAAAAACTTTTTTTTTTTTCAATTTGGGAAATAAATAAGAATGGTTTGTTTCAAAAACTGAACTCCTGGTTTTGGGTTGGACAGGGAAAACTTTTTCAGTGGGGAAGGAAGATGCTGTTATTCAAGTAAGACACTGTTTAGTTAATCTTCCCAATAGGATATCTGGTGGCACAATCTATGCTTTGCCAAAATTGTGTGTCCAATGCACCGATGATTTTATTGCACAGCTTCCTCCAGCACTCTCCATGGCAGATACAGGGCTGAACATCCCCCGCGCCTGTTTCTCCAGGACATCTTGTCCTTCCCAGAGAGTGAAGCTCTCCAGGACTTGCGCATGTTTGTGGCCCCTGCCCTGCGATGGTGTAAGAGCCCTACACAGGAGGATTTCACTGACAAAGGGACTGCTCTGGGCTCCCATTCAACAGGGAGATGAAATAATCCTAATGGCATCATCTCATTTGGCCTTTCTTTTGCTCCAGCTGTTCCTGCTTCTCCTCCAGAGATGCAGCTGCCTTCAAGAGACACTGAGCTGGGGGAGGAGAGATTTTGGCTTCTGTCTCCCAGTGCCCCCCACACTTTCTGTGATGGTGGGGCCGTTCCTGAGACTGGTAACATGAGCAAGACAAACGTTGGCTGTCTTGTGTGGCCATGTCTGGATTTCAGGGCAGGCTTTCCTGTTTGGACAAACGCGCAGCTCAGGGTGAAATTCAAGAAGGTGAAAATCCACACGTTGCACATCCAAGAATATATCAAAGCGAAGGAAGCTGGAGCAGCAGTTTCCACGCAGCGCTGGGCACGGCCGCAGGCCCACCAGAGGATCCTTGCCTTCAGCTCAGCCCTTCTGGCCTCCCACTTCTCGCACCCTCTGCTGCCAGGGTTGCAGCCCCGCGCACAAGCAGCCGGGGAGGCACAGGGAGATTGCAGCAACAGGGCAAGCCACGGTTTTCCTGGATTTCCTCCCAGAAGTGACTGAACTGAAGGCTTGGAGGGGCTGAAACTGAAAAAATGTACCTAAATATGCTGGAAGCACCAGCATGACTAACTACAGTGCTCTCATAAGTGGTCAGGTTTTAGGCTGGTTTAAAAGCAAGCAGGGTAGTGAGCTTACAGCAAAGCCAGCCTGCTGATTTCTCACCTCCTGTCACAGCTTTGGTTCAGGCATGGGTGCTACTCAAATTGCTCCCGATCCAGGGAGGAGGGTAAAAACCTTGGCTACGTTAGAGTTTGTGGGCAAATCTGATTGCCACTCATTCCTCATCCTGTTCTGCAGGGAGGTCTTCTTGGTGGGCTCACCCACAGATTGGAAAGGGGAATGAAGCCAGTGACAAACAGAGGTCCTAAAGCAGCCAGGAGACTCCTGGTCCTGCTCCCAGGCTGTGAGACTCTCTTCTCTGGAGATCTTCCTTTGGAAGCTTCTTGCTTTTACTAAGGAGTAGCTGAGACTCCTGCAGTTGAAGCGAGGAGTTTAACCTGAGTTCACCTGAGGCTGTCACAGGCCACAGACACTTGCTGATGCAAGTGCAGATGCCCTTGCTTACCGGCAGTACCCAGGAGGTAGCCTGCACAGGAAGGAGGTCACCAGCAAGGCTCTTGTTGAGCCCATCCTCTTGTTGCAGAGAGGTTGCTGTCTTCTGCGTCACCTACCGAGGCCATATTTCTGGCAACAGGCTCAGCATCTGCTGTGCCCAGGATTTCCAAACAGCTCAGCGCTCAGCAGCCACCCTGGACCTTGCACTGCTTCCACATGTCCCAGGGAGCCAGGTCCTTTCCTATTCCGTCCTGGGTCACCTCTCCGGGCAGTGTGAGCCACCACAGGTGCTCAGCCTGGAGCCGGTCTGCAAGAAGCCAGAAGCAGCGGGCTGCAAGCTGGTCTCCCACCCTCACCCCAAGTCCGCACTACACGTGCCAGCAGACACGGGGCCATGGGAGAAATCCATATGGAGCAGGCCTGGGGAAGAAATGATGTGCAGGGGGAGCTGTGACAGGCACTGTTAGGGAATCATTTCAGGGACCAGAATGGGAGACTAAACTATTTTTTCCTTTCTGTGCCCTCATGCTGCAGACATGCTCCCTGTTTTCTCAGTGCCCAGAAACTTTCCCTCATTCAGAAGCTATCGGCTTTCTCCTTAAATCTACACAATCATTGAGCTGCCTATCTCAGAGGATTTCCCCAAACGGAACAAAAATATGCTACAGCTGATATGGCTGCTGAGGCAGGCCTGGCAAATACACTGAGGACTGGTACAGCACCATGTTTGGAAAGGATAGAGCAGAAAAGTCTGCTCCCAGGGAAAACAAACAAACAAACAACACACCAAAATCCCTCTGATATTAGTGTGTTTCCCAGAAAAAAAAACGATGAGGAAAAAAAACAGCTACACACTTCCAGTACCACCCCGCCCTTTTGGTGGCTCTTGTTTGGGAGAAGATCCCCCTGCTGATTCTGTGCAAGCCAAGAGAGCCTTCCCAGGCAGTGGGACAGTGACAAGACCCACAGAGCTGGCACGTGATGCATGTCCAGCCCAGTGGGGTCCCTGCATCCCTCGGCGATGCCAGGTGGGAATACTGCACGGGTTTGTTCAGCCTCCCTGCAGGCCCAGCATGTCATTCCTACTCAGACGCTGGTGTGATGGCAAGAGACCTTGGGCCATGTTTCTAGAGGTGTTGAGATGCCTGTCTATCCTCACCTCTGTGCTTGTGGGGCAGCAGCTCCTCCTCATCCCCCGGAGCAGATGCTCGTGCACCTCTGGTACACTGGGTGTGCAAAGCTCCGCTCTTCATCTGCAGGGAAGCGCATTGTGGCCATCCAAGGACTGGATGGGGCTGCAGCTGCCTCGGGGCCAGGTGCGAAGGCATCTCCCAGAGCTGCTGGGTCACAGGGGGAAGTGGCAGGAAGAGCACTGCGCAAAACTGCAGGGAAGGGCTGGGCAGAAAACAGCCCATGGGAAGGGGTTTCTGGGTCACTGTGGAGCCCAGCGCTCACCCTCTCCCCCATCCCCCTCTGACTCGAGCAGGAGGGATTCGCGTGCTGCACCCTCTCACTGGAGCTTCAGATGTGATGTCCGCATGGGCCACCCACCCCATGGACAGAGGATAGGAAGCCAAAAAGAGATGCAATAAACAACTCCTGCCTGTCTCAAAGGGCTGTTGAGGAACCGAGCATATGAAGGCTTGCAAGTGACTTTGGTAAAAGGCTTCAAACGAGTCCCTGGCCCCACAAGGGGAGCAGTGGTGTGTTCATATTTGAGAGGAACAGCTGAGAGCTGTACCATCTCCTAAACAGGTAAAAAGCATTCGATCCCTCAGAGTAATCCCCATCAATGCTGAGGAGACTGCACTGCCCTCAAGAGCATCATCGCTGGGAAAAACATGTCTTCATCAGCTTTTGATACCAAGGGCGATGGCTGGCAGCTGAAGTGCGGCACTTCCTCACACAAATTGCTGCAAACGGCTGAGGGATGGACCAGCAAACATGCAGGGTGAAGGGAAAAACACCCAGGACCGCTGCCTGCTCCAGGCTGCCTGGAGGGGGAAGCGACACAATGGAGAGATTACAATAAGTCCATAAATCAGTGGGGGGAAAGCAGGGAGCATAAACACCGAGACGGTCACTAAATACGCAGGGAAGTGGACATGTAAGCAGAGGCAGAAGTTTTAATAAATACACATTCCTGGGGAAGCTCAGCCTCTGACACTAGCAGAAGTTTTTCCATAGAGCGGAGCCAGTCAGGACTGTGCACCACGGGAAGGGCCGGCAGGCACACTGCATCGCTCGCTGGCATCCTTCGCCAAGCTCCTCACACCCTGTTCCTTCTCCCCTCTGCCATACAAGCCCGCTCTTTCCACAGCCCTGGTTTTGTCCTGCACCCTGTCAGCGGCTCTTCTTTCATCTCAGGGGCACGAGTGCTTCATGTGAGGAGTGGGAGACATCACACCCATCAGACACAACCCAAGGGCACACACTAACAGGAGCCTATAAATGGGAAGATGGGTCCTGGGGCACTGACCTTGGGGGACGCGTAGCAAATGGCCACTAAACAGCTTTGTCCTCAGCCCTCAGGTGGTCTTTGGCCAGGCTATCAGAGGAAACCACTTCAAAGGGCACCCTGTGGGGCATGACTTTTGCTTGAAGTTCTTTAGGTCCATCCACTCAGGACCAGGTTCACCAAAGCTGCCCTGTGTCACTCAGGGTTTACACCACCTGTAAAGATGCGCACACTGAGGGACGAATGAAATAGAGCCAGGGTGGGGACAGGGGACATCAGATGCACCAGGTCCCACCAGCTATGGCTGCTAAGACAGAGAGGCTGCAGGGTGAGCACTGAGGCTGGAGAAGCCTGCATACACAGAGGTCCCACTTTGGGTGCAAGTGCAACCACCTCTTTTTGTAACTGTCCCACTCCACAGTCCTCCCGTCACCTCACGCTGGATTAAAACCAAAGCTGCATCTAAAATATTTGCCCCAAACCTCCCTCATGGCTGCAGGCTACGTTTTCTGGGCCAAAAATGTCTGACAACATATTCCCTGAAAGATGCAAGGAAGTCTTCAGCTTTGATGTGGCAGCCTTTCCTTCCTTCATTACAGGCAGTGTTTCCTCAAGGATGACCTTGTGTTCATGCCCTCAGCTAGAGGAAGATGCTCCAGCCATGGGGAATCAGGCTCCAGATCTGCAAAGGGAGGAACGGCCATCAGTAGCAAAACCGGCATCTGACTCCATCCTACTGTCTCCAAAATCCCTGCCTGTTCAAAACCCTCTGCCATTCAAAATCCCCTTGCCCACCTGGTTGAAGAGCCTGATGTGGGGTGAAGCAGCCGGGGGCGCAGGCAGCGGGGCCAAGCCAAGCCCTAGAGCCCACAGTGTGCCCTTCCCTGCTGTGGTCTGCTTGCATAAGCAACATTTATGCTATTAAATTCAAAAAAGCAATAACATCCCCAGCAATAGATCCCGCTCATGATGGCCCAGGGAACAGATAAGAGTCCAGGAGATATGTTATTCCTGTTAAAGTCTTGGTCACAGTGACCTCCATGGATATTTTAAACCAGTCTGTTTTAACTCTGATTCTTTATTTGTTTATCACTCTGTCCTCTTTTTAGAGAAAATTCCAAAGACCCTAAGCCCTGCTGTGTATCTACTGTTCGCTAGGTTTTCTTTTTCATTTAACAAGGCGAAGACCAGTTAATGAAAAAAAGATCTCCATCTCCTGGCCAACACATCGCCCCCGGTCTGAGCGGCAGTGCTCCCCGCCCCGCGCACGGAGCTACTGCTGCGGCCGCGTGGGCACCACGCGGGCTGCGGTGGAAATGCAAAGCAGAGGCTGCGCTGGCAGAGACTCGCAAGTGCCCCTTGGAGCCTGCTGAGTCGGCAAGCCCCCATCGAAACGGGGGGGAGAAGCACCAACTGTGAAACCAAGCTGGCAGAAAGAGAACTCCCTCTTCCTTGCCCTCCTCCCGGGAGAAGAGAAAAAGCCCTCTGAGGGGATATGTTTGCACCACCCAGGGGTCCAGTAAAGCAGTGACAAAACCAAAGTGAAACAGGTCTGCAAGAATGAAATCCGTCACCGCTGCCCCCCTCCAGAGCTAACAAAGAAGCAAAACCAAAGAGAATCCCCTCGAACGCCAAGGCTCGGCCACCTCGCTGCCCTGGGGTGCGGGTGCGGCGCGGTTCTGGAGCACCCTCACGCTGCGCCCCTGGGCAGCCCGGAGAGGGGAGCTGCGCCCGCTCCCGTCCGCTGGCGCTCCCTCCAGCCAGGTCTCCCTCGCCCAGCAGGAGATGCGGCTCCAGACCCTGACCCTGTAACACAGCCCTCTCCTTCAGCCTCTTGCTTGAAGCTCTTCCTGCAAGGAACTTGCTTTTCCAAAAACAAGCTCCTTCCTTCTTGCAGGGCTGCTCTGGTGGCAAGACCTGTTTGGCACCCCACATCTCCCCCCAGATGGGACAAGTCCTGGAGAGCGCAGCCAGCACCGGCCTGTGTCCTGGAAGGGGCAGAGAAAGGGCAGGCTTGGTGGCCGGTGGGCGAGCACCCCGGCTAGCGAGAGAGAGAGGCGAGTGGTCTCACACAGCCCGCAGACCCCCCCAGAGCTCCACGTCCCATCCCCGCACCACTTGTAATGCAGGGGGGCCGCTCCCGAAGCAGCGGGCGCACACACGGCGTCGTTCAAAACCCCTCTGTGTAATTACAGATCCATGGTTTCTTCTGGGCTTCCACTTACTTAATCATTCTCTCTCATCTGCATTTAATACCCTGAGCACTGTCAGAGGGCAAAAACACAGGCTTTACATCCAGAAGGACAAGAGTTCCCTGCAACAGCTGCTATATTTAACAAAAAATACGCTGGGTTGCCATGGCAACCCTCGTTTCTAAAAATAGAAATGCCATATACAGCACAGCCGAGAGCACAGGCAGAGCTAACGGAAGCTGCTTCAACAGCGCGCTGGGAAATGGAAGTAGACTTTTATTCTTCACAGGAATTGGCACCCAGCAAATCACGCAAAATCACCCAATCCTTTACTAATTAAAACTTCGATCCAGCGCAGAGGATCCCCATTTCCCTCGTCTCAAACGTTCCTCCATCATCCCCACTGCCTCTGCTCAACAGCGTGCTGCGGGGGGGCTGAAGCGCGCTGGGCCGGCCGGGCAGCGATGCTGCTCATGCCGGCCTGGATGCGGTTGCTCTTCCTCCTGGCACCGAGATGCCGAGGCTCCGGCAGCACACGGAGCAGAGCCGCGTCCAGGCAGGTTCCAGCTGCCCGGGAGGGTGGCGGGGCAGGCGGCGGGCTCGCCCCCACCAGCAGGTCTGTTCAGGTAAGGCTGTGTTGTGGAAACCTCAGCGCTCACGGCTGGTGCTGGGAGGAGCGTCTGGTCCTGCCTTGCTTGCTTTACATGACCTGCAGCGGGGCTATCAGAGCCGTGCCCAAGGAGCGCAGGTTTCCAAACGGCTTTCTGCCCTCTGCACTGACAAGACCAGGTCTCTGGGCATTAAGTCAGGCTCTCCCTGTGGGATCCTTCTCCTTCTTCTCTGAAATACCGACCCCATCAGCACAGCATTGTTAGCAAAACACGCAGCGGGCCCCCTCCAGTACGAGCCAGCCGAGCATCTTCCGAAATCTGATTAGCAAGGCTGAGTAGTCACAGCCTGCTTATGAACAGCAGTTGCTTCCAATTGCAGTCTAAGTCTCCAGTCATCTCACTAATTCTCCTTGACATTTCTTGCTCCAAGTGGAAGGCGCGTGTTGCCAGACTGCAACCCCCAGTGCTGTTTCCATGCCCCGCTTCCCCGGCAGGGAGGGCCAGCTGCACGCTTGCTGCAGAGTGCCCTGGTTCGGCTCTCCCGGTGCAGCTCTGGCTTCTAGGAATCCTAGAGCATGGTGGTTGAGTGCTGCGTGCTTTCTGGATGATGCACAGCCCTGCTTGACTTCTGCACCATTCTTTAAAAGGAAGGCATAGGGAGGAAGGGCTCTTGAAGAGGAAAATACTTCACATTGTTGTAGCAGTCTGTGTGAGTGCTCATTTTTTTTCCCCCGTAAGAAAAAGAAAACATATTGCCAGACCTGATGGGAACCTGAGTCAATCTAGTGTAATATTTTCCCTATTTCGTGGCTGACACCGGCAGCCTTGGAGGAAAACAAGCAATCCTGCAGGGATGTTTGTGGGATTACCTGCAGCGGACTGCAGCGGTGCCAGCACTTCCCCAACACTTAGTGCGCCCTCTGCCCTGGTTTTCTGCCACTCTTGTGTTTCGTAGGTTCTTCCCTTTGACAGTAATATTTGGAGTTTTCTCAATACCTTTCAAGGCAGGATCTTGAAACAGACAGGTTTAGGCATCTATATTACAGAAAAAGGAATTTAGTCTACCTTGTGATCTCCAAGCACAAGTCGGCTGAGCAGGGACCATAGGACTCGTACGTGTTGAAACCAACACATAAGGGTGAAGTCTTACTGCAGGTTGAAATATCATTGAAGATGATGTCACTTGGCTTAAAACCTGGCTTATTCAATAGCCCGGACCTTGAGCCACTAACTGCAGATGCTCCAGGCAGCTCATGAGGAATGCATCCACCGGTCTCGTGCTCTTACAAGTGGGGTGTGGCTTTTGTTTCTGCAAGCATAGCTTGTCAGGCGGGAGAACAAGGTTTAAGTGACTGGAACATGTCGTGTGCATGGGTAAAGCCTGAAGGTGAACCCCACAGAGGGACAGCCCTTGCTAAGACCTAGTAGAACAATCCTCAGACCTGCGCCTGCCCTTCAGTCTTTGTGATTGAAGACAAGGACTTTGCTTTCCCTGAGAAAACCCAGGGTGATAAAACACATATCAGGAGCATCACTTGCCTTTTTGGACAGCTTGTCGATGCCGTGCCAGGTCCACAGGCCCTCTCCGCGGGCTTTCACACAAATTCATCATGCAAAACTAAAACCTTCTCTCTGCACACATGAGCACCGGACCTTGCCAAACGCATGAATCCACCTTCCCTACCAGGCATGCAGGGAGACCGATGTGGGGAAGGCCGGTGAACAGCAGGGGCTCCCCTGACTCATTGCATCTCCCAGCCATGATGGACACATTGACGCTGCCTCCCTTTTGGCTCTTGGCAAGGGAACACGTCCTCCCTCCATCAGCTGTGTCTCTGCCTCTGCGTTTGCTAAATGCACTGGCACGACATGATCAACACAACAACCCACTCTGTTACCCAAAACCAGACAAGCTGAAAACATTTTTGCGGGTCTTTAAACTAGTATGTGCCCAGAGCACGTTACTGGGCACGCTCTTCCTACGTGTGCTCATGAAGTTGTGGTTGCAGCCATACCTAGCTCGCAGAGGCTGACCCCAGTGCAGCGCGGTGGCTGCAGGGAGCTGCGGCAGGGAGCGGGCAGGAGCATCAGCATGGGGTCAGCGGTGGCCTCGCTCAAGGACTTTGGGTTTTGTTTGCCTCATCCTGCTTCATCCTGACCCAGTTCCTGGCCAATCTCAACTCGCTGCGAGCTCACTGCAGAGGGTATATAAATAATAGATGTTTCTTCGACTCCCTCCACCACCTGTGCTGTCCCACTATTATTTCTGCTCAGCATCTTTCTGCAGCCTCCCTGAGTCTCTGGGAGCTGAGCACACTTGCCATCCTCTATTTTAGCTCAGGTCTGGCCTGCATTTACCACTGCCCCACATCCTTCCCCCCTGCAATGCCCAGTATGGAGATCAATGGCGTTTGTTCAGCTTGCAGGCTGATAGACACTGAAGGCCACATGCTGATGGCTGCATCAGCATCACAGCAGCACCTCCTTGCTACTGGCAGGGGTAGTAAATTCCCCAGCATTTCCAGTGCACTGGTAAGTCCGTGATGGGTGTGTGAGGTGTGAAAGGAAGCACTGGAATGGTGAATATTTCCCAGAATTAACAACATTGAAAAGGGTGTGGATGAGATTTAAACTACGTTCCAATGTGACGGCAGGTGGTCCTGCTCCTTGGGCTGGGCATGGATGCTAAGCACTGAACTGGACCAAGTGGATCAGGTGGAGGATGCTTGCTGCTGGGGGCTGATGCCTTTAAAGAAGGGCAGGGAGTTAAGTGCACAGATCCTGTTATTGCTAATGGTGTTTGTGTTTAGAGCTCCCCAGGCGTTGCTTTAGAAACTGCCATGCCCAGGCTGTTAACCCAGTCTCACCTGCTGTTTAGCTTTTGATACTCAGATGCAAAATTGCATTGTGTTTGGATGTGCAGAGCATGTCTTGAAGTGTTTGCCACAAGAGCTGCAATTTGCCTCCTGTGATCCTGCCTTTTGGCTGTTTGAAATGAAAAGGAGATTGAGCTACACTGTCTCAGGAAGATGGGCAAGCAGGCAATGGTCCCACTTGCTCTCCTTGCCAGGAGCAGGTGGAAAAGGGGAACCAGTGGCGGTGCTGAGAGGCCTGATGGGTGGCAATGAGAGCCTCTAAAGGGGCTTCAGCTTGACACCCAACCCTTCATCCCCACTCCAGTGACCTGCTTCTGGCAGCTCACACCAACAACTGGACACAGCTGGTTCTCAGCACTGGATGCACAAAGCACCCCATTGGGCAGCAGTAGCAGAAGTATCATGGACAAAGCTTAGTTGCTTAAGGACCTTTAGTGTCCCACCTCATCAGTGGCCAGTGCAGAGACGAGCCATGCCTTCTTGCTGGATGTAGGAGGAATTTCTTAAGTCAACTTGTGTTAAAGAGAAAAGCCCTGGTTTCCCTGCTGCTGGGCACTACAGCATCCCCTTCTGGGACCTTTCCCTCCTGGGGTCTTTCTCAAAAGAGATGAACTGAAGATTTCATGAGGGCACCCTTCCCTCCCCAGGAGGATTTCCATCACTCTGTGAAGCTGGACCACATGTATATGTAGGCAACCTTCTGGATGCTGCACGTACACACTCTCCCAAGCAATGCTCACTGTCAGGTGGATGCTTTCTCAGGGAAACCCAGCTTCTGATGGAGCTGTCCCAGCCTCAACCTGCTGACATCAACCACAGGTGTGCAACAACAATCCTGCACAAGCCCACAAGGCTTCATCTTCATGGACTCGTAAAGCATTTGGTCAACACTGTGCTGTGAGGGTCGAATGCAAGAGAGAGATCATGAAGAGTGCTCAAGATTTGCACAAATGAAGCAAAATAAACACAGCAAGTTGCTTAATTTTGATGTGGATCTGGATGGATTTATCTCCTGGGCTCAGCTGGGATCCCTGGAAGAAACTCTGTTGGCTGCACAGTCCTAGTCCCAAAGAGATGAGTCCTCATCCCAGCAGGGCCAGGGCACCAGCACTTCCAGGTGGATGCAACTCAGCCCCAGAAATCTGCATCCCACGGTGTCCACTCACCATGAATCTTCACCTTTCTCCTGATCTTGTGCCACCAAGCTGGCTCAGGTTTTGCCCTGTCCTTGCAGCGCTCCCTGGTCTTATGGCATGTGTCCCTCTACTGCAAGCTGGCTGTGGTGGGCACAGCCCTCTCCACTATTAGTCCTGTCGTGAAGGACCTCAACAACGGCTCAGCCTCCGTCTGGGACGTGTCTCAGAGCAGTGAGTTGTTGCTGCCTATGACCCACCAGCCTGGCTCACCAGCAGACTGCGTGGCATCACCAGAGCCACAAGGCTCCCTCATCCTGCTGCTGGCTACTGGAATGTGGCTGGGCTCTGCCTAGCCTCCAGCAAGTCTCCATGCACCAGCAGCAGTGGAGGCAGGGAGCAAATTTTCACTGCCCTCCTGGGGGTCTGGGCAGCTCAGGTGTTGAAAAAGGAGAGCGATTGCAAACTGGAGCCACTTCCCATTGCTTTGGCCAAGGGATGGTCCCAGGCAGCACAGTCTGTGCGCTTGTAATAAGTCTGACCTGCTCTGCGCTTGCCAACATACCCTGCGTGATGAACATGCCCACTTCTGGCAGGCAGAGATGAGAAAAATCACAGCAGGACTTGCATTTCATTAGGAGTCTGCAGGGAGCCCATGTTACAAGCCAAAGGACATGCTGGTGCATCCAGCCTGCTGGAAATGATCTGACCCCTTCAGTGACAGAGATCATCAGCGCACCCAGCACAGCTGCACTCGTAAAGGAGGGTCCACTCACGGAGACAGCACCTTCTGATACAAATCTGGCCAAGTTTCTTCTTTCCAGCAGTTACAGTTAGAGAAAAATAGAACATGATTATCCAGCCTTCTCATTGGCAGGAATGCCCTCTAAAATAAGAGTAGATATTTGCTACTCCTTGTCCCTTGCTTTGCATGCACTTGTATTTCTAAGACGATTTTTCTTCAGGAGACATTAACACTTTCTGGATTAGAAGCAAGCAAGAGACACCACACAAGGCAAAATTCACTATGCCAGGTGCTTCTCAAGCATCTCAGCACACAGCTTCAGTGTGTAAGTAATGCAAGAGAATTTCGTGTGCTACAGGAGATCAGTAAACCCCTGAGACAACTATGAGCTACAGTAAATTCTCTCCAGAGCACCCAGCAAGCACAGATCACAGCTTGGCCCATAGAAGTGCCGTTGCTGCTTCAGTGTTACGCAGGAGGTGAGCAGCAACTATGTACCAGGTCTGCCACCAAGGACCAAAAACCAGCCCACCAGCCCTAAAACTCATGTTTTGGGGTCTGGCAGGCTGCAAGGCAGGACCTGTGGAGCCATAGCATGCTTTGCCCAAATCCCTCTGTGCCAGGTTTCCCTTGCCAGACTATTTCCCATACAGACCTGCAGGCACGCAGCTGCCACGCGGATCCGCTGCTGTCCCGACTGCAAAGCCTGGTGCGTGGCGGGAGGCAGCACCTTGCGCAGGAGCCTCGAGAGGGGCCCAGTGGGGCGAGAAGCACAAGCTACGGACACTGCCAAGCACTGCAGTGGCCTTGTAGGACACAAAACCGGTGCTTCAGTCAAACAAGCTTTTTTAAATACCATCTCAAGAGCAGGGCATTTTGTGTTTGCAGATTTTCCACTGAGGAATTCCTTGTTTAAGACACATTTTTGTAAGAGAGAAACAAAAAAGGACAGTTTTCCAGTGCATTCAGGTTGAAGGTCCTAAGACCAAACATGGTTGACAGAGTAGAGCCAGACACAGGGCTGGGGCTCTGTACCTCACTGCGACCTCTCCTTCTGGCCTTTTCTTGAACAAAACCTGACATAGCCACCCTGAGTTTTGCCTTGGGCTTCATTTCTTTGCTCCAAGTTCAGCAGGGTCTGTCTTCAGGAGGCAGGAATTAAGTAGCACAGCTTTTCCAAAATACACGGCTCCACAATTGCTTTTCCATAACAAGGAGGTTGTTTTCTTAGGGCAAACCATTTTTATTCTTGAGGAAAGTGTCGGCAGGAGGAATAGCCAGAGAAAACCTGGCTATGCTGCTATTCTGGAGCTATTATCATCAGGTAGAAAAGCCAATGAGTTTCCCCTCTGCAATGTTTGTGGCCAAGCCAAGCTGGCAAATGGGAATGACCCGCTCCTTAACTCTCCCTCGGTTCAGTGGAGGATGTCAGAGTCGGGGTTCCCAATAAACACCCGCAGCTTGGTCTGGGGGTGTGGGGACAACACTCTGTCTCCAAATCAAAAGGGCAAAGAAAACATGGAGCTGCTCCAGTGAGGGAGAAACATCTGTAATTAATGTAGTGGGAAAATTACACGTTTATATAGCCCCCCCAAACACAATAGCAGACATCCATTTCCTGCAGGGCTGTGGACGCTTGCCAGCCCACAAATAAATCACAAAAACACAAAGCCAACAAGGAGGAAAAGAAAGAGGAATTATCACATAGGATGCAGCAGCCTTTGTACCAGGAAAATAATCAGTGTCTCCACCAGACATCTATTGTTTATCAATAATATTCTCTAACACTCCCACCATTTGAGCCTCATCAGGGAAGTGATGTTCAAACCGAACGATGGAGGTCTCCTTGGATTCTGCAAACTCCAAATACACAACAAAGTGGTAGCCTGGGAGATGTACTGACCTGCCCAAGAGGCATTTGTGGGACCAAAATGGAAAAAAAAATGAACAAACAAACAAACAAAAAAAAACCCTGATATTAAATAGACTTTGGCATGAGGGAAAATGGAATAAAACCAAAGTTCCGCACTTTCCTCTAGGGAGAGGGTGCCTGGTGTGCAGGGATGGAGGCACGCAATGGTCTGGCAGCACCTCGAGAGCAACCACATCCACTGATGCTAGAGATTAAAAACAAAGGAACAAACAGTTTTAGTGAGGACTTGCAGTCCTACTCCCATACGTTTTCCCTCCCCTCATCTTTCCCCATAGAGGTTTAATGACACAAACAGCAGCTTCTCAGCACATTCAAGTCAATGCGAGCCTCTCCATTGACTTTCAACTGCCTTTGGCTCAAGCACGGGGATCATGACACCAGTTTTATGACTTCCCCTGTGGCATATGAAGTTGGGCTTTACCAGCAACAGGAGACTGGAGGAGAAGGCCCACTACCGGGTTTCAGAAGGGCAGTTCCTGTTTTCTTCTTAGCCCAGGACTATGTTAAATGAATTGTGGGTGTGCGCCATACTTTCCAGAATATATTTTGGCTACAGCAATGCTGGCAAATGCGTGAGCACTCCTGAGTGGTTGGTTTTTTTGCCTGCCTCTGCTCTGTGTGTTGTGGGGCGAATGTTGCTGGCCAGACTCCTGATGGAGAACACGCAGGGGCACCGTGGGTCTCTGGCTAGCAGGGCCTCGCCAGGCTGGTCTCTGTGCCCAGCCCTGGCTCCTGATCCTAGGGGTCCTTCACAGTATGGTGCCGTGTGTTGAGCTTTTTTCCCCAGGCTCAGGTGCAGCACCTGGACCTGCTTTTGTGCAAGCTCCATGAAAGGGTTCCCAAGATGTTTTGTTGTAGTTCTTTAGGGGGCACCCAAACCCATCCTCTGTTGCTCATGTGGAAGCTTCCCCATCACCTCTTTACGTGCTAGAGGAACATTCAAATATGATCTGTAAGACTGGGGTTGGTTTATCTCACTGAGCATCCTTATTTTCCTGCCTTGCCACCAGAGGTCCATCAGAACCAGAGGTCCCATGACCTGGAACAGCTGAGATGAAATTCCTACCCTAGTCCAGGTTTGACAGACCCAAATCCTCACATGTTCTGCTCTCAATCTCCCATTCCTGGGAAGCAAGGGGGAAACACAGCTGGTATTTAGCAGCGCCAGAGGATCAAGCAAAATGTTTTACCACACCTAAGGCACTTAAGCTTTTCCTTTCTCCCCTTGGACTGCTTAAAATAAATAAACAAATAAATAAATAAATGTGAAATTGTATATATTGACACACACACAAAAGTGAAACATATGTTTAGCAGAAAATTGTGTTTTTCCCTCTGATTATTGGCTGCCATTTAGTAGATAGGGAGTACAGCAGCTGTTAATGTCTGCCTCTTCTTCAGCGATTTGTGCTTTTGTGTTTTGAATGGCATACGTAACTCTGATAAAGGTATTAGTGCATTTCTTGGGCAGAATAATAAATTATTAAATGCAAAGCCCTCTGTTTATGCACTTCAATGCTGAGAACTTAAATGCAAAACACTAAAGACATTCAAACTCTCAAGGTCCCCACAGCAGCTCTTTCTGTACTACACAAAATGAAATACCCAAACTGGTTTGGCCTTATTTATGGGGTGCACATTTCAGTGACGGCCAGGGCCTAAGGCAGGAATGGACGCTTCCTGGATGTTTTTGCAGCACTTTGCTTAAAGCTGTCTCGAGCCCATCCTGCAGCAGCCAGCAGTATTTGAGAGCAGTGGCTCCAGCAGTAATATCCTCTGAACCGAGTACATAGCAAGCTCCCTCTTGAGCTCATTATGACTAAGTGGCACACAGGAACCGATAAGCACATTCAGGATAAACACATCTGGAAGCGGGTTGCAAGCTACAAAGAAATGCTTATTAACACACTTTTCAGGGTAAAAATGGAACAAAACTAAAATATGGCAAGCACGGTTTAAAGTTTTATTTTGGGGGGAAAAAAAAGGCCTTCCTCAAACTGGAAGATTCAAAGCAGCTTTGACATTTTCCAAACAACAGACTGATTTTTTGTTTGTTTGTTTTGTGTTTCCATTTTCTTTTAACCAATACTGTTCCTATTCAGGCTTTTGGTTTGTGAAAAACTGTCATTTCTAAACTGGACAAGATGCAGAGATTTCCACAGCAACAACCCCAGCCTTGCTGTTTCCCCCTGGGTCCACCCCACAACCAAGTGGGTTTTTGAGGGGTTTGGCAGGACACAGCTCGCTCCAGGGTACACCAGCCCTCAGGGCCACCTACGTTATCTTTTTGAAAAGGCCCCGACCGCTGTCCCACTCAATGCATATCCAGCAATGTGCTGGACCACTGCTGGGGGCCAAGTCTTCCAAGCCAAGAGGGGCTGATCCAGTCCTGGCACTGGGACCCAGCCCAGGAGATGGGAAATGCCCACAGCCCTGGGCATCCTCCCTCAGTGGCCAGGGGGCAAGGGGGTCACTGCCACCCGTCCTGGATGCCAATAAGCCCCACGGGCATGGTGAGCAGCACCCCGGCACTGAGTGTCCTGTCAGGGCTCCCTCTTTGTCCAAAATGAACACCAGGCAGCAGGTCGGGAGCCAAAGTCCTGGCCTGGGGGTGAGGAGTGGGTCCAACCCTGTGGCTGCATCTCTCGACAGGTCTGGTAGGAGTGCGAAGGCCGACGGCTGGGACCAGAGCTCTGCAGCAGCTATGGTGGCACCTGCAGCTATCCCCTGCCAGTTCTCTCTCTTCACCGAGCAGCCACTGGGGTGGTTTTATTCCCTCCTCCTTGGATGTTCTCTTTCATGCTTTGCCCAAGCTCATTCTCCTGCAGCTTTTGGGGCTGCTCTCTTTTCCTCCCTCCTTCCCCCACTGGACCTCTGTGGATTCACCCTTTCCTCCAGCTGCACTTTGCTCCACCTGAGAAGGGAGATGCATAAAAAACAAAAACAAAAACAAAAAAACACCCCAAAACCCCAAACAAAACTCCATCCCATGTCTGTAAGTCTCCAGACAAGTAACGTGCACCACTCCTGAAGCACGCTGCAGCCCACATAACGTGTGGACTCAGTTTAAAGGCTGCCTTTAAAGACGTAATAGGATGTTCCAGAGTCAGAAAGCATTTGGTAATTCAGGCAACAGACCTCAGAGCCTTGTGTCCATGTTAAGTGTTGATATATTGAAGGGGAGAACTTTAACAAGGTACAGCTCCAGAAAGAGGCAGCATGCTCTCTGAAGGCAATGTGATCCTAGAGAAGTGTACAAGACGGCACTTGTACACACGGCATCCAGGGCATAAAACTAATGAAAATAATACTCAAGGTGGGTCCTGAGCTGCGTGGAGAGCAAGAAATACAGGATGTGCACAGAGGAGAAAGCTAGGTTAGCCTGTCTGCACAGGCAGTTGGACTTGATGATCTTGAAGGTCTTTTCCAACGTGAATGATTCTATGATTCTGTGTTGAGAACACAGAGCAAGGAGTTTCAGAGTAGGATGGAATCCATGAAAGCCAAGGGTTGGTAGAAGCATTTGCTGGGTGCTAAAAGCAGGATCCTTTTGCTTGTGAGTGCCAGGCCAAGGAGAGGGCACTAGAAAAAACAATGTACTAAGTCAGCAAACGCAGCACTCCTAGATGTGATGGTTACCACAGGCTCCTGTGCACACACGTGGCAGGGCAGGGGATGTGTGATGCTGCTCCCATCAGAGGTGTAGGCACAGATCAAAACTCCCAGCTTCTGGGTCATGGAGCAGAGGTTGAACCCTGCAGAGCCAACAGACATGGGGACAAAACTGGTCTCATTTCTTCCTCCAAATTGTTCATACCCTGTGGTGGATTTTGCTGCAGAATCCTCCCTGAGCCAGCACGCACCAAGCCAGCCATGGAGGATATGGCCACCAACTAGCACATAGGCTGTGCTGTCACGTTGCTTTAGTGACCCATAGCATTGACACCACAGCATGCAGCCTTGTCCAGGTGCCCAGGTTAGAGACCCCAAGTCTGTCTCTGTCATGCAATGCAGATGCACCAGGGAAGTCTAGAGAGCATTGCAAGGGCCAGAGCCCTCAGTGGGTGCCAGCTCCTGGTTTGCGTGTTGTCTCAGGCACATCCTAGGCCACAGTTATGTTCGGGCAGTGTATGGAGTTGGTCTCGTAGCATCCTATTCCACCATGGCCTCAATCCAGCCAAACACGAGTGAGAGATTGCAGATACAAACAGGGAGCTCACGACAAAGTCTTACTACAAGTCAAAGAAATGATTTAAGCACCATGGCACATTTCACAGATGACTTTAAACACACAGGACTATAGCTCTTTACTTTTCACAGGCCCTGGCACAGATGAGGGTTTGGTGGCGGAGCCTCTGTGAGATGTAGGCAAAGTCAGCTGAGCTCTAGCTTGTTTCCATTGTAGGGCCTAGTGCTCCTTCATGAAAATATTGACTGAAAAGCATGTTCAGGTCATGAATGAATAATAAATAAACCCACTGAATCAAAAGCAAGTGTGAAGCCTGGACACAAGGAGAAGTTACACCAGGTCTAGGGTGAAGCCTGCAATGAAGACACCAGCGAAGGCACCCACACCCAGAGCCTCCTTTCTCTCTGCAAATCTGGCTCCCTCACACCTGGGTGAGGATCTCCAACACCCCACACATGTCCCAGGTCAAATGCTGCTGAGGGAGCTGCATTGCCCCAGGGACAGCATGGTCTGGGAGGTTCAGAGGGCAGCCAGGGTTTCAGCCCTCCACCCCAGGCTGAACTGCAGCTGGAGATTGGCAGCCTGGCACTCCCACCTACAGTGTCACACAGCAAAAGAGGACCTTTTCTCCTTCGTTTCTATAAAAAGGAAGAAAAGACCTAAGCAAAATTATTTTAGGCCAACCCTAAAGTGAAAGTTCATATTCTTTAGCTAGACTTCAAAAACAAAGTCTCTGACCTGAAATGTTTAATTTGACCTAAAATCTTTTGCTTTGCTTTTGCTTTCTGTGATACATTAAGGAAATGGGCCAATTTTAAAAACAAACAATGGTTTAACTCAGGCTTTTTTGTACAGCCATCTGTAATTTTTTTTTTTTAAAGTACCTGTGCAAGCAGGTGGATCATGGACACCCTGGCACAGTGAGTCTAGCCAACCAAAGCCGCAGGACATTGTCCTGTGCATGTAGATGCCACGAGACCTGGGAGAGGAAGAGCCATGCCACAGTGTGAGGTGCGGGGCTCTGCCTTTGGCTGCCTGCCCCAGCTGAAACCACAGCTCAGGCTGGAGGTTGATCCATCATTAGCCCGGGGGCTACCCTCCCTATGGGGCATTGCTTGGGGATGGTGGTGCAAAGACCTCCCTTCCCCAGTGCCCTCGCTCACTGAGAAGAGCCTGAATGTCCTGGCCTGGGGACCTGTGACAGGATCTTTTCTCCTTTGGCCATGTCCATGTGGCCCATCTGCTCCATTTGGTTTATAAGATGTTTCCAGATGCCCCAGTCCTCCCAGGAACTAACTTGCTATCGGATTTAATGTGTGGTGGAAACCAGCTCTGGATTTGGTCTTCAGCAGCTCTCCTATATCAAGAGGGTTTAAACCTCGAGTTAGGGTCTGACATTGACCCCCGATGGCCCAGGAGCATTGGCTGGTTGAAGAAGAGGGACAAAGCCCTGCAGCAGCAGAATGGCACTGACAGATGTCACTGAACCCCTGGTTTGAATGCTGAGGTTCAAAATGTCCCAAAATGGCATGTTCTGGGACGACCTGCAGAACAAAATAATGGTCTGCTGCAATTTGGAGGATTTTTGTTTGGTGGGTTGTTTTTTGTTGTTGTTTGTTGTTGTTGTTTGCTTGTTTTTTCATTGCAAAATATTTAACAAGGAAAAGAACCAACTTTCCAATTAAGCCACTTCAGAAAATGCAGCGTTTACTCAGTCAGATGGTTGTTTTTAACAACAGTAGGTTTCTAGGTTTTAAGATCTGCCAGGACCAGGGTAGAAACCACCATTTCCCTACATGTCAAGTGCCCTTGAGTTGTTGAACAACTGCTTCTAACCTCATTTATGAATAATAGTACAAGTTGCACTGTGTTTTCCTTTGCTTTCCTGGTTTATCTGCCGGGGAATCAGATTATTGCCTCATAAAACAGTGCAAGACTACTATTAACCTGTAACTGATACATTAAAAAGTAGGTAGGGAATACATATGGGAAGTAACTACTCTGCATAGGGCACTCAGTAGTTTATAAACCTGAATAACTCTACTATACCACGGAAATGTCTTTGCTTTTGGCACTACAGAAAGCCAAGATCAAATCAGCAGAAAGCAAGATATACAACGAGAAGCAATCAAACCACAGAGATGCTTCACACTGATATCCGGAAACGACAGACAAGCCATCCTCTTAGTTCTCCTTTTGACTGAGCCATGTAGCTGCCCCCCTGAGTTGCCCTATCCCCATCACAGCCACCACAACTGAAAACAGCTGAGCTAAAGATGTAAAGAGGAGGTTTGAAGCCTACAACAGCTCAAAATGCAAAGCACAAGTGCAAGATACACTTATGCTTCACTTACATGTGGGACATTCAGAAGGCCCCTGGGTATCTCCTAGCCATCTCCAAGTGCAGGTTCTGCATCCCTGCAGGCTCCTTAGAGCAACATACTGGTTCCAGCTGAGCATCTCAAAAGGATAGCTTTTCCCTCAGGGTATCTGCTCCCTTACTATACCTCACTCACATCTGCTTAGCCTGACCAAAACCATGTTTCTAGCTAAAAATTCAGCCCAGGTAGGAAAGCAAGTAAGATGCATCATTTCATCCCTCTTTGTGGGCTCCTCATGGCTTGCAGTAGACATTTCAGTTGACATGTGATATGATCTTCCCTTGCTAACTTCTCCAAAGCTCCCAGAAAGCACCTGCCCCACCAGCACCAAGTCTGCCCTTGTCCATGATGGTGCACAAAGTTGTAGATTTTCTTTTCCTTCTTCTATTAGGTTGTTCTCAGTCCATTCTCTCTGAACTCCAGGGGCTTCTCTCCAAAGAGAAAGTGTTTTTTGGTTTTCATCAAGATATCAAATACATGGGTGGGGAGCAAGAAGCAAAGGACACAAAGACAGCCGGCTACTTTTTCCATGTGTTTCGGGAGGGAGTAAATTGATGTGGAACACAAGCATGGTTTGTAAGAGTTTGGACTACACAAAGTCCTTTGCAGACATATATCAAATTGATTTCACTTGAAAGAAAAGCTGTTAGGACAAATCAAAAGAGTCACAACATTGTGCTGCTTTCTAGATAAAAAGCCTTTGGTTATTTTATCCTGTTCTTTTGGAATTTTCGTTACCATTGCATTTAGCTGCCCACTTTGAAATTTCAACCAGTTTCAAAGGGAACCCAAGTCTCAGGATGGATTTGCAAGGCTGGCACCAGGCTTGTCTTGTCCTTTGAACACATCATTAAGAAGTGAATGTCCTTGTGCCCTGCAGTGCTGCTGAGGAGGTCATTTTCAGATAATAACTCTGTTAGGAAACCACATTTCATGATGGGTGGAAGAAGGGTTGGCAGAAGCCACTTGGAAACCAGGGGACTGCGCACAGCTCATCTTAAAAAGCACTTGCATGTCTGGGTTTGAGGCAGGTGACAGTAATAAGCAGCGATAAATGAACATCAGTCTCTGTTCACAGAAAATTTCTCGTCTTGGCCATGTGCCAGGCGCACTGCCAACAGGGATGCCTCAGTCCCTGTTGTCAAAACTGCTATATTTCACATAAAAATTAAATATTCCCTCAGCCAAACGGGAAGAGTGGGTGATGCCTGGGTAGGAAACAGAGGCAAGTGTTCCAGCCTGGACCACTGAAGGTGCCTCCAGCCTTCTAGATGTGTGAAAGTCATTTTCCATCTCTTGCTGTTCCCCTGTACCATTAAGTGATTGCCTGTGCTCAGCGGGGCTGTGGTTCTTACCAGGCACTCAGAGAACCAACATTTAGCAGCAAAAGCAATTATAACACAGTAGGACTCTCTAGGAGACCTGAACTGTGCAGTCACAACAGCCCTGACCCCAAGGGCAGAGGCAAGCCTATTTTGGGGGCCTGATTCAAAGCAAATGGCACCTAACTCACAGTGGCACCTAACTTGCTGGCATCACCAGTCTTGTTCACAGAGCAGAAGGTGGCAGATGCAAGGTCATACACACCAAAACTAGGACAGCAAAGCAGAATCTCTCTTTTATAAAGCTGTTGGGCAGTAATGGCATTTCTGGAGGGAGAAGGCTGGTAGTAGGCACGTTTGGCAGTAGCATCACTGGTATGAGTGCACTCGTGAGGTACTTGGAGACACAGGCACTCTTTGAATAAATACTCTCTTCAACTAATATTTGCAGGAAGTAAAATTAAATCAGCCCTGATGGCAAGATTCTATGGGACACAGATGTAAATAAGGAAAGGCTCCCACAATATCCAGTAGGACCAAGGCCTGGCTTCAGCAGTTGCTGCTTGGTCTGGAACAACCTGGCATCCACCAGCTCATACGGTCTTCACTTGCTAGAGAAGGCTTCCTGGAGGATCCTGTGCATTACGGTCTCCGCTTCATCTCCCACGCTGCATTTTCCTTTCAGTCCCTTCCAGCATCCCAGACATCAGCTAATCCCTTTCCCACCATTACTTGTCCATCATTAGTGCTAAGAAATAGCTGTATGACTGTAGAGTATATATGCGGCTGTAGCTCCAGCTGACATGAATTTATCGTGCTTGGGTGCCTGCTTAAGAACGCCTTAAAAGGGCTTATAGTCCACCATTCATCCATTTGCTTGTACACTTCTGAAGACTGAAATTTCCCTTCATTTGAGATTTCTGTAATTACCCTTAATAACACAATATATATTAAAAACATATATTTCTCCTCTTCCCTTTAGTAGATTGGTCGTGTATTTTGCAGGCCTCTGGGTTGTTGCCTATGCTTAGTGATAATGACTCAACAAGAAAGCTTAAGCATGTTACAATAGCATACTTTGGTCACTGGAATTTTTAGCCTGTGTCAGACACACGGATTTGAGGGGCAGAGGATTTCATTTGTTGTGTCTGAGACTATTGCCCTAAATACTTCCTACTCCTCTAGATTTTCCCAGACATTATAGGATCCCAGAGGGCATTTTGTATTCCCTCCAACTTAACTGCAGTAGAGTCCGAAACTTGCATTGCCTCTTCCAGTGCCTGATAAAGTCTCATGAGTACAACAGCTTTTTGTATGCAGTTACTTTCTATATCCGAAGGATACTCCTGAACTTTAGCCTGACTTTTGCTTTTGGCTCCCCTCCTAGGACTTTGATCCAAGAAACCCTCTCAACATGTTCCACTTGTTCAGCTGGGGAATTCAGCACTGCAGTATCTTGCACTGCAGATTATTTTTAGGGATGATCAAATCAAGACAGATAAAATAAGAAACAAGCTGAATCTTTGCTAGAGCTGACTGCAAAATGCTGTGACTTACCAGCACTTGGTCTCAAGGCCAGAGTTGAATTCCTGATGCAAGAAAGAGGAAAGCATGTTCCTGATGGACCTGTTTCAGAACAGGCCCCTGAACTCAGAAGCCTTCAGGTCATGCTATCAAATAATTCCTTCTCTCCCTGGTGTCTCTCTTCCTGAGTGTCAACTATCTCCTACTTACCAGCTAGAGAAGTCCCACTCTGGAGGCCAGCTGTGGCCTCACAAGGGGAGGTAGAACAGCTAGCAATGGTGCCCTGCAGCACAACTGCTCTGAATTTGAAGTTGAACTGAAGAGCAGTGGCCAGGTGATGTGCACGCCAATGGAAAAAGGTCTGAATACAATATGCAGTCCCACACTCCAATCCAAAAAAGCACTTGAAGGAAAGCACACTTAACTGGGATCATATTCTTAGTTGACAGTGCTGGGTTTAGCCACAGTTACTCAGTGACGCAGTCTACCAAGAGAGATCACACTCTCTGCTGGACCAACAAGCTTTCCAATGGGCAAGCCTTGTTCCATAAGAAGAATTTTGCTGTCCATAAGCTTTCCTGGACAGCAAGAGCACACCCGCATGCAGAAAGAACTGAACAGGCCAAGGATGCATCAACAGACCTTAGAGGCTCAGTGGTGCTGCTTACCAGCACCCAGTGAGCAGTGCAGTTAGTTTTAGGACAAAAAGGACAGATCGCCATAGGTCAACACAGTCATCTGCATGTCAAAATACCCGAATTTCATTCAAATTTCAGTTCAAAGTCAAGCAAACGTCATCCTTAGCTGTGAAACACATCCTAAACAATGACAGCCAGCAAGACTCGTGATGCACTGCAGAATTCCACTTAAGCCTTTTAATAAGTGATTATCAGATCTTTAACAAACTCAGCTGGGCTGTCTAATCATAGCAGTCATCATCTAGTGCTTTATTGGAAGGAAAAGAATAGCAAAAAACAGTGAGACTTACCTCTGTGTCATATGTCAAGACTTAAGAAAACCATTTGGGGAAAAATTCCAGAGAAGAGTGCAGTAGAAATGTGAAGGACAAAATCTTATTTTTTCACTGGTAGCAGGCTTTACTCTTAACTGGTCAGTATT